>JAUMHP010000070.1:13784983-13811683 GCA_032361065.1 Enteromius trimaculatus
CAGTCCCAACAGTGAAGCATGGTGGTGGCAGCATCATGCTGTGGGGGTGTTTTTCAGCTGCAGGGACAGGACGACTGCTTGCAATTGAGGGAAAGATGAATGCGGCCAAGTACAGGGATATCCTGGACCAGAACCTTCTCCAGAGTGCACAGGACCTCAGACTGAGCCGAAGGTTTACCTTCCAACAAGACAATGACCCCAAGCACACAGCTAAAATAACGAAGGAGTGGCTTCACAACAAGTCCGTGACTGTTCTTGAATGGCCCAGCCAGAGCCCTGACTTAAACCCAATTGAGCATCTCTGGAGAGAGTAGAAAAGGAAAAGAATGTCCAGAGGACCTGTGGCCAGGTATGGTTTTCCAAACTAAGAATTTGTGTTCTGCGTTAACCCATCCAAGTGCACAAACACCACACTGAGAAGTGAACACATACACAACTTGTACACACACACAGAATACTTTCCGTACCCACCCCCCCAAAAGTTTAAAGACTTTTTTTGGAAAGTATGCTCACCAAGGCTAAACATATTTGATCAAAAATACTGTTAAAAATTACTATTTTTAAATATTATTAAAATTTTAAATAACTGCTTGCTATTTTACCTGAAAAAGTCATTTATTACCGTGATGGGAAAGCTGAAAACAGTTGTGCCATTTAATTTTTTGTCACTTATTAGTTTATTTTATTAGTGGTTTTTTTTTTGTTTTTTTTTTTTTTTAAACCCTAATTTTTTTTTCTATTTTTGATGAATAGAAAGCAATAAAGAACAGCATTTGTTTGAAATAGGGTTTTATAGTTTTTCTTGTAATACTGTAAGAATACAAATATTTTAATGCATCCTTGCTAAGTTATTGTAAAACTTTCTGAATAAAAAATAAATAAAATCAAATGATGTAACCACTCAAGTAACCAATAAGCTGAAAATTCTTATTTAGGTCATTAAAAGCTTTTTTTGTAGGCTCATACTCTAAACCACTCCAATATTTTAAATCTACACAAGCCATCTGGAGAGTATAATGGTCAAGAGAAGCATATTCAGACTTTTACGAACAAGATTACAGCCAACAGGTCCGCTACAGGTCCACTAACATTTCGTTCCTGCTCGAGAGCCAGGGAAGCATATTAACCTCAGTTTCCAGTAAGTTAAAGCAACAAACAAAAGGCCGTCCTCAGATCTGCAGCCAGCGACGAAAAGATTACAAACCAGCTGGGCTTCTGTTTATTTACTGGGAACACTGGAGGATTTATTTACACCGTATTATGTCAAAAACCATAAATAAACGAAATCAAATTAGTTCAAGGAGACTGCTTACATGTTTTGCAGAGTGGCCAAAAATGATAAATGATCAATAAATCAACAAATCTGTAATTTGCAAACATCCGTATTGAAGCTGGATAACAGATTTCACGCATTCCTTTCAGTACAAGCATTTCCTATGTATCCACTTTCCAGCATTTTTGTGTTGTTATTTCTCTGATTTACCTTTGCAAGGGATCTTTTTCTGCACGGTACATCTTTGGGTCTGTGTCTCTGGGACGCAGCCTGAGGGTGGAGCGGCCCCTGTGGAAGTGGCAGGACTTGGACCAGGACTTGGCTCCCTGGTACGGGTCTGGTTACCCTTTTTAAAACCACACGTTGTGTTCTTCTTCATGCAAGGGCCCCATGGACTCCACTCGCTTAGATCACATTGGACTGCAACACAGAAAAAAACTAATTTTTTAGAATGAATCTAGTATATACCAATTACACATTTTACTATATTTTCAGACAATAGGGAACATACAGAAATGTTTGGTTTGTACATTTTGTTCCTCTGAACAGAGGTCTAAGAAACAAGTTAATCCAAACAAAAAAGTTGAAGAAATTGCATTAGGAAACCCCAAAGAATTCACAGCAGAGATTCAGACTGCTAAAATCTAGCATCGCTCACATTTTCCAATTACAGTTTGCTAAAAAGCAGAGCATGTGTTCTGATTGTATGAGGTAGGCTCCATTTTTATTCAACGTAATGACAAGCTGTCAAGCTTCAGACTTCCAATTGCAGTAACGGTTTCAAGCAGTTTTCAAGTCTTTTCTAAGTATATCATTTTTTTTCCGTCTAAAGTGTTTGGGGGCAGGACGGTCAAAGGGAACTCAGTTCTGCCAAAAACAATCACAGACTGAAAAATACACATAACAAAGCGGTGGACTGACCCGTTGACGCAGGTGAGGCATCATAAGCTTTGGCAAAATGTTACACTGGAAGCCGAGGCTCCCCATTTAAAGGCCAAATAGCCTGGAGGAGCCAGCACCACCATTGCGAGTAATGCTATTAGCGCTGTGTTTGCTTGCTTCTGACAGAAATATTTTCAAAAGAAATCAATAAAAACCCTTATCATCCAACAGGCCTTTTGCCAACGTTCCTCTCAACAGCGATTGAGAAACCACAGAAAAAAAGAAAAAAAAAATCAGAATTGAAGGAAAGAAAAAAGCACAAGGTATCCGAGGAGTTTACAGTTTTTATCATTCCATCAGCATAACTGAGTCGCAACAACTACTTATATAAAAAGTCATTCTATGACAGAAGTACCATGTGCCCTCAACATGCACAAAACTAAACATCTTATATACTAGCTATATACAAGATAAAACCAGAATCTGATTCATGTATTACTGTTATAAAATATGATATTATTGTGTGATGATAGTGTACTGTAATACAATACATTTTTATATGTGATCCTGGTAAGTATAAGTTGCATGAGTATATTTGCAGCAAAAATCATTAGCATATTAAGTAAAGATCATGTTCCATTAATATATTTTGTAAATTTCCTACTGTAAACATATCAAAGCTTAATTTTTAATTAATATGCATTGATAAGAACATCATTTGGACAACTTTAAAGGCGATTTCCTCCTCTTCTTTTTTTTTTTTTTTTGCACCCTCAGATTCCAGATATTCATAGTTGTATCTTATTCAAATAATTTCTTTCCTATCAAACCATACATCGAACTTATTTATTTAGCTTTCAGATTATGTATACATCTCAATTTAAAACAAAATACCCTTATGACTGGTTTTGAGGTCATGGGTCACATATAATAAAAACACTGCATTAACCACAAAAGAATTGTGTCACTGTAATTTTAAATAAGGTAGAAAATTGCTGTTCAGTTTTGCTGATTAAATCTAACTGAAATGTATTTTAGACACATAAGCAATATACAGTAGTCAACATTTAAAGTGAATCAAATAAAGTTCATCAAAGTTGACTAGCATATACTGGAAAACATAACTGAAACAAGTATAATGTTGTAAATCCCTGGCTTGTGCGGCTCACTCACCTACACATTCCATGGTGCCATTAACGGTGAATCCTTCAGGACAGCTGGAGAAACACCGCCCTCTGTGTGAGTACAGACCCTCCTTACATTTTGTGCAAAAGTTTCGGCTAAAACATGCCTCACAGTTTTCAATTTTACATTCTGAAATAAAGAAAGACAGTAACAGTTACATGCTGATTATTTCAATAATTCTGCTTATTTTTTGACAAGTGGACCACCTATCTGGCGACTTATTTTTATTATGGCTCTTAAGAGTTTCTTACCCAAAAAGTACACGGTTCAAGAATGGCAAGGCTCTAATTACAACCCTGCCGTCTTTGATCAAACTTACAAACTGCCTCAGATTGGGGACAATTGTGGATTTTGGCAGAATGAAACCCAGACACTTACCAAACGAAACAGAATCCTTTTCCCCACCCATAACCCCTTTAAAATGATCATCATTATCTCATTTTGATAAACGGGGGATCTAATTCTTAACTATAAATCTCACGGTTTTCTTTTGGTGATTTTGGATAACTCTTGAAAGGATTTACAGTGAGGTTCAAAAGTCTGAAACCTGATGATCGTCTCATCCAGAATGATTTGAGATGTTCTTCAGTGGAAACATGAGCAAACATTGTCATTTTTAAATCTTTGAAATCCTAAAACTGATTATTTCCCGTTTAAATGTGATTTTAAATCCCTTTTTTTCCCCTTCTGGCTGACACAGGCTGAACTTTAATTTGAGAAAGACTGCAAATAATTTCACAATACAGATTTCAATGCTACATTGCTGTGAAAAGGTGCAAAAATACATTTGCGTTCGAATACTTGTGAGAATCTCGGAGGAGCAGCAGCACACGGATATCTCGGATATCGCCGGGTCCCGGCCAAAAGCAGAAGAGGGCCTAACAACATACTTGAGCAGTGTTTTTTCTTATAACCTCTGCTCTCAATTACTACTTTAAATGCCTGACAACTAAATTAGTAATGTTTGGAGCGAATTCTTTTGCACTCAAGCATTTACAAATGTACCCTTAATGCAAGACAAATGTTGTTAACAAGACATCATGGGGATCTGGAGACAAATGACATGCACGCAGCTGATTGAAAAATTGCAAAGGGGCAGCCACTTAGAGGCCTGAGATGAAGGAGGGATTCGCATGCACAGCCGTCTTTCAAAACAGGACAAAAACATTCGAAATGAGAAAGAAACCAACACGTCAGAGGGAAATGTTGACAAGAAGGCGTCTGATTTGGAGTCGACACCTGTGGATACGACGTATTTTGGTCTCAATCTGTGGGTCATAAAAATACTTAAGCTAACAAGCGGACAGCTGCATGTGGTATTTCAAAGCTAGTGTAAAGTATACAGTCAAGAAATGATGAATTAAAGGCTCCAGAGGGTTGTGAAATAAAAACCGCGCTCCGCTAATTTCTCACTTCCCTTGATGCTAACATTTAAATTTAAGGTTATCTAGAATGAAAGTTTAAATCAGAACCATCTGAGAGGTATTAGGCGGAGTGATGCAAGAGTGTATCTTGGTAACAAAAGTATTTTCTTCCTATAACAAAATATAATGACTCCAAGCTGTGCTTCACACTAATTGGCTATCAAAACATGCTTGAAAAGGGAGCAGGACATTCAATTTACAACTGGAAAAACTTTGATAGGTTGAAGTTAGAAAAGGCTCATATAAAGCTATTCATTTCCTCCCACAACAGGAGTGAAGAGGTACCACCAATCAATTTAAAAGAGGTATTTCCTTGTTTATCCACAGCTATCCCCTGCTGTACCCTTTATCGCTCAGGCACATGATGGGAACAGGCCGCCGAGTCTCTGGTTGAAACCTCGAGAGCGCTCTATTAAAACAAAGAGGATGATTAAAGGTAAGTCCTCATTATGATTGTTGCGTAGGTTTTGCGTAGAAAGACTGAAAAATATGGCCAGAGTTGAACTACCATGAACCCTGCATTTACAGCCTACAATAATAATACAGACTTCCTAGAAGAAACAGACAAACAGCCGCGTATTACCAATGTTTTGCTTTGCATTACTTCCCCCAATTCTGTTTTTCACCCACAGAGTGAGAGAAAACAGATCACTGGCTCAGCATTTGGCATCCATGGGTCAGACGTGCTAGTTTAAGATCATTGGTGGTTATGGTAATAATGAATGTGGTAAATAATGTGATTGTTTCGGGAATTGCACAATATGTGCCATCTTTCCAATGATGTTAAACACTGTATAACTGACGTTCAAGCCTCGCACATGGGCCTATTTTATGACGCTGTGCTTTACAGATAATTCATCTTCATTGTTCAGCAAGGGAACGGACAAGCTGCGCATTTTTGTTATGTGACAGCACACGGCTATTGGTTTTTATGCAAATATGTGCACAGCATACAATAACATTCTTATTTTGGAAAATGTAAAATGGTTTTATTTTTATATATAAATGTATAATATATTCATATATCATTTTGAAATGTAATTTATTATCAGTCTTCACTGTCGCATGATCATTCAGAAATTATTTTAATATGCTGATTGGCACAGCTTAACTTATTATCTTCTACTTATTTACATTTTTGAAACTAGGAAAATATACCAAAGCAAAGACTCACGTGTGCATTTGTTCATATCACGATTTCGAATGCCATAATATCCAACAGGACAGGCAGCGAGGCAAATGCCTATCTGACGGATGTCATTCCGCTCCAGTAGGATGAAGAGCCGGGGACGACATTTAAGACAGCCGTTGAACTCTGAGCAGTGTTCACAGCCATTCGAGCACGATGGAGGTACTTCAGTGCTTACTGATGGAAGAAGAAGAAAAAAATCAGAGTGAGCATGACACCGGCAGCATTTCCTTACAGTTTACAAGACCTTCCTTAATTCATTGTAAGTGCTTACAGTGACTAGTTAGGTAAACTAGTTATGTGCTTTCCACAGGATTAAACAGCTTTATTAAAATGTCACTTTCCAGCCACTGCTACTTGGATTTAAACCTGTATCCTATGAATAAACAACCATCACCCCTACATTTCAAGATAAATAAACTCATTATATTATATGAAGGAAGGATAGTGTAATAATACAAACGCTGCGTGTGTAATATAATTCATTTGGGAAAGCACTGTGAGAACTGGCTGTTTAATTAAGGACACTGCATGCAGATTTCTGATGGGTCAGCTAGGGAGAAAGACGCTTGAAACCTCAGTCTGTACTTGTTCTGTCCAGGTGCCCCAAAACGCTGACACATGATGAAATAAAATCAGCTACAGATATCTAAGAAAGCTCACTCATCCCTTGTGACGTCCTTGCTTTGCTTGTAACATCCAAAAATTTCTGTGTTTGAGTCCAAGAAGAAATAAACGATTACTCCGAAAGCATGTCAGAATGCACATCCTGTTCCTGGTAGGCCGACTGGAGTCAAAACTGCGGTCATCTGCTTTAATTTATGAGTCTGTGTGTGTAGCGTTAGCTTTAAATATACACTTTCACAGGGCAATAAATCTCTCTACTGAAAAGTGTTAAAACAGCATCCCGCTGTAAATAAGCTGAGAGTACAGTGATGTAACGTAATAGGTAAATACAACCCCTAAAATTACATATTTTACTGGAAAACATGACAAAAATGCCTATTAGATCACAATCTCACCAATAAGACAAAAAAAATAAACATTAATATCAATATTAATCTACTATTTGGGTAGCAAGGACTCCCTAGTGGGTTCAGCTAAAAAGGACCATAAAAAGATTATTACAAGTGGTTCATTTTCAGGCATCCTTTATCCAATTACTGCTTTACTCTCCATACCTGAAATAAACGGAAAAAGTCTCTCAGCAGGACAAATAAATATGAAACTAGAATTATAAATGTTAATGATTGTTTTGCACGGGTCTATTAAGCAGCAGGAAGGTTGGTTAGGTTTATATTGAACTCATGCTAAAAAAACGCACTTCTGGACAGTGTTATATCATTATGGGTAGAATGTCCTGTTTGGATTTGCCTTTTCAAAGGACAAAAGACAGAAAGCTCAAATAATAAGACTTTTTTATGAACAAACCCACAGTCAGAATCATCATACAACCTACAATACCCTTCAAAACATTATTACTTTAATGGTTATAATTATCTAATGATTTATTATCAGAGAATCAAAAAATTTCCTTGAAATGAAAAAGCAGTCTATGTAGTAAGAGCATCATAAAACATAATTGATCAATTCATAGGATTGGACATTTAGCTCATCGTAGTGAATAACATGTACTAAGTTCTAATTAATCAATCCAACTTTAACTTGACAGCATCATCCATGAAGAAAAAATGGACTTTCATATGACTGTAGCCAATGAAAGTCTAAGATTGCTTTGTTTTACTTTATTAATGGCTGTTCATCGTGGGTATCTCAAACAAATGCACCTCCAGACGTCTGGGCTAGAAAGAGTCCTTCATTTAAAATTGACATTAAAATATACTTGAATAACATATCAAACTGTAAGAAAGTATAAGATAGCAATTAATTTTTTTTTGTACACATCTTGCTCTTTCAGTTTATTTGTATTGCGTCTCTGCATTTCTTACAAAAAAAAAAAGTTTTTTTTGCAGATCACAAGTTTTCCCTTTGAAACCATAAAATTAGTAGTATTTTATCCAGTTGAATAACTCGAAACTATTTTGCTATCCAAGAGAAATTAGGTGTGGTGATGAATTGTACATTTAAATATTAAAGCTTTTCACTTTCCATTAACAATTTAGTGTGAAAAAGACCAAAATCCTTACAGGAGTTGCCTAAAATGTGTTTCCAATGACCTACGCCCCAGAAAGGAACAAAACAGAATTATGCATAGAGATTATTTCTTAGAAAGCAGCAATAACTCTTCATCAGCAGGATTTTGAGGAATTACAGTTCAATAAACAAGACCTTCGGCTACATCCGTCAAATTCATTGATTCAAGTTCAGCTGGAAAAAAACCCCCGAAATTTCCCATTTACTGCATCAGACTTGTTTTCAGAGAATATATCTTTATTTATATTTAATTGATAACATTTTCTTATCTACTAGCAAATGCATTTTGTCTTGTTTAAAACATTAGCCTAGCAAAATTTAGAAAGGTTTATGCTTAAAGCAAGAAATACATTTTGTTAATGGGGTAAAGGGAAATAAATGTAAATCAAAATATATTCCCTGCGAACAGATCTTATTGCTTACGCAAATTTAAAGAAATTTATCTTGTCTAAAAGGATGTTTAGACATTTTAGTGGAAAAATAGAACAAAAATACTGATTAAAAAATATCTTTGCAGAGTACAAGAATTAGCAGAATAGCTGAATGCCTTTTTGACACGACAGGCACCGTGCCATAAAATGAATGTACAGAGTGGTATCATAACTTAAAATAGTTTATAGCGAGCAAAAATAAACACTTAGATAAAATGAAATATTAGATGTTTTGCTGGTATGCGTCGGTTATTTTAGCGGGAGGGAAAAAAGCAGTGTGACTGCTGATCAGTCACTTGTATGAAAACAGCTGTCAGAGGTGTTTGCTTTCATTTTGTTGATAAAATAGAAAACTCCGCTATCAAGAAGCACTGGTGAGACGAGCTTACACTGAGGTCAAGAAGTCTTAACAGATTGTGAAGCACCGGCAGATTTATTTCTCCAAGTAACTCACTGTTTATTTCTCCTCAGATAGCTTTACATTCTGGCTTTGTGTTTTGATTTGCACTTCTAGACTTCCTTGTGTTACATGATTTCTAGTTTCAGCTTCCATCTATAACTCTCACAACACAATATATGCTTGTTTTGTTGCTTATAATTTCTGGCAGGTTCATAAATGTAAAAAATACCATTGTCTCTTAATAACAAAATTTAATAAGAGCAGTCTAACCAGTGGCAAATGTGATGCAGATTAGCCCACAGACAGTGTAGTTTTACCTACAACCTCCTCTAGAGGAGGCTGTACACTGCTCAACACTGCCAGCAGTGGTCAATGTACAATTTACACTGAGTAATGATAATCTTAACCTTTAAAGTCAGATTAGGGGTGGGGGGGGGGGTCGATTTGATCATCAGGTTGACTTTATAACATTACACCTAATGCATTATTGAGTATTTGATAGCAGTGCACAAAAATAAGACCAAAAATGTGTATGAAATACTAAACCTACATCAGCGCTTCTACTATTAGATGCGCACACTTATATAATACCTTCGGAGTTGATTTCCAATTATTATTCTAAAGCATCTAAGTATTCACTTCAAGAATATTTGATAGCAGTATACTACACAAACAAATAAGATAAGCCACTTTCAGTAAACATAAATGTGTTCTAAGTGTAATAAGAAACACTAGTTCTATTTCAGTGCTCTCTCACGCATAAGAGAACTTGTGCAATATTTCAGAGTGAGTTCTGCTGCATGTGTCGGTTTCAAAACTAACGTTTCCAAAAGAAGAAAAGCGAAAAAAGGTAATAAAAAGGTAAGAGCTGCTTTGAAGGCAGACAAATTACAAAAATGAAGTGTGTTAGGGATTATATTAATGCATTCATGCAAAAAAAAGTAAATACTCTAATTAGTGAAATTTGGCCATGCTTAGGAACATCACATGCTCATTTACTATTTACCCTTAAAAAGCCAAGTTGCTATTAAAAGCAACAGAACAGGTTCTACAAAAGTAGCACCCCACAAAACGGTCTAAAAAAAAACTAATTTGTGCTCAAAGGAGCCACAAATAAAATGTTGCATTGGGTCAGTTAAGATATCTAATGAAGTGACCTTAAGAACGAGACATCAGCACTCACTTCGTCTCTGTCTTCTTGCTTTGGAGGCCTTGAGGTTATCGCCGTGACCCATGGAGCCGAGGAAGACAACTGCTAGTGCCACCAGTCCCAAATGCATAGTCCCTGCTGCCCAGTCAGGCTGGGTCCCGCCTGCAGGCAGACAGATCACAGCTGAGGGGGCCCCTTTCACGCTGTGGCAGGTGGAATGAAGTCGACTACAGCCGGTCGCGACGCCCTTGGCTGGAGGCTTCTGCCGCTTCAAGTCCGTACATGTTCGGAGAACAAACCATAGCACTCGGGAAGATGAGAACGGTGAAGCTCTGGGTGCACAGAGCCAGGTGAGATGAGAGAAGAGATCTTGTGGACAACGCAAACTGCCCTTCAACCCATGAAGCCGGGGGCCAAACCGAGTGGAGAGAGAAGCTTGTGGCGGTCGCAGCCAGGAGATCCTAATGTGAGTGAGCAACCCAGCCCAGGAGCATGTGTCTTATTAGGGATGCTGGGAGGAGGAGGGGGAGTGCCGAAAAAAATGAGAGAGATGGAGAGAGGTTCTGGACTCCTACGCGTGACAACGCATCCGTCAGTGCCAAGATCTGCAGCGGAGAGACAGACAAAAAGGGGCGAGGAAGGAGGGAGTTGGATGAGGAGAGGAGTGGGTGAATGGGGGGAGAAAAAAAGCACAATGAGACATGTATATAAAACGGTACTTTGTAAAGTCAGCATGTCAAAAGAAAGTCCAAATATCTTGCCCATGGGAAGAGACGCGGGTTTTTCAATTTTATGCTTCGAAAAGTGAATACTTTAAAAACAGCTTTTACATTTTCTGTAAACTGTCATAAAATACTTTTTGGAATCAAGGAAAAGATGACGGAAAGAAAATAGCCTTCGCAGGGCTTACATAACTGCACTCTTTCATCTCTATCACTGCTCTTTCTCAAGAAGTTCAGCATTTCTGCCCTCTAAATTTGTTAAATTGATTTATGGAAGTCTGGTTTGGAACTATAAATGCGGACACAATAGTATGAGTAACATAACCCGAAACTGGTATTTTGTCCATTTAAACCACACATTCCTGCCATGCTTATTTTTTCCTCGGCCAGATAGATTCATGAGACGGGAAAGCAAACAAAATGTTTCATTTTAAATGTAATTTCCCATTAAGTGTCCGGCCACTAAAGCTAAAGTTGATTCGACCAGAAACAGGGCACCGTGAAACAAATACCACAATAACCTTCGGTCGATGCACATCCAAAAGTAAGGAATGGGGGAAAAAAAAAGAAAACATGTTTACCCCATCTGTCAGAAAACAATAGACTGAAAAATGTCTCTCAAGCAGCGAAAGCGTTCACATTTACGCCTCTCACTATAACAGATAGATATGTTTATAGAATGATTCTTAATCACATTCCAGCAGAAATGGATGAGCGTTCTGGTTTTACGCAAGAGAGACATCATGCCTGGAAGTATCGGGAAAGCAGGGCCATATTTGGCCACAGGTCCTCTGGTCTTGTATCATGTTATTTGTTAATTCTTAGCATTCCAAAAAGTGCTTTTAAATGCCAACAAAAACTCTACAGATATCCATATTTCATTTTAGCAATTCAGCACTCCTCAGAAATGAGAAGCTGACTCTTTAAATTGTAATTTATGAACCAGCATGCAAGACAAACTCAGTTTGGTTTGAATTTGACTTCAAACGGGTGAAAGTACACACACTCTGTGCAAATATGTCATGCAACAGTAAAACATTATCAAGCGAAAGCATAATAGTGTTTAATTGTAGCATGACAAATATCACAAACAACAACAATAAAAAAAAGCTTTCTCTTTGCTAAACGGCTGTTAACAGGATATTTTGGTTACAGTGATGTGGTAAAACTAAGCGAAAGCAAAGATTAATAAACCACATACACAGATGTGGTAGCGGATGTGGTTTAAATTAAGGAAAAATAAGGAAATAATATTTATCTTGCACATCAGGCATTAAAACGATGATCTCTCTCCAGTCTGGAAGTAATAAGAGGGAATCTTCTTATAAGCTCCTCTCTTTCCACCAAAACTTACGGACATCTTCTCTCCACTTAGTTTATTTATCTTAGACCATGAATAATACTCCGATGTCTTCGACACCTTCTCCGTATTTATCAGACAGAGCCAAAACCTCCTGTTGCCTGCTGTTCGTAGCACTCGTCAGCAATATTAATTAGGAGAGATATGTCAAGTCTGACGCACAGATATGCCATCGCCCTGGAACCAGAAAGGGGATTTATCCAGAAAATAAAAGATGATGTTCTTTGAAAGGAAAAAATGCTCAGGTGAAGTCAAAAAAAGGGAAAATATCTGGAGATATAAAACCTAAAGGCAAAACGGCAATCATGAGGAGAAATCTAAAAACAACAACAATGTATAAAGCCTTTCTCTTTTACCAATATTGTTTATCTGCAATTAAGTTTAATCCAAGCAAATCTTTAATAAATTATACTCTTGTGTCCCAAAGAAATTTCTGAGTGTGATACAGGGGGCATCCCCGCCATCTGATTGATTATCTCTTGGGCACTGTGACAACTTTTCATGTGTGTAGTCTCTGTTCTCTCATCCATTAACCGACAGCAGATACACAACAAACCAAAACTCGGTTGCATTTCATGGGAAGTAGATTAAATTGTGAAAGTTCTCTCGATGCATCAAAGTGCAACAATTAACTCAAGAACACGCATCTTCCCATCACAATAATGAAGATTAGGGAAGAACAAACTTTCTCAGGCAGGAGGCCAGTTTTGAATTTAACTTCTGTCTGCAACTGCTCTATGAATTTGTTAGGCTTCCAAAATGAACATAAAATTAGACTGAACACTGAGCTAAAATGAAAGCAGCTATACATATTCAAATTGTATAAATGAATATAAATTAAAGCTCCATTGCCAAATAAAATATCTGAAATTAATATTTAGCCTTTCAACTCGCAGGCCACCTGGAATCCCGCCGGTGGTCTCAGCGCTAGTCTTTTTCGGTATATCCACGACTGTTTTTCTTTGTTTCTTCACTCTGCCTTTTTCCATCTTTTATGACAAAGGCCAACAGCCCAGCTTATTCCACAGAACATATGTTCGAGCCGTTGCATTATGCAGCAAGTTCAGGCGGAACCATGAAAAAGGTCAGAGCAGTAAACAGGCCATAAACAGAGTCTGTAATAAAGCAGAGCAAACGCAGAGTGGATGTCTGTCTGGCCTGCTCTAAAACCATGGCTCAGACCCCCTGGAAATCCTCCGCTCCAGGAAACCCAGAGAAATGAGGAAAGACAGTTAAATGTTCAACATCCCTCCCAAACGGCTTGCTATAAAAGCTTATGGACTAGACTCAGCATCAGAAATGTTGATGCACAGACAAAGAATTAGTGCTGGTGTTTAAAATGGTTGAATGACTGTGTGTTTGGCACTTAAAGAACTTTTTGGAATATTGTTTCAGAGTACATGGCAGCCAAACGTATAAAATTACGAAACTAGCCAATGATCACGCAACAACTATAACTAAAGTGTACAATAAATCTGATGTCTTCAGTCAGCACGGTAATTCATGTGATTCAGCACACTTAAGGCTGACCACTCTTTGCCCCCGACATCACACTCTCGATCTGAAGGGAATCTACGCCAGCACCCATGAGTCAGGACCACAGCACCGTCATCGAAATGTCTGTCTGTGACAGTAAGTGATGCAGTTAAATCTGTGTATTGGCAGCAAGCATGCAGCTGTCAAACTGCACCTGTCTTCATATCTATTCCGTCACTTCTCCCTCTGGACTGGTCCTCTAAACAACACTTACTGGTTTTACTGCATAAAGCTGGTGCCAGATTACCTAACACTGGGCCAGACACAGAACAACGGATGTTTAAAAGCCATAAGATCTGGATTTCAGGAATGGGCAGTCCAACACTTGAGTATTTCTCCATCTTTAAAGGTTCAACGTCTCTGAATAGCCGCGTGCTCTTGTCTTTGCTTTCTATTTGGCCCTCAATAACAAATCAAAGATAAACACCGGAGCATGAAAAATCTGATGATCTGAAAATCTGAATTACTGAATAGTAGTAATAATAATTCCAAATAATCAGTACTGAAAATATGTATTTTCTTTTCTTCGTATTATTATTGTTTTTACTATGAATTCACAAATAATAATAAAATAGAAATAGAATATAGTCCAGGAAGGGGAAATAAGTTTAGCCTAAGTATTAGTTTGAGTATAAAATCTTGCATCACAAAATAATAACAATTAAACTAAAGTAGCCTATCAAACACAGACTTTCCGCGGTAGCCTACATATTTCGACAGATAATTCAATAATAAAAATATTATGTAGGTCAGATAATAAAAATGTTCTGTACAATGAAAACTTTTGCGATTAGAATCATGGTCCAATTAAATTGGCTTTTGTAAAAGATGTAAAAGTAAATGTATTCCTTGGCGATCTCTCAGAGGTAAATCAATGTTTTAATGCACTAGAAATAATGAAGTAAGCCGATCGTATAACCTACCTACTATGTATCGCGAGCCTCATATTGATCCACTGAGCGCGAGGCTCTAAATGTGTCTATGGGCTTCTCCTCGCGCTGCTAGCAGACACCAGCGGCTGAGCAACAGACTGCCTACTGGGATTATTATGGGACAGACTTGCTTTGACTTCGGTTAAAATGTCATGACAGTTTACATCAGTGTCCCAATGCGTAATCTGAGCAATGGTGGGCATGGGAGAAAGGAAAAGAAACAAAAAAAAATTACTTTAAATAGAAAATCCCATGGATAAATCCCCTAATTCCACTGAACTGCTCTTATAATGGAGACGACAGAGGCCTGGTTTATTTTGCGGTTCTCTGTCGTAATTCTGAAGCAAGTCCCACATAAATCCACTTTTAAACTCCGGACAGCATCCAAGTCATTGCGGAGAGCTTCTACCTCACGAAGTTTGCATCCAACTCCATCTAGAGCCGTTTCGGCGTGCTGGAGGTTGAGCTGGCCCCTCCCCTCAAAAACACACACTGAGAGACAAAAAACCTGTGATGGAGTTGAGGCGAAATGTTGTTTATTTAGATGTTCACCTTAATGGCAATCATCCATCTGTCTATCTGTTATTTTCAAAATTGATCAAAACTTCTGTGGAGACCTTCAAAGACCATCTTCGTGCTTTGTACGTTTAAATACTTCGTAATAGGCTATGCTGTTTAAAGCAAGGAATTTTCTAAACTTTTAGTAGCAAAGTACCTTGTTATTTGAGGAATATGAATATAAGCATTTTATTCTTTACAAAAACGATGATGAAGAAGAAGAAAAGATTAACTTTGGCCAAGTTCTTGTTTACTTTCCGTTGTGCATGAAACCACAGACAGCCAGCTGAATGTTTTCTTGATTTGTTGTGTAAACACATTTGCTACTTCAATGTGGCATTTAAAAAAGGCAAATTTTGAAAATATCTATTGTATATTTGTATTCAGATCCAGCCTTTATGTCACCTCTGTTTATGAATGGTTTATTTTTTAAAAATAACAATGATTTGAACAAAATCTGGATCTGGATTGCAGTTCATTAAGTAGTAACCTCTGATTGAAACAGATGAAAAACAAATGTAGAAATGTTGAAGTGAATGTTAACTTTATTCTTTAGAAATTCTTTCATGACTTCTTTTATTAATAATATTTATTCTAAACTGTAACTGCATATGGAGAGTTTTAGCATATTGTTTTACTGGGTGTCATTTATCATCCTCCACTTATGTATTGCACCGAATATGCATTAAACAACCTCTTTATTTAAATTCTTTCCAAAGTTATTTGATTTTGCTTATTTGCAGTATAAATATCTTGATCTTTTGTTCCCAAAGGCACACTGTTTATAACGTAAACAAATAGCATTGATGTAACCATTATATGGTCACAGTCTAGCTTTTATTTCTGGGTGGCACCTGAATGGTTCTATGCCCAGAACACATGGACAGCATCCAGAGCAACACATTAAACAGCATGTTACAAGGCTGACATTATAAACTCTGTCAAATCATTTAGCAAATAAAGGAACTTTATACCTGCCAGTGAGCTATTAGCCTGCATATGCTTACTGCTGGGAAGTCACGCTATCATTTGATATCAACGAAAATAGCTTATTCTTTACTCTTTCAGAAATAACAGATGCAATACAAAATCATTTTTCGCAACACCATGGCCCAGTTTCACAAACGGGGCTTAGCTTAAGCCAGGACTAGGCATTAGTTTAATTAAGAGATTTAAGCAACTTTTCTTAACACAGAACAATGACACTGGCGTGTTTTAAGATTTGTCAGAGCAAGATATTTTCATTTTAAAACAGCTCAAACAAGCAATTTAGTCTGGGACTAGCTTAATCCTTGTCTGTGAAACTGGGGGTATAAGTCTTATTGTGGATAAGCTATAGTCTATAGGCAAGAAATCACACAAAGTAGTGAAGAGTGGGCTGCCTGTAAACAAATGAATGACTGAATTTACATCATATCTAGGGCCAATGAGGAAAACCCACTGCGTTTCATTGATGAGAAAGCTACTTTGAAACTGCATCTTGCCAAGATAACTAGCCTAAATTAGGCTAATCGTAATTTAAAGTTGTTGTTTTGAAAATTACAGTTACTATAGAAAAACGTAACGAAAATAGAAGTTAAATTATGTCGCAAACATAGTAAACCATCATGTTTTATTCAGGTTTTTATCTGTTCTGTGAACAATCCGAGCGAACCGATTCGCTACAATGAATCAGTCCACGCGTCATTATAGAGAGTGGACCTCTTTACGATGAACCGTTTCACCCGGAAAAGGTTCACGAATGAATCGGAGGAACCTAAATATATATTTAGGATGAAATATTTTTTTTTCAATATGAAGTATGAGAGAGAGAGAGAGAGAGAGAGAGAGAGAGAGAGATACATCTGGGATTACCGACTCACGCGGGCGATTTATTTGGCCCAAGTTAATAACGTCAAGATTTGTTCAAGATAATAAATAAATAAATAAATAAATAAATAACTGTATTAAAATAGCGATGTAGAGTTTCGTTGCTGTTTGTTAATAAAACCAACTCGTCGGTAACCTGCTGAAATATTAGCACTGCTGAAATTGTTTATTAAATAAGCGAAGTTCAGTTAGTTACTCACCAGTGCAGTTCAGTGTCTGTCGCTCTTGACTAAAGAGCTTTTTAAAGTAGCCTAGATTTGTGTAAAACGGGCAGATTATTAGGATGGTAATTGCCTAATATCTGTGCAGGACTATGAATGTTTTTTTTTCCTTAAGTTACCACCACTGCACTCATACTCAATCTGTGATGGAAATGTTGAGGTAGGTAAGTTCATTCATAACTCTCTTGTCAGTACACTTTTTTCAAAGTTTTGACTGTTGTTAAGCTTGATGGAAAGCGCTGTATGCTACTGAAGTATTATTCACCTTTAGCAATATACGCACGTGTAGGTTCAGAGTTTAATGAAACGAAATGTAAAACTAAGAATCAATTGTGTAGTTTTCCAGCTCTTTTAAAACACTTATTAAAATGTATTCACTATCATGTGTTTAAATCTTAAATCTGACCTAAGCCAATTGTACAGAAATGTATGAATGAGGTTTTATAGTTTGTAAAATAACAACAAATTACCAGAAGAGTGTGTTGCCCTGGCCCGCTCTGGTTTGGGGCTGAGCCTGCAATGTTTGTGTTAGCAAGTTAGGTTTTCTTTTTTTTTCTTTTTTTTTTTTGAACCACCATCTTACATATCATGATGATATCTAAGTCATCTAGATTTCCTCAATTGTTTTAGCTTGTCTTCTGCTTGACCAATCTTTGGATTGCTTGTCAGAACAAAGTTTAGAGTGCGTGCCATAGTCTAATAAAGAGCAGGAGAGTTTTCTTATGAGTTTTGGCTGAGCTACCAATATAAAAGAAAATATGTATTGTTTACACCAGATCTGGCCTCATATAAACCAATCTTGCATGACATGGAATCATACTAAAAGTTTTTCCTAGTTCAAGGATAAACGTTTTATCAAAAGTTTCCACTAAAAACAGTTCAGCACAGCTTCCCTCCTTTCTCCAAATGTCTGTGAGTTTAAACGAGGATTAGGTGTTGCCATTTTCATTTAGGTAATTGAGAGCCATTTCTTCTCTGTTTATTGTTACTGAGGGGAATCGGTATGTAAAGGAAAGAATTTAAAATGAGCTTTTCTGGATATTTGTATCCCTCTGTAACTGGGAGGTTTAGGATAGTCAGACTATCGTTTTAAAATTGGTTGATTTTAGTTTTAATATTTTAATCTTATGTTCATTGAGACTCGAAAGAAGTGAGTGGTGTGCAATTCTGAAATCAGTATTCTGTATTTTATGGTCCATTCGCAGCAGCTAAGACTTGACCTGACCTGACTGCATATGAAGCTGACATAAATCATAAAGCACTTTCCATTTCCTCACAATCCAACAGGGGGCCATAAACATCAGTTCCTGGCGATTGCTCTAGTCTAACCAGATACCAGGAAAAGATTGACCTACAGTCTACAGTTTTTTGCTGACAGTCTAAAATCTGCTAACAGGTAGGTTTAATGTCAAGTATTTTGGGTTGCCTTGATCTGTTGCATTCTGGCAATCATATGTTTCTCAGTGAAAACCATCAAGATGGTGATTGCAATTTATTGTATTAGGAAATTACAGTTAGTTTAGTGCTGTTGAAGTGAAAACCAATTTCTATACATTTGTCCATATTCGTTACAGGGCCTGCTGCAAAGAAAGATACCAGCATCATGATGCTGCCAAGACTGTGACAACCTCCTAAGAAGCTGTAATAACAGCTCACCAATCTCAACCATCTTCCATGGTGTCAATGCCCAAGTAAGACAGAATTTGTTACTAACCTTCGACATACAAATACTGCATACAGAACACAAAACAAAGCGCCTCTAACAGGAATATGGGAGTTGTGCATGTTACTGATGTGAGAAAGTGAGTTGTTATGAAAGTGAGACATGTAATGTTATCTGCCAGGAAGCTTATGCATGCATGCTATCAAAACAAAACCGGTATAAGTAGGTAAATTACAAAGAAACCAATTTCATTTGGGACATTTTGATGATTCAGGCTTGACAAATTCAGCTTGTTCTGATTCCATATACACATAATTATTGCTAAAATATTGTCAAGAAAAATGAACACGGTTTGCATTTATTAAAATAAAAAAAGCATTTATTTGAATTAACAGTATAATGTGGTAATTTAATGTCTATTATCTATAAATGTGGTTACAGATAATTTAATGCATCACTGCTTAATTAAAAGATTAATTTCTTAAAAAATAAAAATATTAATCCCAAAAATTTAAGCATATTTGTATGCAAGAAATGTACTCTATACAACTTGCATTATTTGAGGTATTAATATGCTTTTATCTTTTAATATGTTTAAAAAGCTTTGATATGGACTCCTATCTGTGCTATCTTCTTAACTTTAAGTGTGTGTGTTTAATGATTTGTCCCGGACAACAAAAGTTAACACTGACAATAGGTTGTCTTACTGTAAATAATTCCACATTCAATGTATAGCAGTCTTTATTTTATCGTTAACGTTTTGTCCAGATATGGGCAGAATCGCTGCTTGATTAATCTACAAGTTTCTGAAAGCGTTGTAATTCTTCTGCTCTGAATCGCTTATGAAGTTTTATCTTTAAACCTGATCTTTAAGCCTTTGTTCTCAGGGGAACTTGAACTATAGGTACCATTAATCATCTTAAAAATGTACTCAGTGGTAGCGATGATTTACACTGTTTTTAAAAGTATCAAATACACAGCATCTGTTTCTTTTCACAAGCGCTTTGTAAAGTAACACACGGCAATGACTCTTGCAGACACCAGGAGATGAAGGAGTTCTATTGTCCTGTTCTTTTTCTCACAGATCATACAGTACCTTTGAGCCTGCAGAAATTAATAAATGGTTATTGCCGTAATCCGCCCCCTAGGATTTTAATCCAGCACTCCCCCTGAACACAGAGGCGAAAGGAAAGCAGTGGTGGTCTCGCTCATATAGAAGAGTATAATAAGTGTCTTCAAGAAGGGTGAAGAATTCACAGTGGATGCAAGACGTTAAAGAAAGCATTAGTGCTAAAGAAATGGTGGGAAAAGGGTTTTCTGAAAAAGGGGGTTCATTCAAGGGAATAAATCCTGTCTGAGAGCTTTATATCAGATACAATTCCACATAGGGAAGGTTGGGGCTAGTTGTCACATGTGGAAGATGTGACAAGATATGTTATCTCAGTAAAACACAAAAAGGTGAAGTAAAACTATACACTAAATGTTTTAAATGTTATAAATTTATGTCATTTGCATTGAATCTTTAGCATTCATGAACGGATTCTTCAGATTATGAAAATGTTCTTCACAGTAAGAAAAAAAGGTTCTTTTGGAAACCCAAAATGGATTTTATGTCACTGCTGTGAAAACTGTCAGAATTTTTTTTCATTAAGAGTGACTTGTGACTAAACTATGACTCGACCCATTGCCCCCTAACTATTGCGTTCCATTCTTGAATGTCTGGCTGTCATTTAAATCTTATAATGTTTTGATGAGCAGTTTAAAAAGGCGTATACAGCATTTACTGAAATGAGATTTATGACCTTTGGTTTTCACTCGGGAAGGACTTGTGAAGTTTATGGCTAAGCGTCTGCTTGCTATCCCTTCAGACACCCCTCTTTCTTAGCAGGGAACAGAAAGCAAATCTCTATAATGGTTAAAGCAACTATCATGTGTCTTGTACAATTTGTCGTTCTCGCATGGAATGATTTAGGATTGACTGTGCGGTTGTCTCGTGCAGAGTCTTGATCTTTAAGATAGAAGTTTTATGATCTGATGTAATTTTGCACTTGCCATTTTCTTCAGATGGATTTGAGTCGCATTTTTTTTCTTTTTTTATGCCTGAAGAAATAGTCTTAACCAAAAATGAGAATTGTCATCATTTACTCTCCCTCATGTCGTTCCTGTATGTATTTACTTTGTGTAAATTATTTTAAAGAATGTGAGTAACCAAAGAATTTCAGGTCCCATTGACATCCATATGAAAATCAAACCGTTTAGGTTAAAAACAAAAAATATTCAGAACAATTAAAACGAAGTGAAAGTAAATTAAAGGGCTTGTCCTGTTAATATAACATCCCCTATATCATTCCCTTTAGAAATGTTAATCACCAAAACCAACTGTTGCAAAAGTAATCTTTTCACTTTTTTTTTTTTTTTTGGTGTGAACTGAAATTGTGTTGTTAACCTGTGGTGCAAGTATCAGCAGGATTCTTTACACTTCCCATGCCAAATCAAAAAGCATTCCCAGCTCCCACCATCATTGCTATTAAATGTTAAAGTTAAATAACCATAAACAGTGTTCTTGGACATTGAATTTTACTAGCTTTGCTGTGATCGTTAATTAAATTTACAACACGCTTCTTAAATTTGGTGATTGCAGACACCTCCAGCTGTATTTGGTCTTTGGAATTCTGCAACATGAGACGGTGTTGAAGTATTATTTTCATATTTCCAGCTAAAAGAGTAGAGCGAGTGTGGTGGTGAAGGCAAGGATAGAGAAGGCAATGACATGGACTTTAACCTAAAATGCAATAAGATGACTTGGAACAGAGTTAAAAGCCCATATTTACTCAAACAGCATCACTGCGGTCCCTCTCCGAATGGGAGTGCCACACATCACTTAGCCTGCCAAAAACCTTCCCCAAGGGAGCACTTAAAATGAGCCAGACAGCCTTTGCAGTGTCAGAAAGAAGATGCTTGTGCATGCAAATATTATAAAATAGTCTTTATTAAGGTAATAATTTTTGCTGAAGTCCATCAGCCAATGGTAGTTAAGGTTGTTGTAATACCTCCAGGGTAGACTGCAGAATGGCCAGTTTAACGAGAGACCTGGGGATTAATGATGTTTAATGATAGGTTTATGACTCCAGCATCTAACCGTTTGGAGCAGCAGGATGTGAACGTCAAAATAAAACATATGAATGTTCTTCAAATCTGTCATGGCTTAAAAAATGGAAAACAAAAAACATCATCATAATCCTTTGGCTAAAAGAGGGAAATGAATAATAGACCAGAGTAAGAAATAAAATGAAGTACAATGCCGTGTTGCCGCTGGTTAATGGATTTAACATTTCTGGTTGGTCCAGGGAGAGAAAGAACCGTGTGAAATGTTGTAACAGGGTCTATAGAGAAAGACAGACCGCCTGTGTGTTACAAACTCTGTACTTCAAATCATACGTGATTCAGTATGTATCGTACTGCTTCTCTGTGTATTTTTTTTGTCTTTTCATACACATTAGGTAATTGATTTCAAAAGACACCCTAAATGTAGTACATTTTACATGAACTACTTAGAAATGGTTATAGAACATTACATTTGTGGAATTATTAGGTTGATTTTTATTGCATTTAAGGAGAGAGATTAATTGAAATTAAAATGATAAATCTAATTTTTTTTAACATTTACCTAAGTTTTATTCTGTTTTATATGACGTTTTGTGCTTGACTTAATGTTGACTTAATGTTTATTATATTATATTGACCTTTTAATAAAAAGGTCAATATAATATAATATTGTAGCTAGTCTTATATGTGCACAAGCTGCTTATATAAAATCATTAAATACAATAGACCTAGTGTTAAAATCTATTTTAACATGTGATTTATAATATATAATATAATTATATTATATTAATATATTTATTTATTTATTTTTATTGGAGCATAACATACATGGTAACTATGAACTTACCTGGAAAAGATTGCAATTTCTGTGAAGGACTGATAAATCTTCTATTTGATATTAATAATGTCAAAATGGTTCCATCCTTTCTGTCTTTTCACAAGGATATTCAGTGCTGTGCATGATTGCCTTCTGTCTTCACCACTAAACACATCTTTTGCTCTCGTAAAAGCTCATTTCATCCGTCTCTTACAGTATGTTTCACTGCAGAGCTCACAAATTGTGAAGTGACATTTCTGTTCTTGGGCTTCTCAGTGCATCCGCAATGTGCTTTCTGAAGTTGTGCCTGTATAGTTTTCTTCATATGGTAGTCATTGACACACACTCTTTGTACATGTGTTACTGATGAAAGACACAATCATTTATATTATAAGCAGGCATTAATTTGTTTGCTTTTCTCTTTCTTGTCATCTCCATATGAGATCTTTTCATCATTGCAATACATCAGAGCAAACAAACCACTATACTGATGAAAAAAATGCAATAAACTTAGGAATTCCTGAACTCAGTTTTCATACATTTATCCGTTTACATTTAACAAGAAATCTGGTTTATATGTATATATCGCGTTGATCGACTTACTTTCTGCATTACAATAGTATCACTGAAATATATAAAGGACATAAAAGCCCATCCATCCTCCTCTCCTTTCAAACCAAGAAACCAATAATGGCAAAACAGCGTGAAGTGTATGAGAGAGAGATGTGCCGTCTGAAAGTCAAATCAAATCGGCTCTGAAATCAAACCAAAGTGGCCTTTTAAGGCTGCAGAACGTGATACAGCCTGGCACCAGGAGTTTGACCCGATCCTACAGATCTCTTATGGCTGGGCAACATTCCATCTTGACTGATACGACATTTCTGCACACTTAGTCTGAAAGGCAGGGTGGTATAAACAGGGTGTGATGCAGACACCCTAATCCCTCCACAGCTAATACATTGTCTGCCATCGGGTTAGTTGCTCACTGGGGGTCTGCAGCATTTGCAGAAATGTTAATCCCCTCCCAAAAGGAACATGGCCATCATCTAATGCTGAAGTGTGGGAACTGCTTAGTAATGCTTGGGACATAGATAAAACCTCTTTTTATCTGTTTCATAGCAGCCACTTGGAAATCTCTTAGTTTTTTGTGTTAGTTCTGGCAAGCAATACTATTTATATTTATTATTTATGCTTGATGTTTAATTCGATTTCAAAATATAATTTTCAAATTTTATATTTAAAATATATATATATATACACACACACACACACACACACACACACACACAGTGAGGTCAATATGTATTTGATCACCCTGTGAGTTTGCAAGTTATCTTATTTAGAAATCATGGAGGGGTCTACAATTTTCAGCATAGGTGCATTTGCACTGTGTGAGACAGAATCTAAAAAGAAAAATCCGGAAATCACATTGTATGATATTTTTTTAACAATTTATTTGGGAATTACTGTGTCAAATAAGTATTTGATCACTTGAGTCAACAATTAGTAATATTTGGTACAGAAGCTTTTGTTAAAAATCACAGGTCAAACAGTTCCTGTAGTTCTTCACCAGATTTTGGCCCAGTCCTCCATACAGATCTTCTCTAGGTCTCTGTCAGCTGTCGCTGAGCTGAGTTTCAGCTCCCTCCAAAGATTTTCAAATGGATTTAGTTCTGGAGACTGGCCAGGTCACTAGAACCTTGATGCTTCTTACGGAGGTATCAATGATGCTAAGAATGGTGAAGAATCAGGGGTGGTGGGGAGGATCATTTAGAATTTTGAATCATGTCATAAAATTTGTCGTGCTAAAAACTTTTTTTTAGTGTTTCACACCATTCTGATGAATGTAAAGCAGTCCAAAAAAGAACAAAAGACAAAACGTAAAGCAAAATGTAAAATGGTTTGGTCAAAAATGTTAAGGCCTGTTCACACCGGGACGAATATCGCGCGCGAATATCGGCGATGTTTAACGCGCCGTGACTTAACAAAAGGTCACCAATGTGAGTGTACACACCGACGCGAAAAACGCCATATTTTACAAGGTGGCTAATTTGTACAAATTCGTACAATCACTCGCATTTATGCTTAATTGGACATAATTTACGAGTTGCCAATTCATATAAATTTGTTCGAATGACCTTAACACTTTTTTCGACAAACAGATTTGATGAGACCTGTTTTCTAGTTTATTCAATTCAATTATTTTTTAATTAATTAATGATTCAATTATCATGACAACTTTTCAGCTGTTTGAACTCTGATGGCACCCATTATTAACTTCAGAAAGTTATATAAAAATAAAAAATGTAACAAAGGAAATTTCATATGCCTGGGTACTATCAAAAATAAATCATTGGATACTGCAATCAGTGGATGAGTCTAAGTTCAGGAAGTACGGATGATCATGAGTAAATGATCATTTTGCTACTACTTTTCTTACTGTTCAAAAGTCATCCAAAATCTACTGAAATTCACATTCAAATAAAATCTTGCCTTGCCATGCGAGTAAATATGGAACTCAAGAATGTTATGGGAAGTATTTTCTTTGAAACCCTTCCCACTGCTTCAAGATGAGGATTGATCATGCTGGAAACAATGTGCCCAGAACATCACAACGGCCAACATGTGCTGGCCATATTATGACTCGTATGACCAGGCAAGAATAGCACTGGCTGCAAGTAGCACTTAGCTGACTCGTCTCAGCAGGTGCCGTCACTTTCAGGTAATAGTGCTTGTTTTGGTTAAGATAAACGGTTGTCATCCGTGGATCAGGTGCTGTTGAGGTGTGCTTGTATCAATTTGTTCTTTTTGGATAGTGCAAACACAGTTCACTTGGTTGTGAAATCAAAGAATCATTTAAGATTCCTTCTAGAAACTTGCTCCAAGAACACCTTTCTGTCTTATGTCTAATAAAGAACACAAGGGCCTTTCTGTAATCATGCAACCCAATCTATGATGATCTCCATTCCATTCCACAAATGACTCGACACCATCTCTCAAGGGACACTGGAAACATTGCATGAACTATTCTCAAGACGATTTAAAACAGGTGTGAGTGATGTGCTCTTAGGTTTCAAAAGAACAACATTCTTGATTTTGATCTTATATCAGTGCAAATGCATATTTTAGACTATGATCTAAAACATTTCTATTGAATTATGGAACATTTTATTTTGCTGGTTCTTAGGCCAAATAACAGCTCCTAGAAATTATGTATCAAAGGTATTCCAGCATGAAAAGTTTGCACACGTTTGGATTCTCAAACTCTAGTTAAACCCAAACCCATGTTCAGTCTAATTTAAATTTAAAAGCCGGCATAAAATGTACATTCATCTGTTCTTACATTTAGACCTGTCTCTGAAAATGTGTGTAGGACTTTCTATGATTATTTAATGATTAATTCCTTAATTTAATAAAAAGTGACAGCAAAAATATTTGTTGCAAAATATCAATTTTAAATAAATGCTGTTTATTTAAGCTTTCTATTAATCAAAGAATCCTGAAAAAAGTATATTGTGATTTCCATAAAAATGAAAAAAAAAAAAAAAAAAATCAATACTGATAAGAAATGTGCAAATTGCATTGAGTTTAATAATTTCGAAAGGATCGTGTGACACTGAAGACTGAAGTAATGCATGCTAAGATTCAGATTTGAATCACATGAATTGCAACACAGTCACACTCCAACTCGTCACATTTTGACGCTTGGTCAGGACCCTTTTGCGTCATTTTTTTGATGATCAAGGTACCCCTTTTCAGGCACATTTCGACGTGAGGGGTCCTCCGTTGTTTTCAGTAGTTTGGCTCAATTTAATGGTTTGCATGCATA
>JAUMHP010000070.1:13811783-13830185 GCA_032361065.1 Enteromius trimaculatus
TATATATATTTCTATTCTTATATTACCCAAAATATTGTTTTTGTTTATTCCGACCTCGTGTCTTAATATGTTTTTATGTGTGCAATGAAAGCTTCTTTTAAGCAAGCACACTATTAATCATATATACAAAGGCCTATATAAACATTAAAAGTGCAAAATCATTATTTAATATTAATATTTTAAATTATTATGAACATAATTTTAACATAAATATCAATCTTAAATATTATAATATAAAGTAATAATATTATTATAAAGTAATAATAATATTATATTTTGTAAATTAGAAATTAAACTTTCCTTTTCTGCTTTTTGGAAATAGGAAAATCAAAGAAGGTTTTTATTAACGTAAGAATCATGAGTTATTTATAACCCCAGAATGATAAAGATGATGCAGGTCCTGAACAAATTGCCTGCTTAGAGCATTTCCCACCACCAGCCAGACATATCCAAATCCAGCAAAGGCTATGGTCTCGATCCATCATTACTTTCTCCCGTGCGGATGCCGGGCAGTTTACTGGCAGCTCTGAAAACAGATTAACTGAATACCTAAAGCGGTATCATGACCCTGCAACTTTACCTTATCTTGACGGAAAAATCAAACAAGCAAATTCTCCATCCCTGACTGAAACAAAGTGGACCTATCAGCAAGCCATCTTAAAAATACCTCTCACTCTGAGATTCATTGTTGGAGCACACCTGACTGCAACTGCTGTTATCTTGCTCAATAAAATATAATGCATGCTCAATATCTAATATTATCTAAGAAGAGTTCATGCAACATGAACTGTTATTTAACTTTCTATTCTTTAAATATTCTTTACTATTTAAGCAAAATCATATTGCTCTAATTAATACTATGCATGAGCAATTTTTTTAAATAATCTTGATAACGTTTTTTTGTAGACAACAGTGTACTGTTTGAATCCAGCCCAATTTTGGAGAGTATTGTTTTTATCGTGGCTTATGCCGAGCAATCACAGAAAGGAGCAATGGGTCTGGAGCTTTCATAAAAGGATTTGAACCAAAATATAGAATTTCATGCAACCGCAGCTCCATTCAAATTTAATAGCCTTTCAGAGACAGTCCTCTGAGAAAATGTCTCAGAAAATCATGATGATTTGCCTCTCATTTTCTTTTGTGATGTCAGCTTCTTGTTTTTTGTGTGTGTGTTTATATATAATAGAAACATCAAACTATTAAAGATAATCTCTGATATTTTCCAAGATTCCAGTGATATGTCTATAGAATACTTGTGTTATACAAGGTATGCCTGGTTCTCATTGACTGTGTGGGCAGCCCCAGAAGCCATTATCTACGCATTCCACACAGGCTCTGTGCAGGTTTTAAGTTTACACGATACACCGACTGGCAACGCAGCGTTTATTGTTGGTCCAAGCTGAAAGCTGTTTAAAAGCATCTGTGTAATGTTTGCTTTAATTATATTCTGACAGTATGCAAACTTTATACTTCCTTTTTCCAATTTATTTCCTTTAACATGAGTGAAATGCAATATTGTAAAGTAGCCTAGAACCGAAAGCAAACAGGTAAGTCATACATCTTGTTGTAACGTTAAATGTCCACCGTCTTTCTTTAATAGACCTAAAAGCATAAGACAAAGTCTTGATTAAGTGTAGCGAACAGACACAGGTCGAAGCTCAAAGACATGGACAATGCAGCTGAAGCAACAACTATCCCGGCATGCCCTCTTCTGGGTACGCAGAGTCCTGCATGAATTTAATGAGTGCATTATCAAGCCATTGTGAAATAAAACGCACTTAAGTGTTTCCCAAATTAAATATATTTGTCATGTTAGTTAAACAATATGTGAGCGATAACTGTATGGTGCTGTGTTGGTCAAAGAGCACTTTGTTAAAGCAAATTGTAGCCTGTGATTAGTCACCCAAATAGCCTAGCTCAGGGTTACCAGCTTCAGACACAAATGTATTGAGCAAATAAAAAGAAAATTAACCAATAATTAAAACGTAGTTAATTGTGCATGATATGTCAATCATCAAGATTTTAGGTTACATTTTTCTCATTATCTCATTAATGAAGCAATAGGGAGGAAATAGCTATTTTATTCTGTGAGTTTAATTTTAATGGCTGTGCTGTGTTATACAGGAATTTTAAAATGTAATTAACCAGTTCAGTTGTTATAAGGTCATGAAACTACCTAATTATAAAATATGTTTATTATAATAGTTTTTTTTTTTATTAGTTTAACGTGACCTGTACGTTAACCATCCACAGACCGGATTATTATTTTGTATATACTGACATATGTATGGGTAAATAGAATTTCTCATTACTAACTGAAATGTAATTCTGAGCATCTACTGACACGCTCTTGTAAGAAAAAAAAAAACGAAGAAAAAGTCGTCGCTTGAATGATGACGTATTTCCGGATTTCTGTAGTTTATTGTAACACGTGGAAATCTACAGTGGACTAAAACTCAGTTATATTTCTTTATATACAGTATCTGGACTGTCCCGGAGAAAGCGATCACAATGGTCAAGCCAAAATTCAAGGGAAAAAGCTCCATAAATCCCTCAAACTCCAGCAGTAATCCCGGTAAGAATAAAGAAGCCGCTGGTCTGGCTATGAACTGTTAGCCAGGCTTAGCATTAGCCAGTTCTTATTAAGGAATTTATAAGACGTTCTGTAGTTATGTTTTCACCGTTGCCTCTTGTTAGAGCAGCTTTCTTCTATGTTTACAGGGTTATTAGTTGATTTTGTGTAACCATGACTGCTGTCAAACCTCAAGGTCTCCTCTTAGAGGCTGCTGACACTGAAGCCCAACCATGACAGTAGCGTCACATAACGTTTATACGTGTTCAAGAACACACGAATTGCTCATTTTTTCTTGAATCTACCACAATGTGTAAATGATGTTCAGAACTAATGTCAGAAATTAGCTTAATTTTTAAGGAACAGTATTTGCTAGCACCATTATGAGAACTTAAAAGCGCTGCCCTTGTTCATTTAAATGGCAAATGCTTATATTGAATTAGCATAAATTATTAGTCTGAGGAATTATTGCTGTCATGTACAATACTTATCATATTTTGAATGTCCCATATATTTATTTGTTGTCTTTTTGTGCCTTTTTGATGCCTACTCTGATTCCTTTCATACACTGCTCCCAATTTAACTACTTATTAAATTAAAAGCAGTAACTGTTATTTCTCATTAAAATATTTTGCGCATCACAACGTCACCCAAAGTTTGCATATTTTGAATGTAATAAAGGGTTATTTAAGGATAAATGCTACCAATTGCACACTACTATACAAGTTTGGGATCAGAATAATTATTATCTTATTCAGCAAGGCTTTCAAAAGGTGGTACAATTCTAGTAATTTTGGAAACCTTCCAGGATTGTTTGGGTTCCTGTCATTTTTTGGAACATTTTCAGAAATGTACCGGAAATTAAATGCATCAGTGACAGACATTTACAGTGTTACAAAAATTGTTAATTAATAAAATTGTATTTTTCTTGACCATCAATTTAGCATCAGAGGAATATATATCTTTTGGAGATGGGGTCTCTTTATGACATGTGTATATATAAAAAAATTGTCCACATGTCCCTGTGTATAACAATGTTCATCTCTTAACATTCTCTATCCCACAGACCGGGTGAAGGGAGCTGGAGGGAACAACATGAGGGACCGGGCCACCATCAAACGCTTGAATATGTATAGGCAGAAGCAGAGATGGTAAGCCATTTACAAAATTACAACAATTTGAAATGAGCTTTATTCACCAAATAGACACAAACACATAAATAATTGTACCGTTTCTAGTAGCTCTGGGTGTTTACATACATTTGTATGTAACTAGACAGAAGGAAGAAAACATAAAGAGAATTTAATAAAGAATTAACATAATAAACATCCAGTGATATGAATTAAACATAAAAGAGCTTAATTCTGTATTTATTTTTAACATACAAATCCCAAATTTGAAATTGAAACATTTTACATTTTTTTATTCATATGCCCACAGTAACAGTCGAGGTAAGGTGATCAAGCCCCTGCAGTACCAAAACACAGTTGCTCCAGGAACTGTGGCAAGAGTTGAGCCCAACATCAAGTGGTTTGGTAAGAGAAATGATTTTTTTATTATTATTATTTTTATTTTGTGTACTTGATTATTAAAGGGAACTAGACATCTTTTCCAATATTATTATTGGGCTTTGAGTTCATATTCATATTGGATCTAAATATGTCTGATTATGTGAATATTACTTTTTTTTCCCCATGTGTTTCCTGTACAGCTAATACACGTGTTATCAAGCAGTCATCCTTACAGAAATTCCAGGAAGAGATGAACGCGGTAAAGAAAGATCCGTATCGTGTAGTGATGAAACAGAGCAAGCTACCAATGTCCCTGCTGCATGACCGCATCAAAGCACATGTGAGTATGGATTATTAACAAGATTAATAATACTTTTCATTAACAGGATGCTATAGATGTGCTGTCTTTATGGTACACAAAAATAAAGAAGATCCACGTAGATCATTCCAAAAAATTAATAATATGATACTGTTTGTTGTAATTTGATTTAATAAATGTAGCCTCATTGAAGCAAAATAGTTTCTGACATTAGACTCAAATGAACTCTACTTTTCTGACTTGATTTTTATCAGTTGCTCATTTCTGGCAAATTCCTGTGAACAACTGGCTTTGCTCATTTGTATTTAAATCCGTAACACCTCTTGGTTAAACTTTTTGTAACTTATGAATCTCACGTAACACATATGGTACAACGTCAAAAACAAAGCAAGAAGAGTTGTCATGCCACGATGGAGGTAGAATGATTTAGTTAGTCTGACTGTAGTGAGGGCATTGCCTGACCTGACATAGAGCTTGCTCTTTGGCACCTAAGGGTCTGCTGTCTGCCAGTAGTAAAGAACAGAATCAAAAATATGTGCTCAGAATAAAATGTAAGGTTTCGCTCTGTTCTTCGTGTTCCTTCTGCAAATGTTGTTGATTTGCTTCAACATCTAAACTGTTCCATGTGTGTGCAAAACCTTTGCATAATGAATGCCCCAATTTACTTTTGTTCTATGTTTCTGGACACACTGTGACACACTCGTTATGTTTTTTTTTGGTTGCAGGGAACTGGCAAAACTGTGTCAGTTATTGATTTTCATCTTCTCCTTTTGATTTGTGGTCTTTAAAGCCGCTCCTCCAGCATGTGCCATAATGCCCATTGTTTGCGCACATTTGTTTTTTCTCTTTCTCAGAAATATTTTGAACATGTTGTGATGATGTGGTGGTTAGCCTCAAATCAGGTTGTTTTTTATCATCCGTGTCAATTGTTCCGAAGAAATGCAATCTTACCAGAAGTACAATTTCTTACGAGAAATGTTACTGGCTTTGACAAGATCTGTAAATTGCTTGTTTTATTCCATCCTCTGTTGCAACAGTGGTATGGCTTCACTTTTGTTTTGTTTTTAGGTCATTGCAGATTGCAATTTGGCAGTTATAGACTTTAATTATAAGAAGTTTCGTACATTGTTATTTGGCTTTTGAGTGATTTTTATCTTATGGAATGTATATGAATTAACGCTACTAAAATATACATATATAAAAAGTATTTATTCTACATACATGCTATTGTACAAAAGTGACGTTTTCTTTATGTATTTTTAAAGAAATGTCTTAAGCTCTTAAAGCTATTTATTTAACTATTTCAAAATGAATGAAATGCTATGACAATTTCAAACAACATCTATTTTTTCTATTTCTATCATTTAAATTTATTCCTGTGCTGTTGTCAACAGCCATTACTTCAGTCTTTAGAGTCACGTGATCCTTTGATTAATAAAATAAATATATATTTTATATAAATTCTATTAATTTAATACAACTTTAATGAATGTAGGTATTAATTTATTTTTAAAAAAACACACTTGACTACAAGCTTTAAAACATTTCTGTGAATAACATTCTATATACGTTTAAGAATGTGTAAAAGCTGGTGTTTACAAACTTAATGTAAACAACATCTGCATTTAGTTTGAGAACTACAGAGAACCATCAGATTTTTTTATCGGATTTAAAGTTTTCCATGTTTCAACATGTGCTGTGCTTTCTTGAGCAGATTTACCCTCATTTAGTGATATATGTCACTTAGCATCATGTTTAGGCTTCAATCTTTACTACAGTAGATAAAGTTCAGGCTACACTGTCTCTCCCAAACATCACTGGGGCTTCTTTCCTCTAAGAAATGGTAGCACAGAGACCTGTCAAAATGCTTGCTGAAATATCAGATTCTCCAGTTCTCCTGAAATCTGTTGATCTTCTGCTGGTTCTTCTAGAACTCCAAGGTGCACATTCTGGACACAGAGACATTTGAAACCACATTTGGGCCAAAGGCACAAAGAAAGAGGCCCACTTTGTCTGTGGGAGAGCTGAAGGACCTTGCTGAGCGGGCTGAGGTCTCTTCTCAGACCTACAATGCTGAGAAAGACAGAGATTTGGTTTCTGAGGACAGCGGAGTCAAGTGAGCGAGAGTTTATGAAAATACATAGTTCTGTACTTATTACAGAAACAAGATCTATATAGATCTGTTTTTCTAGCAAACATGGGTTAAATAATATGACAAAGCCATTTCATTTTCCCATCACTGCAGGGACGAGGCACGGGAGGAAATCTTCAAAAAGGGGCAGTCAAAGAGGATCTGGGGCGAGCTTTATAAGGTAGTTATTACCCTCTCCCAATGCCTTACTCACAGAAAGTAACTATCTAACTATTCTAACAGTAACCATATTTAATGCCACATCCTAAAATGAACAACGCTTTGTGCAGGTGATCGACTCTTCAGACGTCATTATCCAGGTGCTAGATGCTCGGGACCCTATGGGCACTCGATCCCAGAACATTGAGACTTACCTGAAGAAGGAGAAACCTTGGAAGCATCTCATCTTTGTGCTCAATAAGTGTGATCTCATTCCCACATGGGTTACGGTAAGAAATGAAAGTGGAATGCCAGTACCAGTTCCAACATTGGCTTAACAACATGCTAGCACCAACCTCAGTTAATCCACAAATCTGCTAATTTATAAAATAATTCAGACAAATTACAAAAGACTAGTTCCCAATATACACTGAACAAAATTATAAACATTATAATTATAATAACCCCATTTTTCTTGAGCTGAATTCAAAGATCTAAGACCTTTTCTGTGTACACAAAAGGCCTATTTCTCTCAAATATTGTTCCCAAATCTGTGTAAGTGCTCAATAACACAGGTTTAGACATATTTGTATACAGTATTTGAGATAAATAGGCCTTTTGTGTACATAGAAAAAGTCTTAGATCTTTGAGTTCAGCTCATGAAAGATGGGGGCAAAAACAAAAGTGTTGCGTTTATAATTTTGTTCAGTGTATATGGATACTGTGTTGGCATTATTACAGTATCATGCAAAATGCTGTCTGTTGAAATCCTGAAAATATGTCATAATTATAAATATACTTATTCATTCAGTATTCAAAATAAATGATAATGAATTACTATTATTATTATGAAATGTAGTTGTGACGAGACTTGAAATAATCGGTCTAAATATTGAGAGTATTGCGTTTTTAGCTTAGCAAGTTATAGAGTAATCCAAAATGGCCAGTTTAGTTGTTCTAGAACAGTTAGGATGTATGGAAACCCCTATGTAGGCAGTAGACAGCAAGGCATCTCACTTTGTTTCTGGAACAAGGCCACTGTCTGCAATGTGTCCTGTGGTACATCCAGCTCTACCGTCTCTGGAGTTTGTTTCACTGACAGGCAGGCATGTTTATCTTGGCTTGTAATAATTAACTAGTTATAGGCTCCTTCCCTGACAGATTTCCCCCCCCCCCTTCTTTCACACTTATAATTCTTGTTATTGGTGATTCTGAAATGCTACAACAAAAAATTAGGGAGTTTCACCAGCTGTTTATAAGCTGCAGGCCTTTTCATTCAAGCCAAAAATGTATTTGCCTACGTCCTCCAGATTTATGACAGAGGCCTTTTGTAAACCTAACAGGCAAATGATTGGGAAACCCATTAGTTTTGTTGTTGAAACGCTATCACATGTCATTCTGTGGTGATTTTTGTTGGGTAGCCTTTATCTGTTCTCTCTTATCAAAAACAATTTCGTAGATCACATCTAGTGTTAGACCTTGGTAGAAATTTAGAAACCACATGTAAAATCATATTTGGTTCTACATAACGGGATTTCATCCTATGTCAAAAGGATCAAATTAGGGTTTCTAAAGACAGAAACGGACATAAAAAAGGTTTAAAGCATGCCAACTAAAAAAAAAAACATATGCACAATTTTTTTGTGCTCACTTACCAGTAGTTAAAATAACTCAACATCGGTTAAGAAAACGTTATAAGTAGAAAAACCCACCCTCATGTTGTTCCAAACCTCTATGAATTTTGCTTGTCTGTTGAACACAAAAGCTATTTTGAAGAATGTTGGTAAATATTAGTGTTCTACTCCAATACTATGGACGTCAATGGCATTAATGCAAAGGTGCCAGTGTACCATACTTGAAGTCACTGAGCTCTTCCAAATGGCCCTTTTTTTCACCCAATGTTTGTAAATGTAGACTGCATGGCTTGGTGCTTAATTTTATGCAGATGACGTATGAGACATGGAACAGTTCATCCTTTTGAAAAGTGTTGTATAAATGCATGTCCTGTCATTATAAAACTCTCCTTTCACTCAGCAACTGTGAAGTAGAGCAGGACAATGTCCCACCAGTCCTTGTTTCAGATTCTCATCCACAGGCGACTAGTTTTGGGTGCGGAGAGGGACATTGTTCTGCGTGATATATATGAGCAGCACGGCACTGCAGTTTATATGTATATTTATTTATTCAAAACTGGAAAAATATGAATTCTGCTGTTAAAAGCAAATAAAGAAACAGCCTTCACCCTTGTACGTTCATATTACTCTTGAGTTTGTTAAAATGTGTTTTATGAAGAGGTTGCTTATTTGCATTTTTTGTGCATGTTTTACAAATAGGAACACTTCTGAATACTGTTGTTGATTAGCAGTCATTTATGATGCTCCACTTATTTTTCTATATGTGAAATGTTTTTCCTTTTTGCTTAATCTATGTTGTAGAAACGCTGGGTTGCAGTTCTTTCTCAGGAATACCCCACTTTGGCCTTTCACGCCAGTCTTACCAATTCTTTCGGTAAAGGCTCTCTTATCCAGCTCCTGCGGCAGTTTGGCAAGGTGAGGCTTTTAACATTTACAACGTTTTTGTAATGCTTTATACACATCATTGTGCCTTGGAAACCACGGGGCAACAGGTTGTAAACGCACAGCAGTTTCGGTCCACATCATTTATCTACTCAAGCTGCCGTTTTAGGACAAGGTCAGTCTGTTTTTTGGTCCGTAATGGCAACAGATGTAGAGAGCAGTGGTTTGGTTGGGTACCAGATGCACCCCACCCTCCCATGCTATTGGGCTCCTGTCCTGTCTTCACATCTGCCTCGTAGCTATTTTTGGAAGCACAGCCGTAAACAAAAAATTGGAAATACTAAAAAGGAGAGAGGGCTTACGTAACATAAATTTTGTTAAGGTTTATATGACAGGACACTCTTAGGAGTTCGAAAACAGCGGTGCAAAAATATCACAGTTACCAAGCGTGCGGTATAAATCTACAGGTGTGATGACATTTAAGAGGTCTTTGTAGGTTGTGTATCATGTCTTTATTTTTTTTGGGCCACTTTTTATAAGCATAGAATGAAATGCAAGCGGGAATGTGTGCAAATTATTGGGAGAAGGGGTGTTCCAAGATCGTCTTGTTTGACCTTGATACCATAAAACTGACCATGATATCAGAAGTCTTGACAGTATGTGTGTATTTCTTCTATTTAATTGCTGCTTTTCAAAATGACGTTTGCCTAGTATTAACATGTCCATATTCATTTTTGTTCAGCTCCACTCAGATAAAAAGCAGATCAGTGTTGGCTTCATTGGTTACCCCAATGTTGGAAAGAGCTCTGTTATCAATACCCTACGCTCCAAAAAAGTCTGTAACGTAGCACCCCTTGCTGGTGAGACAAAGGTAAGACCTCGGAATCTCGGGGATGTCATTTTTAACATGGATTTCTGTATTTTGCTATCTGAAAATTAGGAGCCATGTTAATTTTGAGAAAAAAAATCTGATGAAAATTGATGCATTTTGTGCTTTATAAGTAATTATAAAATATAAAATTATTGTTTTACAGTACAATAATAGCCTTGCAATAATAAAATGTTTCTTTTTAAGTAATAATAAAATCATATTTATCAAAATTATTAAGTAATTTGTTAAAATAATTATTTGTTGTGTAGTCATACTACCTGAGGAGAAAGACAGTTTATTATATATATATATATATTTTAATTCTGTAAGTTGCCAATCACATACCTTTTATCTCTGTTTGGTGCTAATTTAAACATTTTTCTTAAAGGTGTAGTTTCCCCCTAAATTAAAAAAATCTGTGATTAGCTTGCGTACTGCAACACCATTCCAAACTTGAGGGGCTTTTTCCTCGTATGGACATAAAGGAAGTGTAACACAATGTTCATGCTGCTATTTTCCGTACAGTGTATATGAATGTTGACAAACAATGAGAACCCAGGGCCAAAAAAAGCACCATTAATAATAATAACCCATTATACTGTATTTCAAGACCTTTTCTATTTAAAAGAAAACATTTTTGATGAGCTTTTCCAATAACATACTTGTGCTTGTCATGTACTAAACATGAACATTAGACGATGAAGTGATTCCTCTTGAACATGACATTAAATGATTCAGATTTTATTTTATCTTTTATATTTTTGTATGCGTTATATTACCTGCCAGATCCTGACATGTGGTAACATTTTGGACAGCTTAGGTTTCCAGCATTTTGGTTTTGGCTGCAACTTTTGTGTATTCATGTTTTTGTGTGAAATTACTTTTTTATGTTGTCAAAATTTTCCTCTCATTTTACAAACATGGAACTGAGAAATGGTTTTCAGAGAGCGAGTGAAAGTGCAAGGCAAAGGAAAAACATTACTGACAGAGGCCAGATTGAAATCAATTTCTAAACAAATCTGGACTTCCACGCTCTTCTGTTTATGTTTTAAATGATAAATTGTTTCATTTAAAAATTTCCCCAGTGTGCCCTGATTTGAGTGATTCTTCAATTAGTAGACATTTCTGTCTTCTATTTTCCTTTCTTTTAACAACAGTCTTTCTAGTTCAATTATGAGTTAGATAGGTTTGATTTGATTTTAATAGCTTAAAAAATTGTTGTGCTTTGTTAACTAGCCTTTCCTATGTTGAAATGTTGGATTTGCCTGAATCACTGTTTAGGCCTTTGGCCAGTCAGCCACATTCATAAACAGTCTATTTCATTTTAGTTTTATAAACTTAAAAGTTAATTGACTGCTTGCTAACTTGTCAAAGGTTCTTATAAATTGCATATATTTAAATGTAGTTAGTTATATTGAAATGTTTTCAGTCTTGTGGTTTCTTAAATAGAGGTCATGGATAAATCTATTGACTTTTTGTCAGATGGCTCAAGGTCAACCTTAATGCCATAACCAACTGTTTTCTTTCTCTCTCTCTCTCTCTCTCTTTTTTTTCTGACAGGTCTGGCAGTATATCACACTAATGAGACGCATTTTCCTCATAGACTGTCCTGGCGTCGTCTATCCCTCTGAAGACAGTGAGAGTGACATTGTGCTGAAGGGAGTGGTACGATGACCTTGACTCTCAAAGTTCACTGTTCACAATCCCACTGGCTTCATCCACTCACTTGTATCTGTTGCATTCAGGTTCAAGTGGAGAAGATCCGAAATCCAGAGGACCACATTGGAGCGGTGCTGGAGAGGGCCAAAGCAGAGTACATCCAGAAGACATACCGCATTCCATCCTGGAGCTCTGCCGAGGATTTCCTGGAAAAGCTCGCCTTTCGCACCGGAAAACTGCTCAAGGTCTGGCCTGATTGTGGAGAATCTGATAAAACGAACTGTCAGCTTGGTCCTCGAGGCACATTTGTTTACTCTTTCCTCTCAAGTGTCCGATTGAGATGTGACAGTTTGCTTACTTTAAGCCAGTGGAAAACATTTCATTTTAACTTCTAATTTGCAATGCTCTAATGCCAAAACCACTAAGATTTAGTGCAAAATTAGATCTTTTTTTTAGCTCACATCTCATTTCTGCCCAGATACTGTACACATTGATGCTGTAATGATTGGTATTTTGTGTCGTTCCACTTCTACAGGGTGGAGAGCCAGATCTGTCTACTGTGTCTAAAATGGTTTTGAATGATTGGCAGAGGGGACGCATCCCCTTTTTTGTAAAGCCCCCGGGATGCGAGATGGATGAAGGGGTAAATGGACATTTGTTTTTAATATCCCACAAAGTTTAGTGTCTTTTAGCCAAAGAATTGCTTAGTCTTTGTACATTTTACTGTTGCATGTTTTGCTAAAATTGAGCTTTATGTTGTTTTAAAAGACCTTGGAATACATTGTTTAAATGTAATTTCCTTAATGCATATTGAATTACTTGGTACAGATTCTCTTTTCAAGTCACCGCGGCCAACAAAATTATGTCTTTATACTGGCACTTAAACATTTATAGTCTTAAACTGACACTTGATCTTTCCACTCAGAACAAAGCACAGCTGATGCTGGAAATTCCTGAGATGGAAACCAAGCAGGAAGAGTTGGAAAACAGACTTGAAGCTCAGGATGTGGACGAGGCTTCGTCTAGTCAGCAGGAAGATCAAAAGCGTCTTAGACAGGATAAGGAGGAGATGCAGAAAATCTTCAGCAACGTCAAGCAGAACTTTGGCAAAATAAACGTCGCTCCAGAGTTCAGCGAGGAGGACCTTGTGCCTGTTGAGATACCTGACATACTGGATCCCTCCTGTTCAGAGGATGAAGATGAGCAAGACGAGGAAAATGAGGAGGAAAATGAAGATGGAGTGGAAGAGCAGACTGGTGAACAACTGCAAGAAACATCTGTTTCTGACTCAACAACCAAAGCAGAAAAGAAGAGCACATGTGAAATGAATAAAGAGATGGATGAGAAGATTTCCAAATTAAAGCATTTTCTTGATCGTGCCAAATCAAAGCACTTCTCTGCCATACGGTTTGTTTAAGCTCATATTGATCATATTTTATTTATAGGCACCTCTCAGGACATTATAAAGAATATACAGCAAGAGACAAAATATACAAAGCTATACAAATTAAAAACTGCAAACATAGATTTACTTCAATATATAATCCGTAAAAATATGATATAGGGTTCGCTCTTCGCTGTTGGTAATATGTTGTCTTGATGATTTATATAGAATTCCTAAAGGCCTGTCTACGAAGGTGTTCAGTGAAACTACAGCAAAGCAGAATGATGCAAAGAATCTGCAACGAAAAGGTACTCCGAACTCAAATTAATGCCAAATGTTTGTGTATCAAAAGTTGTGGCTGTGTATTTAATGTACAGCAAAGCTATTATTATTCTTATTTTATAAATTAACATTTTTTAAATTATATTTATAAGCAATTTTAAAGAAAATGCATATATACATTGGGATATTTTAATGTTATAAAATCTCTTATGGTCACCAAGGGTTCTTTTGATTAATCAGAAATACAGTAATACTTTGAAATATAATTGCCATTTAAAATTGTTTTCTGTTTGAATACATTTTAAAAGTTAATTGGTATGATGGCATAAATAAGATTTTCAGCCATCTTTACTCTAGTCTTCCGTATCATGTGATCCTTCATTCATTCATGCTAATTTGGTGCTCAAGAAAGATTTCTTATTAATATTGATGTTCAAAATGTGTGTTGAATATTACTGTGGAAATTGTGATTTATTCTAAGAATTAGAATGATGAATTGAACGTTTAAAAAAACACCCTGCATATATGTGGAATAGAAATCTTTTTAACCAATGTCTTCACTGTCACTTCTGACTAGTTGAATGCATCTTTGCTGAATAAGTGTTAATTTAGTATATTCACAGTACTTAGATATTGACAATAACATAAAATATTGATGTTGATCGCGATATCTACAATATTTAAAATATAATTAGAAAACTAGATGAATACACTAATCTTGTGTCAGTGATAGGGGTTGTTTGGCGCTCCAAATAAGTGAGTAATGGCACTCATCCTGTTTTGATTTTCCAGCTGTGAATTTGGGTAAAAAGAGGAAAGCTGAAGATGAGGAGCCTGCACAGCATCCAAAACTCACATCTAAAGAGGTATGCACTATTCTACCAGCTCAAATGTCTTGATTCCTCAGTCCAGACATCTCACATAAATTTGAGACCAAACTTATCACTTTCTTTCTGTTGAACTTCTTCACCTCAACAGAAAAGAAGACTAGAGCGTGCCCAGAAAGTGAAGAAAGTGGGGGTCCGCTATTATGAAACGCACAATGTCAAGAACAAGAATAAGAGCAGAAAAATGCCCTTGGATGGCAAGAAAGCCAAACGAGCTAAGCGATAATACCTGGCCAGATACCCAGTCACATCAATCCTGGTTTTCCAAAGCCATGTCGGTGGCTAGGTTGGAACATCTGGTGTGGAATCACAGTGATTTGTGAAAAAGTGAAGGTTCGGTTGATCTCTAATACAATTGTTCCAATGCACTTTATTCATATTGTGGCACCAGCCATTGTCCTGAACATTGTAACTACAGTCTCAGCTAATTCATTTCAGTACTGTGCATTTTCAGCGCTTCTAACTGAAGACAGTGTCCTGATTCTGCAGTGTTGAAATGTGTATTACGTACCCGTGCATCTACATATGTTCTTTTGTTTGGAGAAATAAAAAAAGAAAATACTCAGAACAGATGCTTTAATAAATGTTTTATTCGTTTAAAATAGTATGAGAGTAAGAGTATTATTATTCAAAAAATATTTAGGCCTTATTCCTCAGGGTAATTATGCCCTCCAGTTGTGCCTAAAAAAGTAAATGGTTGCATAAGAGTCATAAAAAAAAAATTGTATTTATGATTATGATGATCTCTCCTTTACCTTGAGTTGCTGATTAGTTCGTTTGAGGAACTGAACCTCTTCAGCATGCTTCTTTTCCTCAATTTCCCGCCGTTCTGCTTCCCGTCTCTCGATGGTATCACATTTAGCCTTCTGCTCGTTCAACAACCTTTCCAAATCTTGCTTCTCACTCTCCAACTCTAAAATCTACCAACAGTTTTTATCTCAGCAAGCAGAAAATAGTCATTTAATGTGTACTTGTCAGGTCTTACTTTAAAGATAAAGGCTTGCTTTCTTCTGCAGAACACAAATGTTACAAATTTTTGAATATACATGTTTAGACAAATTACCTTGTTCTCCATGTCAGCCATTCCATGCTCTGCTTGAAGTGCTTTCCTCATGCCAAAGGCCACGCTGCTTTCGTACAGTGTTTGATAGGCAGCGATGGTCATGCGAATCTCATCTCTAACTTGCAGCAGCAGAAGGCCCCGCTCGGCACAGTTAATGGTGACCTGTCTGATTAACTCATCTGAGACATTTGAAGGAGGGAATGCCATGTGAATCTCAACAGCCATAAATATGACACTTCATTAGTAATATGTGTATTTTTACCGAAGCACTGAGAGTAGAGCTCCCTGCGCACAGGGCAGATGCCCGTTTCTCTGGCCTGCCTTCCCTGCAGGCTTCTGTCCAGCTGTTCTTGCAAATTTATAACATCCATGCGTGTGCACGGAGCGCTGGAAACCGGTTGCACCCACAACTGGTTGTCCTCCATCCATTCCCTGTAACAAAACCGTTTGAAAGATTTATAATCTATCTTTTTAAAGTTTGAGGTCTGTAAAATTATGTCCACCCAGGTTGCATATTTTAAAATGTATTCCTGTAATGGCAAAGCTCAATTTTCAACAGTCATTAAATCAGTGACAGTTTATTTTTTTTCATTCATTATATTATCATTTTAATATGCAGATTTGGTGCTGAGGAAGCATTTGTAAACATTACTTATTGTTTGTGTGGAAGCTATGATACATAAGCATTCAGAACGGCATTATGTTCATTAAAAATATGTAATTTCATAGCTGACTTAACTTACTGACTGACCCCAAACTTTTGAAAGGTAATGAGACGTGATTAAACAAATATGCAATCCTGTCATGGTTTTATTCACACTCAATTAAGCAAAATAATTAATAAATATTATAATAAACCGCTTGTTTATTTTACCGTGGTGGTAGAATGGCATTCAGGATCTCTTCGGTTTGCTGTTTGCTGGCATCAACTGAGGAGCTCTTGGGTTTGGGTGGAGGAGGGACCGGGCCGCTCTCTACCATCTGCTGAGGACTCACTTTCAAAGGGCGACTCTGTGTGAAATGTGACACAAGATATGAAAACTAACGTTAATGCTCAAGCTTCATTACAGCAACAAGCCAAGGTATACTTTACGGTGGCTGCAGGTTTGTTTTTATTTGTATAACCTTACATCCAAGAACTGTGCTTACCCTTGGAGATTTCCTCTCTGTATTCTTGCTGACCAACACCGGATAATCATACTTCAGCAAGGAGTCCGTTGGGAGAATCATGCTTGTAGTATGGAAGTTTCAAGAAAACCTAAATGTTTTAAATTCGTCGTTAGTATGTAACTCTTCGGATGACTTCGTGTACCCACGTAACGCCGCGAAAGTTTCGTTTTGTTGTTTCCCGTTGCTATAACAACCGCTGTTTCCTATCACGCAGGTCAGTCCAATAAAAGTGAACCAAACTAATCGTGAGAACAAATTTATTATTAAATATGAAGTAATTTTAAAAGAATTTGCATTCTTTTTACGTTCTATTTTTGTAATGTTTATGTCCTAAAACAGGAGACTCGCCACTGGGTGGCAGGCTGTTAAAGCAAAAAGTTCTTAATGATTTTGAAGAATGTGCACATTTTATTGTTTACTTGTTATTTTAACTCATTCTGTTTCAGTTTTTTTGTTGTTGTTGTTGTTTTTTGTATAACTATTGTGCTCTGACACGTTTTATTTTTTAATTCTCCTTTTTCCATTTGTATCTTGTTATTTATATAATAAATAATATAACCTGTGAAACCTTTAGAGAGTTGTTCTCTCTAAATCATTAAGATTTCTTCTTTCTTCGTTTACCTGTTAACACAATTAGAATTTGTATTTTGAAGCTCTAAAGAAAGCGGAACTAAAATTGCGTTTTCAAGAAAGGAAGGACACATTTCTTCAGCGTACAAGCTTCGAACCGGAAGTACTCGTGGAAGTTTCGTAAATGCGGTTTGAATCTGTTTTCATGCTTCCATTTGGTATGAACGACTCTTACTTCTCACGAAGCTAATAGGCAACCGCGTTTCACAATGGACAACAGGAGACGACACAGAGAATCTCCTGTTCGGGATGTAAAGACAAAAATTAAACAAGAAAAAGTAAGTCCCTCGCGGCCTCCGCGGGTCCGCCGATCCAGTTCAGGCTCCAGCCGAGGCAGCAGCAGCCCTCCACCGAGACGACGAGACAGCAGGTGAGCGACCTGTACCTCACAGCCTGTTTACGAGACATGACAGCTCCGCCGAATAGAGGGATTGTTCATACGTGTTTAATCTGGACTTTTTATTATAAAGTGTAGCATGTGGTGGTGATCAACAGGTCGTCGTATTGTAGTCAGTTGCAATGCAAAATGCTATCTAAACTGTATTTGTAGATCCCCTGTCAGACGGAAGGACAGGTCTCCAGCGAGGAGAGACCGTTCATCGGGCAGACAACAGGAGAGATCACCTCGACCCCGGAGAAGTAGGAGCCCACACCGCAGCACTGACGTTAGGATAAAGCGGGTGAGTTAAACTGAAACCTTTCAGCTTGTCTTAAGTTAGTGATGCGATGTCATGAACTGACAAGAAAGCTGTTTTTAAATGGATTAAAAAGCACAGCGGGCTTACAGTAGGCAATTCAAGGGGGAAAAACTGCCCCACAACATAATTTGATTCTTGGATGTATAACATGTATATCATTGAATTTAATTGGTATTAAAATACATTATTGTTATACATTATCATTATTATTGTTTCTTTGTGTGTGTGTTAAATTGTTGATATTTTGGTATTTTAGGATATTTAAAAAGCAAAATCAGTTTTTGTTTACAAAATATGTTAGTTACAGTATACACATACATATACGCACACACAGTCCTTTAAATAATGTGATTTGGCTAAAGCCATTCATTATTTATTATAGTCTTAGTTATGTAGACATTCGTTGTAGTTAAAATAAGTTAATAATTGTTGTTTACTAATATTTATATGTAATTAAAGTATCTAATATATATATATATATATATATATATATATATATATATACACACATATGTATAATTTTATAAGAATTGTTTTGAGAAATAATAAT
>JAUMHP010000070.1:13830599-13854071 GCA_032361065.1 Enteromius trimaculatus
GAATTCGAGATGAGCCGAAGTTTGAGCACGGAGCTTTGGAAAAATCAAACTTTGGACGAATAGGAGCTGAAAACTTGAAATTTATATTGCTAAGTTGCTCCAAATAAATTTTAATTTTAAAAAGATCTTATTTTGATTACAGGAGCAAGACGATCACCGAGGATCTGAAGGTCATCGGCATCGAGAGAGAAGGGATGATTCAGATGATCGCAGGATGAAAAGGGAGGGAGAACGGCCTCGGCAAAGAGAGCGAGAACAGAACAGAAACCGAGGAAGAGAACGGGATGCTCACATACAACAGCAACAGCAGGCTGAGAGGGAACGACATAATGAACGGCGCCGGGAGAATCGCCTCAGACAGGAGGCTCAGAGTGGCAGTGGTAATGAGGAGCATGAGTTTGGCGGTGAAGACACTGGTGATTCTGCACCTGCAGAAGAGAAGGAAAAGCCGAACTTTGAACTATCAGGTGCCTTGGTGGAAGATACCAATACATTCAGGGGGGTGGTGATCAAGTATAATGAGCCTCCCGAGGCCCGAATCCCTAAACGAAGATGGCGTTTGTACCCCTTTAAGAATGACGAGCCGCTACCGGTCATGTACATCCACAGACAGAGTGCGTATCTTCTTGGACGACAGAGGAAGATTGCTGACATTCCTATCGACCACCCTTCATGTTCCAAACAGCATGCTGTTTTTCAGTACAGGTCAGAACAACAATAAAAGATATTAAGTAAATCATTAAGGATTCACACAAAAATAATGAGTCTGCCTTTATTTATGGCTTATAGATTATTCTTCCCCATCTATATGAATTCCTTTCTTTTGCTGATCACAAAAGAAGATATTTTTAGATAGTTTACAGTAGCAGTTAACATCTATAGCGTTTTTTTTTTTATAATATGAAAGTTAATGTAGATCACAATATAGAAGAAAGGTAATATCTTAGAATAGAGAATAGGGAACATTTAATCACCATTGACTTAAGATTTTTCCCTCAATATATTCCTAATTTGCTGCTTATAATTAATAGTTAGCAAGGTAGTTTAGGTTTTGAGTAGGATTAGCGATGTAGTTTAAGGCTGTGTGCTTAATTACTACTAATAAATGGCTAATATTCTACTAGTAAGCAACTAGAATTCAAGTGTTCATTTCCTCATAATGATTGAACTTTTGTCTCTGATTTTATCGTCTCCAGGTTAGTGGAGTTTACACGGGCGGATGGCACCATGGGCAGAAGAGTGAAGCCGTACATTATTGATCTGGCTTCTGGTAATGGAACCTACCTGAACAATCAGCGTATAGAGCCCCAGCGTTACTACGAGCTAAAGGAGAAGGACGTGCTGAAGTTTGGCTTCAGCAGCAGAGAGTATGTGCTCCTTCATGAGTTCTCTGACACAGCCGAGGTTGACGCAAAGGACGAAAAGGAGGATGAAGAGGATGAAGGCTTGGATGAGTAGTATTCATGTCAATGTTTACCAAAGTTATGCTTTGTGCTGGAGAGTTTCATCGCTAGGAACAGGACCAGCATGAATTTATTAATTCAGAATTTCCTCATGGACAATGAAAGAATCTCGCTTCAGCCTGCCCAAGTTGTCTGTACGACTCTATTCTCAGGTGGATAGTTTTGTATCCCATCAAACTGTGTGTACAGTGTTGTTCTTCAAAGCAAGTGCTTAATGCCAGAACTAATTAATCTAAAAAAAAACAAACATATATTTTGGATACTCTTGAAGTAGTGCATATAATGTCCAGATTTGGTTACTGTAAATATACTGGATGTATTTGATGTGAGAGCTTGTTTCATGTCTTTTAGTTTTTAGTCTTTGTGATTAGATACATTCTGTGGTCTGGTTAGTTGAAACAATCATTTTTTGCCCAATCAGATGATCACCCTTATGGTTTATGGAGACTCATTAGAATATTGCTATACAAAAGATGGCATGTTCCTCTAGAAATGTTTTGTTCTCTCACAGTACATTTATATTTGATTTTTAGATGTTTTGTATTGTAAAATAAAGATGGATTATAGTGAATGTTGGCCTTTTGATTGACTGTTCACACTGTAAGAGTATATAAGGGAATCTGAAAACGATGACCCATTCCTTTGTCGATTAATTTCGAAGGTAGTGTTATATGTTTAATATTGGAATTACGCTTAGTATTTATCACAATATAGCATATGCAGTGCTCGGAGACATAATTCTCGCATTTTGTCTTTTCAATAATACATTTCGTGAAGTAAAGTACTGTAAAGTTTTCGTGCTCTGTAAAAAAAAAAAAGTTAAAAAAAAGCCGCAAAGTCAGTTTTGCGCGACTTTTAATTTGAAATCCTTAACATCCGGTTTCCGGCACGCTTACAGTGTCATGTTGGAGCGAAATAATACATTGACTTTAAAAGGTTAGTGAGCATGTGTTTTTTTCATGTATATTTGTTTTACGATATAAGAAGTATTAGGCTTCACAATCATTCTAGTTTAATTTGGTTTTATCTTATCTGTCTGAATGAGTTCGTTTACGAGTGCCTCTATTCCCAGACCGCGCAAATATTTATTCTGTAACGTTATTATTTACATCCAAGTATACTAATAAAAACGATTGTTACCATCACTTATTTTAAGCTCCTTTTTATTCTTCAATCTCTCTTGAAGAAGACATAGTTTATCAAATACATTTTTTGTCATCACACCTTCGTGTTGTTCAGTTTTTCTATGCACAAGTGTGCTCAAGTCTTTTAACTCGAAAAAATGTTTTAAACAATCTCCTTTCTTTCAGATGTAGCTTAGTTTCTTCAGTAACATAGTGGTGAACCTGCTTAATCATGACATCATCAAATGCTCCAAAACCAGCTCTGCGTTTTGGCCAGGTTGTGATTGGTCCACCTGGCTCAGGTAAAACCACTTACTGCCGGGGGATGCAAGAGTTTCTCAGCCACCTCGGGCGCAAGGTTGTAGTTGTGAACCTGGATCCTGCCAATGAAGGCCTACCCTATCCGTGTGCCATGGATATATCCGAGCTCATCACTCTGGACGATGTGATGGACGGTCTAAAACTTGGCCCCAATGGTGGCCTTATCTATTCTATGGAATACTTAGAGGCAAATTTGGACTGGTTAGAGAGCAAGCTGAAGCACCACCACGACTGCTACTTCCTTTTTGACTGCCCAGGTCAGGTGGAACTTTACACTCACCATAATTCGGTGAAGAATATATTTGCGCAGTTGTCAAAGTGGAATTTCAGGGTAGGTAGATGGTGGGGAAAGTTTCCTGAACTCCTCTTATGATTCATTAAGATGTATTTCCTGTCTAATTTCATCTGATGTTTGCAGCTGACCGCAGTGCATCTGGTGGATTCTCATTATTGTGCTGATCCGGCCAAGTTCATCTCTGTGCTTTGTACGTCCCTGTCCACCATGCTGCATGTTGAATTGCCACATGTCAATGTGCTCTCAAAAATGGACCTCATTGAGCAGTATGGCAAACTTGGTAAGATAATACAGTCCAGACTGATGAAGAAATGTCTAATTTGTGGATGCACTTTAATTTAATACCAACCAACTTCTTTTTATAAGCCTTTAATCTAGACTTCTACACTGAGGTTCTGGACTTGACATATTTGGTGGAGCATCTCTCCTTAGACCCTTTCTTTAAAAAGTTTCACCACCTGAATGTGAAGTTGGCTGAAGTGATCCAGGACTACAGCTTGGTGTCTTTTGTACCTCTTAATGTGCAGGTTAGTGCTCACTTTTGGCATTGTAATGAAATGCATGCGGATTTGTGCTATGATTTTGACCATTGTCATTTCTCTACAGGACAAAGAAAGCATGACTCAGGTTCTGAGAACTGTGGACAAAGCTAATGGCTACTGCTTTGGAGACCTGGAGGAGAGGAACCTGCAGGCTATGATGTCTGCTGCAGTTGGAGCAGACTTTCAGTTCAACACGTATCCTTATTATACTGTTTAGTTTTCTGTTCTTGTTGAACACACTTCTGTTCATTTCTGCAGTCACATTGTTGAATTTAGTTTGTCCTTAACCATTTGACTCAGAACTCTCAGTGTAGAGGAGAAATACATGGAGGCCCCTGGGAAAACTGTGGAGGATGAAGTTATGGATTTGTGATCATTTTTATATTGTTTAATAAAGAAAGAAAAAAAGCTATTTAGAAATGTCTAATTTCTCACATTTAAACACATAACATGCATACTAAAATTCCACAAATGAACAATATAAGAAATGTTTTCATACACTGAAATTTGTACATTAACAGAAAATTATAGATGTATTTAAATTGAAATGTCCAGTAACAAGAAGTTTTAGACATGTATTGCAAAACATTTTCTACAGCGAACATTAGACACTTTATTGTATCAGATGTGACTTTACAAGATAAACACTGCACTATAATTCTTATGTTGTAATAAAGACTTACTTTGTTTGTTCTGTATCTAAGAAACAATGTGCTTATGTATCCAAGCAAAGTACTGTTTGTCCACAGTAAAACTAAATCTCATTATTTCAGCTCGAGTTGCACTGATAGAAGGAAACTGAGAATGATTGTTCTGGCTTTCGTAAAAAAAAAAAAAAAAAGCTTAGTGTTTGAGCTTGCATGATTTGATGGGTAAGTAGATGAATTAACTTCCTCTGAACAACTTATAGATTGGTGTGTGTGAGTGCAGTGGAGAGTATCGCCACTAGATGTCGCTATCGTAACGGCTACGTGTTCACACACTATAGTAGTCAGCTTTTTCTCGTTTATCACTGAATTAAGGAAAACTGCAGTCGCCTGAATTTTAATTTTGTGACCGAATTAGAGACAGTTTGCGACAAAAGAAACGTTAAAATAACTAACAAATGATTGGCGTGCTTAAATGTGAGAAATTGTGGATGATTTAAGGGAATCAGTTAACGCTGCTTTTTTTATTATTCGATACACCCTTGTAAAACAGTACAAAAAGGTTCTGGTTTCGTTTTTTCGTTTACACGCGCTTTCTTTCCCGCTCTCTTGATACATGGCGCGTAATTTGCTAACTTGTGGCAGAGAACCTTTATCGAGCCGGGACACCTTTCCCATCATGTGTAGTCTGGACCTTGAAAAGGCCTTCTCACTCGCGGAGGAACACAGGAATGCATTGTACACGAAAGGGAGACATGACAACTATGTTAGATAGTGCTCGGTGTTTGTTGAACTCGTCTTTTTGGTCATGTTTTTCTTCCCAATATCAGTTAAATATGATCTAGTCATTTAAGCTTATGTATGAAAGTGCCACAGCATCTCTCAGGGATAAATCTCCACAACAGTCACCTTAACACATACTTGTGCGAGCCACGGAAGTATTCCAGGAACCAGAAAGAAGTGCTTCGCCTCTTAGCGCACTCGGTTTGAGACTTGTGAAAAAACGCGGAATGGATTACGACAAATTATATTGCACTCTAAAAACGCCTGTGACAGTGAGATGACTCAGTAAGATTTACATATAACTAAATATGCTGCCATATACGCTTATAGATAGCTGAAAAAGAATGTGAATATTATTATTTTACTGTAAGCAGTGCACAAACAGGACTGCGCTATTCCACGATGTATGTGTCATTAGAACCTCATGTGCTAGAGAGCGATGTCCATGTCAGTTGATAATCCAGTCCACATTTTAGTCGAATCTGCAGGGTAAAAACAGGGAATGGAGTTGGCAATGTGAAATCTGTTTCTGCTTTACAGGGTCTGAGTATGTGCAAGCTTGGCACTATATTTGCTCTAGGCATCATTTGGGGTGATAAAAGAAGTTAAGATAATTTCAGTGTGACAGGAACTATTTGGTGTGTGGATATTACACTCAAAGAAAAAAGTTCAGTGTTTCTTTATTCAGTAATTTTCTCACTTTCCTTCTATTAAGGGCTATGGTTTTATTATAATTGAATTCTGTTGACAAAATAAACTCATATACAATAAAGCTGACAGAGACATGAATTGTTACAAAATTTAAAACAAAGGTGCAATAAAATGCGTAATTTGTTGGTTAGCATTAGGGTTGTAGTACTGAATTTAGAAATTATACATACGTTGTAGGCCACATAAAATCCTTGGAAGTTCCCTCATAATTCGAAAAAGTAGGCAATACAATGTGTTTATATAAGTCATATGGCATACAGAGTATGGCATGTATGCATATATATATATATGTTTAGTTGAAGTATGAATGTGTCATATGGTGTATGGTGTAAAAAGAAATTATAACATTGAAGATAAACCTCATGCTATTTGTAAACCTACAAATGAAGATACATTTTTTTCATGTTATTTATTTATTTATATATTTATTTTTTGCATATTCTTGCTATGTCACACCATAGGACACTGTCCAATTTGTATCTGTCAACTACCATATATTTATAAATCTAACATAAAACTTTTTTTAAAGTTTTTTCTTTTCAAAAACTTTTTTTTAAACTTGAACTCCAAGCCAAGGTTTCCATAGTTTTTCCTCAGACAAATGATGTCACCACGAACACACATATTTTTTATTGTTATGAATGTCATGAGTGTGTGCCGAACACACGATTATGCCCCAGTTATGGTTTCCTATGGCTCTCTGGAGTGGTACTTCCTTCCCTAGCACACTTCAGAGAGTAATTTTGTGTGTGTGACGGCTGCCCAGCAACCTGCTGGCTGAGGACCAACTTCCTTGTGTCTGCTCTTGCTACTTTATGGATTCCCATGTGGGGGTGTGTCTGAGAACAAGGGATTGAATGAAACTCTGATTGAATGAAGGGCTCTGCTGAGCAGTTTCCTCCCTTTACCAGCAGTGTATACATGTGGCTTATTGGCGCACTGAGGGTCATGAAAGGGTTTGAATACACATGGTTTTGTTTACACAGAAAATGTGCCATACTTTGTACTCTGCCTCATTAAAACTGTTGACAAACAAGGACAGATGAAAGCCGTGCTTGTTTGGGTTTCATTTTTTTTCACTTGGAAATCTCAGCAAAATCATTATATGTCTTCCAGATTTTATTTTCGCACGGAAATTTTATGCAGAGTATTTAAAATGGTATCTCTTCATGCTTTAGAGAAGAATAATATCAAAACTATTAAACTTACACTATTTAGCACTATTAAGTTATTGAATTTAACTCATTGTTGTCTCTACCAAACAAATGTTAAGATTTATCAAATATTCACTATATGGATCTTTCTCTTGATTTGTGCTTTGCATTGATTGGCTTTCTTGTAGCTTAACTGGTAGCAACACCAAGGTCATGGCTTTGATTCCCATGGAATACTAATACTGCCAAATGCATACATTGAATCAGGATTATTGTTGTTAACTACAACCAAAACCGTAACATTACTTTAAATAAAATTAACATTCGCTAAAATAAAACATACTTATTTTCAGCTATATACTTCAGCATGTTACCAAGGTAACATTTCTCATTATGGTACATTAGTACTAATTTAACTAAATCTAAAACGTATATATCTAAAATGATAAATAAATACCAACTATGCAGACATATTTAAAAGGAATAAAAGCTGCAAGAAAAAAGGGCAAAACATAACATTACTGTTTAAGTAAATTTGCAATGAAAGCAGAAAATATGCAAATAAAATGAACATAAAACACTATTTAATAAAAGCATTTGCTGAAGGCATACACTGAAAATTTGCTAATGTAACATTCAATATTTATTTCATTAATATAATATTATAAATTCAGTTTTGGATTATATATACAGCTCTGATAATTAACTTTTTTGCAATTATCTCTTATTTATAAAGATACAGATAATCTCACTCGTCTCGTTTTGACCGTCAAAGGTTTCAAATATTTAACAAAGAGATGTTGGACCTCCAAATCAAAGTCAATCATATGAAATGCTATATAACAGCTCCCATCAAGGATATATTTTACTCTCATATTCTTTGGTGTAAGGTTGTAAATGTGGGGAGAAATACATTTCCCAGATTCAACATGCTGTTCAAAAGTGACAGAGAGAATCTCCCTACTTCACAGGACACAGGCAGAGTTGGCCAGCAATGCTAGCGGCTCTGCATTGCATTAAGGTTGTGCGCTGTGCTGCTCTGCCCATCCCCCATACTGAGATACCAAAGCAGACTTGTGCTGCTTTTGCAAGCAGCAAAGCTTCAGCTCGAGTGAGAGGCAGGCAGGGAGAGAGGGGGTGGGGAGAGCAGAGAACCAGAGACGGTGTGTTATTCTCCTAAAAAGATATTTTTCCCCAGAGATCCTTTCTCTATCTCTTTTTAGATTCCAAACTGAACCACAGTATAAATAGATGGGCTTATTTTGTGATGATAATGTATTCTGCCTTTCAACCACTTTGTGTGGTTTATCTGATTTTCTTCTTTACTCGTGCTCTCTCCCTCCCTCTCGTTTTTCATTTTCACTTCCTGCTTGCAGACTAGCTCAACCCACCACCAACCCTCCCTTCTCTTACTTTCCTAACGCATTTCAATCAGCACAACCCCCTAAAACAGTGTTTCTCAACCGGTTTGACTGATCCAACACCGCGCCAAAACTGTTTTTCATATAAAATAATAGCGAAATGCATTGCGAAATGCATGCACAGGCCCTACTATATTAAATACTATATTAAATGTATTAACATAACTTCAGCTAGAAGGCCAAATTTGCTATTTTAAATTGCTTAAACACCCACAGTCACACATAATCTGAATTAAACGTTGCCTGTAGCATATTTCATTTTACCCTGTACAGTTTTATGAAGATGTTGGCATGTGCCTATTTGCAGCATCAACCAAGTGACAGATAAATTTGTACCAAAGTAACACATACACAGCGTGAAAAGATATGAGAAACATTTTGTCCTAAAGTTTAAAATATATAATATATTAAAAAATATATTTTATTATCCTATTTTTATTCTCTACATATGCATATAGTCAAAATGCATAATATGATAGAAGTGTTGCTTTGTTTTGTTTTTTACTGTACTGACTTAAAACGTGATGTTAGATACATTCATTAATGTTTATTTCAGAAAATCAACCTCTTCAACACCAGGCCTAGGCCTACATACACAAATAGAACTTATATTCATGTAAGCCTACAATATGTTGTCTATCTGTTTTTCTATCAGCCCATTTTAGGTTTGAAAGTGAAGTAGTTGTGTGTGTGTGTGTGTGTGTGTGTGCAGACTTTGGTATTTTATAGGCAGTGCAACAGCAAAACCAGTAAGACAAGCTTACTTCACTGCATGCAACTAATGCAATCGTAATGTCTGGCTATATGGTTTCATTCAGTTCACTCCAGCCACAGTTTTCCCACCAAAATCTGTTCGAGGAGCAGTTTTCAACCCCGCCGTTATGCAACGTCAATTTAACACCCCCCCACTCTCCACCCAGCCCCCCTTCTCTGAATCCATTCCGCACTCCGAGGAGAGTCCGAGCCATGTTTTACTGCTCTCAACGCACCTCGGTAAAATGGCTGTATCTAAGTGAGCCTCGTGCTGGTGTGATCCGTTCCTCGGCTGTAGTCTACTTCTGCAACAGAACCCCCACAAATTCCGTGTCGGTTAAATTTCATTTCCCGGGAACTCGGTGCGAGAGAGTCTAAAAAACGGAGCCGACGGTGGAGTCCGGATTCGGTCCGGCGTAAGGGGTGGGGATGAGTCGGGACACGGGTAAATTGTTGTAAAACTATTGTATTTACATTCAATGTTTCGCGTTTGATTGTGACCGACTCGCCGAGAGAGGGAGAGGGGGGGGATCATGGCCGCTCAGGTCGCCAGCGCTACCTCTCTCAACACCAGCCCGCCTTCCGAGCTGAAAAAACCGGATCGAGACCCAAAGGAGGAGTCGGTACCGGGGGAGAAGCAGCAGGAAAATAAGGAGCCGGGACTCGAGAGCGGATCTCCGGCTCGTGGGGAACTGCAGGACCGGGCCGATGTGGGAAATGCTGGGGGAGGAGGGGAGTCGGAGATGAAGAACGGCAACGGGAATCCGTCGAGGGTGAACAATAATCAAAATGAGACCACCGGACCGGAGGGGAACAACCACCCCGGGATGGTACACCATCACGCGCCCGGGTTTCAGCCCGCTTCCTATAACTACGCGCAGCACTACGGCCGGGCCCCTTTTCATCAACATGGCGGACAACAAAGCCCTGGCATGGCAGCTGCAGCGGGGCCAGGCGCGCTGTCGAGCAGCGTGATGGACCCCTATCAGCCCAACTCCCACGATCACGGCTTCCCGAACCACCAGTACAACAGCTACAGTCCGTTCGGGAACCGAAGCCCGTACCCGGGCCAGGGCTACGGCATGAACTCTCCGCGCAGCGCTCCTCAAGCCCAGGCGGTAGGGGGGCAGTCAGCCAAGCAGCAGCAGCCAGCAACGGCTGCATCTTACAGCAATCAGCGATATAACATGGGAAACCCGCAGCCTACATCCACCCCGACTCTCAACCAGCTCCTCACCTCACCGAGCGGTGCCCGGGGTTACCCGAGTTACCCGCCGAGCGACTACAGCGGCCAGGACGGTGCTAAGGGACCAGCAGATATGGGCAGCAGCGGCGGGCAGTACGGTGGGGGCCATCCGGGTTGGCAACAAAGGACCCATCACCCGCCACCCATGAGTCCTGGAAGTACCGGGCAGCCCCTGGGAAGAAACCAGGTAAAATTACAACCCCATTGCCTTTAAAAACGGCCTCACTATCGCTTTGCTCAAGTCATATGAGTGGTTGAAACGCACTGTGCTAGCTATTGTCTGAGCAAGAGACTCTATAAAATGGCTGCCTGCTTGGTTTTCCATAGCAGCTCATGTCTTTACTGCTTATATTTAGTTAAAATAACGAAACTTCCCGAAAGCCGCAAGCTTCTTGGCTGGACTCGTGTTGTGAGATGAAAACTGTTGCCTATTATTGCTGGAGTTGAAGGTAGATCTCCGATTGAAAATGCGTATTTAGCTCAGGCTGCTTCTCCACCAAGGAGGCTTAAACGCATTTAGCTTTTTCCTCATAGGCCTTTCTGTGTTTTATAAATGCTTTAACGTGTTGTATATACATCTAATACGCGATATTTAGCAGGCTGATGCGTTGTTTGCCAGTTCTGATGTTAATTAGGAGAATGATTAACATAATATTAGCGGATATTTCATGTGGAAAAACCCGTCTTGTGTAAACCGATACGCAAGTGTCACACTTCTACGGTAGAGAAACATATGCTGATTATCCTGATTTTGGTCGAAAATCTATTCCAACACGCTTTAAAAGGACGTTACTAGCACATTTGGTGAGGAAAAGCTTGGTTTTTTAAAGCGTGGACTCAATTGAATGTCGGTCTGTGTGCGCGCAGCTTGTAAACACAAGCCCAGTGATTTGAGTAAGTGCAGATTGGTTTGCAGTGGGATTTGAATTGTGGAGGTAAAATCCTCCTGTCAAAGGCAGGAGACAGTTGGTCTTGGGTTGACATGCTCGCTGAGATCTGATTGGCTCTGCATCCTGTGCTCTTGGCCATTTATAATTGCATATGATGTAACACTGAAACACTTGCTGATTAGTTCATGTTGCTCACCTCCCTCACTCTTTCAGTGGTGTATTGTATATATGAAATAAATGTCTGGCAGTGCTTTTAAGATGAATTCTGCATATTGGTGTAATAGGAGGTTATTAATTTCAATTAATCACTGATACTTTTAACAGGATATTGCCAGTTGACATTTTACATGCATTATTTATATGCACACCTATAACTATAAATATGTACAAAAATGCAAATATATGCATATATATATTTTTAAAGGATTTGTGGAAGTCTCTTTTTTTTATTATACAGGGGAATGAAATGCATATTTGATTCAAAGCATGTCAATAACTGCAGAATTTGTGATTGGAAACTGGTTTGATGTCACTCATCAACTGGGAATCTTTAGTTCAATTTTGACGTTTCGGTTATTGAAGACACTTGAATAGCCTGTGTCTTATTTCTCTAGTCTGTTGGATATTGAGCGAGAAATTCTTTTTGAGTTCTCTCTAATTCATGCCAGTTGTTTACAGTAGATGTTGTGCACTGTTTCCTGACTGGTCATTTTCTGCATGCTAAATGCTTGGTCATGTGGTGCCTATCACGATTGTTTGTCTTGGATATGTCCAAACACTTTTAAGTGCAATTTCAAGGTTGAACAACATCTGTTTACCACAGTTAACTTAGTTTAGCATATTAGGTTGAGGCTACATGTGCTTCAGTTTTTGTCGCTGTGCGTACCGTTCATCTGATAAGAGAACTGAAAGTCCGTTTGCGAGTTTTGACCTAGAATTTTATTCTTATTCATGCTTGCTTTTTTTCTTCATTAATAACAATATGATATTGTGAAATGAGAACCTGTGAAAAATAAATTTTAATTCCATAATTTCAACCTTTTTATAAAATTTATTTAGTGTCTTTAAAAAAATCTATTACATTTTATGTAGCGCTTTTCTAGGCACTCAAAAGTGCTTTACATCAAGGGACGTTCTTGTCAAATTGAAGTACTGAGTATGAGTATCAGTTAATTATCATTATTATTTTTATTTATTTATTTATTTTCCCCACAAATGCTACTTTTATTTGATCAATGTCAGTATAAACTCGAAGATTTGTGAATAAATATATATAATTGTAATAGTATATTCACAAATCGAACAGTTTATACTGATATTGATACAAGCTGTGCAAATAAAAGCAGCTTTTGTGGGGTAAAAAAAATAAATTCAGCTTTGCCATCACAGAGATATCAAATATAATAAATAAATTAAAATAAATAAATAAAAAAATTAAATAAAATATAATTTTCAGCAGCCGTTACTTCAGCGTCACACAATCCATCAGAAATCATTGTAAAATGGTGATACGGTGCTGAAGAAACATTTCTTCTTATCATTGTTGAAAACCGTTGTGTGGCTGCATTTTTTTTGTGTGTAAATTGTGAATTTTGTTTGGAGGGGGAATCTGAATAAAAAGTTTAAAAGAGCAGCATTTACATTTTTTTTTCTGTGACCCTATAAAAGCACTTACTGTCACTTTAGATCAATTTAATGCGCCCTTGCAAAATAATAGTAGTAATTAAAAAAAAAGGAAAAGGAAGAAAAAAAAAGAAATTACTCAAATTCAATGTAGGTCTTTTTTTTTAATTTTGTGCAGAACTTCTTGGTTATTAATTATATTAGCTTAATTTTAATGTAGCTTTGAACATTCCCTTATAATTAGGTTTTATTGAATCTGACAGAGTTATTGCCTACTGCAGCAGCGTCTGAATGCTACCCTGCCTTCAGTCTTCTGGTGTCCACCCCATCCCCCATGGCCAATCACAGCGCCCGTCCAGCAGCCTCTCCTGCCAAGAGAGCCCTCACTTTATCTTATGCAGATTAGCCATGTGCTGCTTTTATTTATTTTATTTTTCCATTCGGACACTGGAAAATGTCAAGAGCAGCTTGCCCTCAGTCGTTTCACACTTTAGAGCATTTACAGCCGTAGACCTCCTTTCAAGGTTTGAACTCGAGCCAGATTCTAAACGAGCCTCCTAGATATTACACAGACATCCTGGATGATGCTAGGATAGGTGCACGTTCTTGTTTTGTTATGTTTTCATGTTGTTGTCATTCAGTAATCATTTTTAAGCTTTGGTCATGTTTGAGTCGGTACCCATCTGTGAAAAACGGGTGATTGTGCCATCCATTTTTCCACAGCCTGACTTATATTTACTAGACAAAATGAGACATAATAAAAGACTTAAGTTAACAAAGGGTCATTTGAAAGTGTTGACAGACATTTGAATGTCTTCAGTTTGGTTCCTAGTTTTGTCTCCATCAGTTAACCACTTTATCAGCGTGTGGATTTCATATGTCCTATAACACTTGTATAGGTAGCCAGCATTTGCGTACAATATCATTTGACCTTTTAAAACTAAAATATATATATATTTTGTTTGTTTGGGGTTTTTTATGTTCTGGGTCATCAGATACAAAGATGGAAAGAAGGACTTTGTGATATAGCCTAAATGTGAGACTTGAAAGTGATATAAATATATGTACACTTTCAAACTGCCTTTATAATATTTGATTAAAAGTTGTAGCTTTTCTGTTTTCTGAACAGAATTTACAATACTTACTTTAAAAATATCACTGTAATGTAACAACGATTCATCCATTGGTGTATGAACTTAAGCATCTTTTATTAAAACGGTTCAGCACCTGAATCTTGGCATCGTAATTCTACCGGCAGCAATTTTATAGTTATATTGTGTATGATAGTATCTGGGCAATGTCACCTTTTCAGACTAGATATATTATTTAACTACCGTGCAACACTTGTGGATGGTAAGAGTAAAAAAAAAACTTATGTTCTCATAGTTAAATTAATAAAAAAATGCTATTACATTTATAACGCTTTCTGTTTTTATGTAATATTTTGACCATTAAAAGTTTATTCCTGTGACAGCTGAATTTTCAGCAGCTCTTACTTCAGTCTTCAGTCACATGATCCTTTAGAAATCATTCTAGTTTGCTGATTTGCTGCTCAAATATTTCTTAAAAGCTATTGTGAAACTTAAATTTGTGGAAACCATGTTGCACTTTTAAGGATTCTTTGATGAATAGAAATCTTTATGAATGCCTTTTAAAACGATAAATTCCTTTTATTGTGATACTGTCACTTTTAATGAATTAAATTTATCCTTGAGGAATATAGATATTAATTTCTTTCAAAAACAAACCTTATTGAGGCCAAAATTTTGAATTGGTTTTAGATATCACATTTTGTGTAGGTGAACGCTGGAGAGAAGTTCATTTGGCTGCTTGGTAAATTTATCAAGCTGACCTTCAGGATTTCATTTTTCATGTTGAATAGACTTTACAATCATGAAACCGTGGACAATATGCATGATAGTATGCTTAATATTTCTTGCCTTGTTTTTGAACACGCACAGAGGGGAACTATTATAGAAAAGACAGCATACACTATCTCTCTCTGTGTGTGAGTTTTGTTCTGGTACATCGAGTAATTGTGGAAATGTATGTTGCTAATATGAAATACTGTACTCGTATGCAACATACTACGTATTTAAATTGCTTACATTTTTAACCTGGAGGACAACAGGGATGCAGACTCAACTGCAGCGCAGCTGTTAGATAAGGATGTTAATTTAATTACATTTAGGCCTACTTATTAATATTTAGAAAAAAAAATGTAAATGCACACAGTGAAAATTTATGTTTAAGGACACACACAAGAATATTATCAAGTAGAATTGTCATCGCTTGTTGGTAAGGACGCTTCTAAAAGGAAAATAAAGTCTGTATTAAATTTTAAGTGCTGGCAAGCGATGATTTTCTACGCGAAAGATCAGATTTTAAGCTGATGCAATTTCTATAGTGCCATGTTCTGCAAATATGGAAATAACTGGAAACTTGCTGTGTTTTGTGGTCCTTCAAGTGTTTGTGCAGTTGTTATTTGTTAGTTTACAACAGAATGACTCCAATATTTACGCGACCCCCTTCATCTTGGACTTCTGTCCCAGCGTTCATCTCATTGCAAGTCAAGCTGAACCTCTCCTCTCATGTCATTAAGCCCTGTGTCATTCATTCGGTGCCAAGATTGCCGTCTTTTTGCGAAAAAAGGAAAAGCTGGCTTGGCCGAGGCTCAAGCAGAGCTACAGCTGGGATGTGTTAAATATTCGGCAGACTGCCCTCCATTTGAAATGAGTTATATATAGCGCTGTTGACTTCCTTAACTAAGGCTGAGCAAGGTAACGGTCAGGTTAATAACCGTGGGAATCGGCAGCAGAGGGTTATTTGCTGTCTCTCTTTTTCCTTCTCCTTTTTCCACTATTGTTTCCCCCCCTCTGGCTGTTCTCTCTCTTCTCTTGTGGTTTCTTGCATTTTTATTCTGTCCTTGCTATTCTTTCATTTCCACCCTGGCTTTTTAAAATCAAATTCTCAAGTGTGGGAGTGCAGTAGTACAGAATAATGGTTTGATTTAATGGTTTTGGAAAATGTGTCCTTGAGTTTTTAAAAAGCTTTGTAGATGTCTTTGTGTGAAACTCGGTTTGTGCTTTTCTGTCATTATCTGCGAGATACCTTAGCTCAAACCACTTTGTCCCTTTCGTTCCACAGACTCCAGGCTCCATGGATCAAATGGGGAAAATGCGTGGTCAGCCTTATGGGTCAGGCGGGCCTTATTCCCAGCAGCCCCATCAAGGGCCTCCTACAGGGCCCCAGCAGGGGCCTGCTTACCCAGGCCAGGGCTATGGGCCCCCTGGCCCTCAAAGATACCCTATGGGCATGCAAGGACGTATGCAGTACGGCCAGCAGGTCAGTGATCTTTGTCAGTGTTTTAAGGGTGTAAGATTTGAATTTGCCGCACTGTTGTGGTAATTGTAAATTGTGTTGCTAATTTTTTGTAACCTATTGCAATGTTTTCTCATTGATCAGGGGTGGGAGGGGGGGTTATTGTGTCCCAAGTATCATTGGATCTTTAGCCACTCCTAGCCTTAATAAATTATTACAAATGTGATGCTGGACAAGGTCACACTTTCTGGAACAATAACTGCATTTTACCCTTGTTGGGCCGTTTACAGGTTATAGACAACTCTTTTAGCAACAAACATTCTGTCTCAGTTTTAATATTAAATATTATTTATGTTAACGCATATTAACAATAACTTTAACAGTAACATTGTGATTTTCAGTGCCTAGAGTCATGAAACGTTCTGATGTTGAAATAGCAGTTTTTTTCTGAATGTTGAGTGCTAAAAACCCTTTTAATTCTCAGGACGATTTTACTGATAACATTTTACAATTTAACAATTTTAAACTGAATTCTCATCCTTTAATCAAGAATGACTGAAAGAGTAATAGAAATCCGAGAAGTCTACTTTTATAAGGCTTAATACAACACAGATTCAAAAATGAACAGGAAAAATGGGTCAGTGTCACAAACTCATTTGTCGAAAGAAGTGAGTGTTCTTTTTACTGACATGCTATAGACAAGACTGAGGAGTTTCTTTTTTTTGTCTGTTTACCCACATGATATAAATCAGTGTTGGAAATACCATGAGTGTACTGATCTTTAGTGCCGCCTTGTTTGTACAGATGCCATCATATGGACAGCAGGGACCAGGGGGTTATGTGCAGCAGGGGCAGCAGCCCTATTACAGCCAGCATGGTCAGGGCCCTCATTCGGGCCAACAGCAATCGCCATATCCTGGGCCTACCCCAGGGCAACCAGGAGGTCAGGGACCTTATTCACAACAACCTCATGGCCACCAGTCATCTAGTGCGCACGGACAGGCTGGTCCTCCTTACCAACAACCCCACATGCCCCAGCAGTCACAGCAGGGACAGATGACCGGCCCTTCGCCGAGCCCGTCGCAGTCCCCATACTCGCAGTCCTCTGCTCCACCCCAGGCCAGCCAGTCTCCCTATCCACAGCAACAGGTGCCTCAGTCCCAGCCCTCACAGCAGGGGAGCTCCCAGGTTCCTCCTGCCTCCCAACCCAGTTACCCTCCTGCCCAAGGCCCCCAACAACAACAGCAGCAGCAGCCGCCGCCGCCAACATCACAGCAGCCACCGCAGACTCCCACACCTGCTTCTCAGCCGCCCGCGGGACATGGACAGATGCCGCAGGGACAGCCCTCATCGTACTCCCAGAATCCCCCACAACAACAGCAGCAGCAGCAGCAACAATCGCCGTATCAGCGTTTTCCTCCTCCTCCTCAGGTAACTCAAGCTTTTGGCTTTCGTATTAAAGTGGTGGTTCAGGCTGGATGGAAATGACAGAATGAAAGTGAGAGTTACTGAGATCAACTGTCACCGCTGTGCCCTCGAGCGACAGTTCTGAAGTATAGGTAATGTTTCGCAACGAATTTTAGTTGATGCATAAGTGTCAGTAATTATTAAATGATAATAAATGTAAAAGTGCTGATCATTATTAATGTTAATCAGGATTGGCGTATTAGAATAATTTTTCAAGGATCATGCTACACTGAAGACTGGAGTAATAAAAATTACGGATAAAAATTCAGCTGTTTGCAATTAATTGCATTTTAAAAGAGTTTTTGATTAGATAAATGCGGTGTTGGTGAGATTTTGTTTAAAAACCCCAAAAATAGTAATGTCTTATTTTCTAGTAATTATAAAATGATAGAATATTAATTAATAGTGAACAATAGCACATTTATGATTTCACTTACAGCATTTATTAATCTGGGTAAAAATATGAAATGGTTGTTCATTGTTAGTTTAAACCTAACGCATTAGCCTAACTAAGATGTTAATCTTATTGTAAAGTGTTATTAAAGCATCTGCCGAATAACATGGTTATGGTGTTTTTAATTCTGTTTACCATGTTTATTTCTGGACATATGCAAATTTAAAGGTGGGATGTTAATAGCATGTTTTATATTCACTTTGTATGTTTGAACTAAATTGGATGATTGCTTTTGCATTTATTTGAAGTCTGGAATGCATTTCAATTCACAGTGCTGCCACAATTGAATGGTAATAAAAGCAGTATTGTAACTGGTTATTTTTAAGTGCAACAACAGAAACTTGCATTACTTATAGAGAAACTGCTCTAATGTAATATCTGTAAGCTAAAGCATGGGTCCACTGTCCTAAATACCAGCTTTCACTGACCTGAGCTGCTTTTTTCCCCCCACAGGAGATTTCCCAGGAGTCTTTTAGCTCTCAGTCCAGCGCTCCCCCCTCCGGTCCGCCTCTGGCATCGAAGAGCAGCACAGAGGACATGCAGGGCAGACCCTCCAGTCTACCAGTGAGTCTGGCACTTTCGTTTCACACAAGCTGTTGACTGCGTCCAACCGCATTTAAAGATGCATTGTGAATTTGACAGATTCACGAACGCGAAATCAAGTTGTTTCATTCAGACGCTCTCTTTTCTGTTGACTTTTAGTTGGCGGTAATTAGCTTAAAGATGTGAGCATAATTCAGCCTCAGCTGCACCTTCATCTCTGGAGTGATTATGTAGGACCTTTGGGGTTGTTGCTAAATTAAGAACTTCATGTGGTCTGTCACGGAAATATATGCTGTCGGTTCTCTCCGTACCTTTTTTGGTACTCTCCATGCGAATTCTGCTTCTCTGTCTCCGAGGTTTAATTGCATTTGAGAGTGTGTTGTGACCTGCGAGACTGTGTCTGAAAAGGACACATGGAGAGACACCCAGCTGTGCTGACTCAGCACACGTGCAGCCGACTGCCGTAGCTATGGCAACCTCAGGGACGCTGTGATCTCACTTTTTTTCCCCCTCCTAGATGAGATAAATAAGGCCAGCAGCCTCTGGCTGTGTGATTGTATGTGTATGAGAGCACTTGAACGTGTGTGTGTGTGTGTGTCCCAGAGAGAAAAAAAAACTGTGCCAGAGTTCATTGTTGCCGAGTGGAAGAAGCTGTCACCAGGAGATTTAGTCTAAAGAAAAGTTTTTGTTTTAAATTTTAAAAAAGTTTTTTTCTCCTTTCTTTTTATTTTTTTTTTAACAGAAGATGATTAAAAAATATATACATTTATTTATTTGTTTACTCATTTATTTTTGTGAGTGACTCCTTGGGCTTATTTTCAGTACAGAATATATATCTTGCCTTGGCCTAACAATCTAACAATTAAGCAAAAACCTTATCCAAAGCCTGCAAGACATACTCGTGATTCCAAATGTAGATTTATTTTTTAGCAGTATTCTTTAATATCGCTGAAAGCTGAGTGTTGCTGATTGGACAGGAAAATGTTAGTAAAATAAAGATAATGCCATGAAGAGTTTGAGACAGCTGACAGCTTCGTTTTTTAAATCCCTAGCAGAAATGCTGGAATACCAAATGATAACACCAGCTGAGCCTGTTTTTTTTTTTTTTTTTTTTTTTTTGGTGTGTTTTTGTCTTTATGGGAACACAGATTATTTTTGCCCAAGTGTGTTCATATTTACAGTGTGTGCATGAAATTGAAATAAAATGAAATGAGACTTCTATCTGGTGACACTTGACAGACATCCATTTAGTCTGTTTAAACCGGAGCTCGCATTCAGATCTGCCATTCATCTCATGAACCATCATTGGATGGTCTCTGTCCTACTTTTTATTTTTTTTCCAAGAAATCTGTGGAAAAGGTACTACTTAATTTTGACATCCATCTTGGAATTTTCTGACCTTTTCTTTACGGTTCTCTTTGCTTAGGACCTATCCGGCTCAATCGATGACCTGCCTACTGGTACGGAGGGCGCTTTGAGCCCTGGAGTCAGCACATCTGGAGTATCCAGCAGTCAAGGAGAACAGAGCAATCCAGCACAGTCACCCTTCTCCCCTCACACTTCTCCTCCGGTGGGCTCTCCTGCCAGCGCCTCAGCATCTCGTTCTGGGCCACTGTCCCCTGCCACAATGCCAGGTAGGGCTAGAAGACATTTTGAAATGTGTTCATGCCACTTTATGGGACCGTCATCAGGAAGATGGTTTGGAACTGTTACAAATATTCAAGTATATTAAATCAGTTCGTGGTTTGACTACCAGTTTATCCTCACTAAGGGACGATGGTGGTACTTGAAACATTTTAATTTTAAACTATTAGATGTTTTTTTTTAAATATTACAAAAAATGTTCTTCAAGTTATAGAATGTAATTATTACTTAGAATTTTTTTTATCCGTTTAATTTCACCACATTTGAATTTCTCATTTTTAGGAAACCAGATGCCTCCCCGCCCTTCAAGTGGACAGTCTGATGGGTTGATGCACCCTTCAATGAATCAACCTGGCATGGGCCAAGAAAGAGGTAGCTTATTCTTTATAATTTGAAAAAGACAGGAATGGTTTTCTATCCTGATGCTCTTTTTATGTATTGTATCAACACTTGTTGTCTGCACAGGATATATGCAGAGAAACCCTCAGATGGCACCCTATGGGTCTCCACAGTCAAGCTCTGCGTTGTCTCCTCGTCAGTCGTCTGGAGGCCAGGTGCTTGCTGGAATGGTCCCTTATCAGCAGAACAACTCTATGGCAAACTATGGGCCGCAAGGTGGTCAATATGGCCCACAGGGTAAGTGGCTATGTGGTAACATCAGACTACAATTTAAAACAATTAATAAAAATTAACATTTAAAAAAAAAAATGTATTCCTTTTTGAGTGAAGTTACTTAGTGGAGGTGCAGATATTGGGCTTTTATCCTTCTCTTCTTGCTGTCCCTCCAAATCCTTCTCACTCTCCCTCTTTTTCTCTCTCTGCGACCAGTGGATCACAGTGTGGTTATTTTTAGCGTTAGTGAAAAAAAAAGGAAGTTGACGTAGCATGGCTCACGTCAGTTGAGCAGCTACAGTGACTGTGGGTTACAGCAGTGCTACATGCTGCTAAAACACTGAAGGGTCTGGAAGCCTCTTAACAGACCCATCAACGAGGCAACCATACCCCAACACATTCGGCCAATGCTAATTATCAATTGCTAATATTGTTGTGGTGTTCAGACCTTTTGTTTCATTCCCAAATTAAAGATTTCTTATCAAATCTGTTTTATTTCTCTCTACAAAAAAAAAATGCTGCATAAGCAATATGTTGTTTTGATTAACTTAACTGCTTTTATTTGTCATTTTTTAAATATTAATATAGCATTTATGTAGTTCTTTTTTCTTCATTTCTATGCATGCATGTATTTTGAAATGGTACTGTACTTTTTTCATAATCGTAGAAACTTTGTATCAAATTACAACTTCCTGTCTTCCTCTTTAGGTTACCCCAGGCAGCCTGGTTACACTGGCATGCCTAATGCCAATTACCCAGGCCCTGGCATGGGTGGATCTATGAACCCTATGTCTGGACAAGGAGGAGGGCCGATGTTTGCCGGGATTCCGGCTACAAGGATGCCTCATGGACAGATGGGTGCACGTCCCTATGGTCCCAACATGGGTCCCAACATGAGTCCCAATATGGGTCCTAATATGGGCAATATGCCCCCGCAAGTGGGAACCGGTATGTGCCCACCTCCAGGCCTCAACAGAAAGCCACAGGATGCCGCAACAATGCAGCATGGACCCGCCAACTCGATACACAACAGGTACACAAGAACTGAAATACAACTGAAGTTCTGCATTAGCATTGTTCTGTAACAAATGTCTGATTTGGGTACCCTTTGGGGTACAAACTGGAGCCAGTCAGGTGGTTTGAAGTTAAATGTGTTTTGCCTCACAGGCTACCAGGTTACCCTAATATGTCTGCTGGTCCTGGTATGATGGGCTCAGGACCTCCATATGGCCCTTCCATGAACAACATGCCTGGAATGATGAATACCCAGGGTTCGCCCTACCCTATGGGTGGCAACATGGTTAACAACACTAGTGGTAAGATAATAACGTTTTTAAGTAGCGTTAAAAAAAATAGTAAGAGAGTTTTTAATAGCATTTAAAAAAAACCTAATGTATCTGATTTCCTCTTAGGCATGTCCCCTGGTCCAGACTTTGGTGTGGATGGGAAACTTAACCAAGCCCAGAAAATGAATAACAAAGTTGAAGGGACACCCAAGACGGAATCAAAATCCAAGGTTTGCTTAACATTTAGATAGACAAGTGTAATGTCTTCACAGCAGAAATCGGTTATCCTTTGTACTTCCTGTGTAATTCCTTTTTATATAATTTGCTTCTGCCTAGAAGTCAAGTTCATCCACAACAACCAATGAGAAGATCACTCGGTTATATGAGCTAGGCCCAGAGCCAGAAAGAAAGATGTGGGTAGATCGTTACTTGGCTTTCATTGAAGAAAAAGCCATGGGCATGAGTAACCTGCCAGCTGTGGGACGCAAGCCCCTTGATCTCTTCCGCCTCTATGTGTCAGTCAAAGAGATTGGAGGTCTTACACAGGTATATTTAAGTTGTACATATACAAGAGAATGTTGAAGGTCTCAACTCATTTTCTCTCAAGGGTGTTTGCTTATATCCTTTGGCGTCCTTGTAATTGCAGGTTAATAAGAACAAAAAATGGAGGGAGCTGGCCACGAATCTGAATGTGGGGACCTCCAGCAGTGCTGCCAGCTCTCTGAAAAAGCAGTACATTCAATGTCTGTATGCTTTCGAATGTAAAATTGAACGTGGAGAAGACCCACCCCCTGACATTATGACTGGAGATAGCAAAAAGAACCAGGCCAAGATTCAGCCTCCCTCCCCAGGTAAGTTCTGGCATCTTGAATCTTAACAAACTGCTGCAACAAAACACCTATTTAAAAATTAAGGAATGTACAATAACTGTCTGTTTATATTTTGAAGTTACAAAAGCTACAGTTATTGAAGCATCACTATCATAGGTTTATACATTCTGTATGTGCAATTTAAGATCTTTATTTAGAAGTGATATGGAAAAGGCAGAATGAAGATACATTATTTTTATTAATGTATTAATATTATTAATGTTTCAACATATATGTGACCCTCGACCACAAAACCTTAAGTCTTAAGTCGCTGGGTATATTTGCAGCAATAGCCAAAATTAC
>JAUMHP010000070.1:13854171-13880492 GCA_032361065.1 Enteromius trimaculatus
TTTTAATGCCAAGAATCATTAGGATATTAAGTAAAGATCATGTTGCATGAAGATATTTTGTAAATGTCCTACCATAAATATATTAAAAAGTCATTTTTGATTATTTTTTTAGTAATACGCATTGCTAAGAACTTCATTTGGACAACTTTAAAGGCGATTCCAGATTTTCAAATAGTTGTATCTCTGCAAAATATTGTGCTTTCAGATGACATACAAATCTCAATTTCAAAAAATGTACACTTATTACTGGTTTTGTGGTCCAGGGTCTCACATGACTTATTGCATTATCTCTAATAACCGTTGCAGAACTCACAAAATATACCATTAAGGGGCCATGAAACACATTTTTGCAGTTCTTAACAGATCTGTACAGAATGAGGATTGGAGATATGTGTGTATATCATTAGATTCTGAGCATTTCTCTGCATTACGCTTTAACTGTCCAAGAATTTGGCTTGTGGTACTACTGATGTTGTAGTTTCTTGCATGTAAATTATAAGGAATATAGTAACAAGTATTTTTTTATTTTTTTTGCATTGCATAGCTGGATCCGGATCTCTCCAGGGGCCCCAGACACCACAGTCCACCAGCAGCTCCATGGCAGAAAGCGGAGACTTGAAGCCCCCTACCCCTGCCTCCACCCCACATAGTCAGATGCCCCAAATGCCAAGTGGCAGGTGAGATTTGCTCACTTGTCTTCAGTACTGTAAGCATTATTTGAGTGTGAACCACTCCTTACCTGCCCTGTTTCTTAGGAGCAGTGTGAACCTGCAAGATCCGTTTGCTGATAGTGACTTTTCTCGGAGAAACACTTTGACACCTAACTCTGGCTACCAGTCGGGCATGAGTACCCCAGAGATGCCTGGTCGCATGGGACCCTTTGAACCCAATAAAGACCACTTCAGTGGTATGAGAAAAGGTTTGTATTTAAGTCATGTTATCATAATCCATTTTAGTTCATGCTATGCTACATGGTGTAATGAGCTGTATGCTTGTGGTACTAGTTGGAGAACAGTTCATGCCAGGTGGGCAGGGTCCCAACAGCAGTCTCGGTGAACAGTACAACAGGGGACCACCAGGCCCTATGGGAAACATGCCCATGGGTCAGCGGCACCAGTATCCATATGGCCCTGGCTATGAGAGGAGGTACATTGAAACTTTACTTTGGGAAGAAACAAAATTCTTTAAATTCATTGTTATGTAAATGATGCAATGAACTCTAACCTTTCCTGTGTTGTGTAGACCTGAGTCAGGGATGGGCCCAGATGGCAGCATGGGGCCTGGAGTGCAACAGCCAAATATGATGACTTCTAATGCCGAATCTGGGATGTACTCCCCAAATCGTTACCCTCCACAGCAACAGCGGTCAGTCCATTAATTGGTTTGTTCTTACGGAGATTGTATTTGTATACGTGTATGTGCCTAGTTCTCATTTCTCTTGCATATGATTCTCTGTGCAGGCATGAGTCGTATAGTAATCAGTATCCTGGTCAAGGTGCGCCTCCTGGTGGCTCCTTTCCAAATCAGCAGCCTGGATTGTACCCGCAACAACAATCGGTAAGAAAGCGGTTGATACAACCGCTTTACAACCGTTTTTTTTCTAACTAAATGTTACCGAAAGACTTGATACACATTTTAAGTGTAATTTTTTGCCTTTAGAACTACAAAAGACCGGGTGATGGTGCTTACCCACCAGCTAAACGGCATCATGATGGTGAGATATTCAGTGGGCCATACAACGCTCAGCAGCCACAGCAACCGCCGCAGGCTCCCCCTAGTGGTCCCTCAAGTGGTCAGGAAATGTATAACCAGTATAACAGTTCCTTCCCTGGTTCGGATCGTCGTCCACCTGGTCCTCAGAATCAGTTTCCTTTCCCCTTTGGAAGAGATCGGATGCCAGCAGGTACGGGACCAAACTCCCAGAGTTCCATGCCGCCTCAAATGATGGGCAGTCCAATGCAGTCTGGTCCTGATGGTCCTCAAGGTGGCATGTGGCAGGGCCGAGGTGATATAGGCTACCCCAATTACCCCAACCGTCAAGGACCCCCTACTGGTCCCGGTCAGGCCCCTGGCTACCATGCAATGAATAGATCTGAAGACATGATGCCATCTGAACCACGCATGAACCATGAGGGCCAGTGGCCTGGGCCACGACAACCTCCATATGGTCCTAGTGGAGCAGTTCCACCAATGAGCAGACCCTTGCAGTCAAATTACCAGACTCCCCAAACCATGCAAAACCACATTCCACAGGTGTCAAGCCCTACGCCCATGCCTCGGCCTATGGAAAGCAGGACTTCCCCCAGCAAATCAACCTACATACCCAGCAATATCAAAATGCAGAAGGCGGGACCTCCAGTGCCTGCATCTCACATTGTACCTTCCTCAGTACAGCCTCCAATGATGAGAAGAGATCTATCTTTCCCTCCAGGCTCCATAGAGGCAACATCACCAGTTCTCAAATCACGTAGGCGTCTTACCATGAAAGAAATTGGTAAGAGTAAATAATTTTATTCTAGTAAAGTGCATTTTGGTTATTTATTAACCTGAGAAATACAGAAAGATAACCATGTATTACTTTTGCAGGCACTCCAGAAGCATGGAGAGTCATGATGTCCCTTAAATCGGGACTGTTGGCAGAGAGTACATGGGCTTTAGACACCATCAACATATTGTTGTATGATGACAACAGTATTTCAAATTTCAACCTTATACAGGTGAGTAATTTTTGGAAAATGGCAAAAATGTTCATTGGTGTTAGTTGAGTTTCATTCTAAATAACATTCTAATAATTTCTTTTAAAGCTCCCTGGTTTCCTGGAACTAATCGTTGAGTATTTCCGCCGTTGCCTCATTGAAATCTTTGGGATTCTGAGGGAATATGAAGTTGGGGATCCAGGACAAAGAGCTCTTTTAGATCCCAGCGTGCTCAAAAAAGATGAAAACACTGTGGATGATGAGGCATTGGTTGAGGGCATGGAGGAAGACGGAGAAACAGAAGAGGAAGATGAAGGGGAGGAAACGCACAGGTCTAAAAATCAGGAACAAAACATGGCGCAAGGACCTCTCCAGATAAAGCAGGAAGAAAAGCCAAGGACACTTGAAGACTCTGTGAAGAAAGAAGACTTCCAAGAAACTGAAGGAGAGTCATCTGCAGAACCCAAGAATTCAAAGCCACCATGTCTCGAGTTGGCTGTTACCCAAGAGAAGCCCAAACAGGCTAGCAAGTTTGATAAGCTTCCCTTGAAGATTGTGCGAAAAAAGGATCCATTTGTGGTGGACTGCTCAAATAAGCTTGGTCGGTTGCAGGAGTTTGACAGCGGCCTCCTGCATTGGAGTATCGGTGGAGGTGACACAACAGAACACATTCAAACCCACTTTGAAAGCAAGATGGAGCTGTTGCACCATCGGAAGCGTCCTCCTACGCAGGTCACTGACAGGAAGAGAGGACCACAGAAGGACAGCCAGGCATCCTCGTTGCCCTCATCCAGTGAAGAGCATGGGAAAGAAGTGGACCGGCAACCCTCTCCAGAGTCATCATCCACTGAGAAAGTGACCAATGAAATTTCAGATCTGAGGGACGACAGACCTGCTGACTGCTTAGAAACTGCCTCTGAGGGAACCTCACACATAGAGAAAGATGAAGAGAAACAAGAAACTGAGACAACAGTTTCAGAAAACATCAGGCCAGCACCTCCAAGCCCGTCATTACAGGGTCAGCGCTCCATCACCGTTTTAGAAGATGAGCCACACAGCAAGGATGAAGCTCCTCTCGTTACGCTCTCAGACTGGCAAGACTCCCTTGCCCGTCGCTGCATTTGTGTCTCCAACATCGTCCGCAGCCTCTCGTTCATCCCTGGCAATGACTCGGAGATGTCAAAGCATCCAGGGCTGTTGCTACTGCTGGGCCGCCTGTTGCTTCTCCACCATCGTCATCCAGAGCGCAAGCAGGCGCCTTTAACCTACGAGAAAGAAGAGGAGGTGGACGAGAGTCTTGGTAGCAAGAAAGACGAGTGGTGGTGGGACTGTTTGGAGGTACTGCGGGAAAATTGCTTGGTCACTCTTGCCAACATCTCAGGCCAGCTTGACTTCTCTGTCTACACTGAGAGCATCTGCCTGCCTCTGCTGGATGGCTTGCTCCATTGGGCCGTTTGTCCTTCAGCGGAAGCCCAAGACCCCTTCCCTAGTCTCGGGCTTAACGGCGCCTTGTCCCCCCAGAGACTAGTCCTGGAGACCCTCTGTAAGCTCAGCATTCAGGACAACAATGTGGACCTCATTCTGGCGACGCCACCTTTTAGTAGATTAGAGAAGCTGTTCGGTAACCTCGTGCGTCTAGTTGGAGAGCGAAAGGTGCCTGTTTGTCGGGAGATGGCGGTGGTGCTGCTGGCCAATCTTGCGCAGGGAGACAGCTTGGCGGCCCGTGCCATTGCGGTACAGAAGGCCAGTGTAGGGAATCTGTTGGGCTTCTTGGAGGACAGCTTAGCGGCTACGCAGTTCCAGCAGAGCCAGGGTTCCCTATTGCATATGCAGGGGTCACACTTTGAGCCAACAAGTGTGGACATGATGCGGCGGGCTGCTCGGGCGCTGCTCGCTCTTGCTAAGGTGGAGGAGAACCACTCTGAGTTTACGCTGTATGAATCGCGGCTACTGGACCTTTCTGTCTCCCCGCTCATGAACTCATTGGTGTCTCATGTCATCTGTGATGTACTCTTTTTGATAGGCCAGTCATGACAGCTGTGCGGAGCTGTGGCTCCACCTTCTCTGGTTTTCATACTTCCCCCTCGCCTGTCCTCCCCATCGGCGAGTGGGGATTGAAAGCAGAGAAAATTGACTGTTTCTTGTTTTTTTGTTTGTTTTGTTTTTTTAATTTATGCAAGCCCTTTCATATTACACCCACTGGTCCCCCTTTTCTCTGCGTATCACTTTGGGAAGGTTGTCACAAATTTGCTGTGGATCATGAACCCGAGCCTCAACACACTGACACAAACTGTAACACTGATGCCAACTAGATGACATGGACAGGGACCCCAACTTTTGTGTCCTTGTCTGAGGGGAAAGTACTTTTTTATAATAAAATAAATAAATGAATAAAATAAATAGCTTGAAAAAACAAACTATTTACCAAAGTTGCTGTCTTGTTTACAGTGAGTTTTGGGGTTAATTGTTTCTTTGTCCTTCCCGAGAGGGTGCAAATAATACACAGCTCTTGTTCACATTGACAGGTGGACTCTTCATTGTTTGGTGGTTGTATTTTGATGCTACACGGTCAACCTTTCTGGATGCGTGTACAGCAGAAATGAGTTTCATTTTCTGTACAGTACTCCACAACTGTAAACATACTGCAAGCATACTGCACTGTTCCACATGGGGAAAATGTTGGCTCAGTCAGCTTCATTTTTAAACAATTAGTTTGCTGGTAAGGAGAATTCCCCCCCCCCCCCCCCCAAAGTATCAAGGACGTACAACACCCTGACCTCTTCTCTTTAACCCTTGATTGTATGAATTGACCCCTATAAAGAAATCACCTCCTAGGACTGGTTTTCAACTTAAGATGCAGCAGAGGCTGTATTGTATATAAGATGTTGTACATTTTCACCTCCTTTTCTCTCTTTCTCTCCCTCTCCTTCACACACTCTTGCTTCTTATCCCTTTTTATCTATCAAGAATGAGAGCGGACACTCAAGTTGGGTTGATTGCATCAAAATGCCTAGGTATATAAACTGAACCATCTTTTGGCCTCCACGGTTCCTCCATAGTGCAGCAAACAACTGAAATATTTTAATTTCATCTCCTGGTACAACAAAATAACTCTAGATGAAGAAACACAGTTGAGATATTTTTTTCTCCAGTGATATGAATTCTGCATATTTGTATTTCAGACTATGTAGCTTAATGTAAATTCCTTGTTTTTTTCCCTTTTTTGGCTCAATGAATATCATTTATTCACTATGAAATCTTTATACTATATGTTCCACGTGGTAAGAATAAATGTACATTAAATCTTGGTAAGATGTTTGTGATTATTTTCATTTAGATGATTAAAAAAGATCCTAGAATTCTCTTTGTAAAATTCTGTAATTATGAAAGGAAGGTTAAATCAGAATGCTTTAATGCATTTTAATTTGCGTTGTAAAAAATTAACTCAATTTGTAACATCTAATATTTCTCTTATACTAGTGCTATTGATATTGATATTTGTCTACTTAAAAGATGGTTATCATTTGAAAAAGCAATGAAAAGATTAATTTAAATATTTGTTTTCTGAGACAACGAAGCAGAAGCAAAACAAATATTTCGTTATAAATTCGAAATGATTTTGTTTTAATTAGTGTTGACCAATTAGATTCCTTGATAGGAGTAATGGAATATGATATATTCTATATAAGTAGGTTTAGATTTCGTAATAGCGGTTAAAGGTCTGCAATTACCCAAAAAACTAAATGATGAAGAAAATACCGATTAAGCTATTGGGGCTTTTATTTTGACATTTGTAAGATTGCATGCCGGAAGTGCATGTTGTAAGCGCTTTCGTTATATTTAGTGGCGATGAATTGGGAAAATGTATTTATGCGATGAATTGGGAAAACGTTACTTTGTTTTATTATTCTTGTGTGAACGCGGGTCTTTGCATTTGTTATAAGCATCACGAAAGTATATTGCCCTTTGGCTTCTGTTTGTTTTGATGATGCCTCTATTGTATCTGCTAGTTTACTGGTATTAATACAATTGCTATTTTCTACAAAGGGAATTTTTCTAAAGTTACTGCTATTTTCATAAACGTTTCTGTAAAATATGTCGCCGTCAAACACTTTTATAAACGAAGACGTGAGGACCGTTGTACGGTTTGCAGCGTTCACGCGACTGCTCTCCCTTGTTTTACAGGTAAGCAATTGACATGCATAAACGAGCAAAATAGCCTAAAATTTGTGTATTTACACTTTGTATGTTGACGTTAGTTATTTTAGACCATCATAGACGTCATGTAACTCCACAAAATCAGTATTGGCCGTATTTGCAAAAATGAGATTAGAGTGACACCTACCGCACAAACTGAAAACAAGGCATATAACAAAATACTGTTTTCTGCACTTTTGAAGGCTGTGCTGAATGCAGCGATTCCTGACCATGTGGCAGATGCCTTCAGCCCTCCACGATCAGAGACCCCTCTCCTGCTGGACCCTATCATCGAAGCATTATTTGGTGGCCTCAGTCACTGGGATGCAGAGCATTTCCTCTTCATTGCAGAACGTGGCTACTTGTATGAACACAACTTTGCATTCTTTCCATTGTTTCCCCTCATCCTTCGATTCCTGGCAGCCACTGTCCTGTGGCCCTTGTGTGGATTTCTCACAGTACATGGTCGTTTACTTTTAGCCGTGGCTTTAGGGAACAGCATTCTCTTTGTCCTAAGTGCTGTGGCATTATACAGACTGAGTCATTTGGTGCTGCAAGACCGAAAACTTGCCCTTGTTGCAGTCTTAATGTACTGTTTGACACCAGCTAATGTTTTTATGGTTGCAGGCTATTCAGAGACTCTCTTTGCAGCGCTTACCTTTGCAGGCCTCTGGCTACTTGAGAAAAGAATCACAATTGGAGCTTGTCTTCTGCTTGGGTGTGCTACTGGTGCTCGTGCCAATGGACTTGTGAATGCTGGATTTTTGTTGTACCTCACTTTGCACTGGAGTCTTGCCCGTGCACGGGCCCGTTGCAAGGGGGCAGGGGGCTTTCAGTATCGTGACTATGTCTGGGAACTTATTTGTTTTGTTCTCACAGTAGCATTTTATGCAGCTCTCGTGGCACTACCATTTTGTTTGTTTCAGTTTTATGGCTACCAAACATTTTGTCATCCGACTGCTACTCAGGTTCCTCCTGCGCTGCTTAATCTGGCCCGGGATAAAGGGTACCGTGTGGCTGATGCAGCATCTCCAGCACCGAGATGGTGTCAATGGAGAATTCCAGTTTTGTACTCGTACATACAGGATGTTTATTGGGATGTGGGCTTCCTGCGATACTTTCAGTGGAAGCAGATACCTAACTTTATCTTGGCACTACCTGTTGCAACTCTGGGATTCATAGCCTCATATATGTACGTGATGGCTAACCCAGTGTTTTGTATGTATTTGGGGTTGGGAGACAGAAAAGAAAATAACAGAAAAATTCACGGTTTCTATAGCCCAAGAGTGTTTGTTTACATTGTGCACAGTTCTGTCCTGCTTCTATTTGGAATATTCTGCATGCATGTGCAGGTAAGTCTTATAATTGATTATTATCATGTGATATATGTAGTATATATGTTCAACATGCCTTTTTTATATTATGTCCTCTCAGGTTTTGACACGCTTTCTTGCCTCCTCCTCGCCTGTTCTCTACTGGATCAGTGCCCATCTGCTTTTTCGGTATGAGCCTCTGCTGAAAGATGAAAAGCTGTTCAGATCAGCCCAAATACAACAGCAAAAGGATCACAAACCTGGCTTTGGTTTTGTGGACATGTGGAGAAATAATGGAGTTGTTTACCTATTGATGCACTGGCAGACTTGTTCCATTTATACATTATGCATTCTGGGGTATTTCATATCATATTGGTTTTTAGGTCTGGCTCTGCACTGTAACTTCCTTCCCTGGACTTAATAACTTTGTGGGAATAACTTTGTTTCAGTTTTCGAAACATTCCAGTGGCATAACATTATGCTGTTTGGCAAATATTGATGTAATGTTTGTTGTATATTTTGTTTGTAATATTTTATAATTAATTGTTAAATAACATAATTGTTTAATTAATTAAAAATAAATTGTTAAATAAATATCATTATTGGGACATTTAAAAATAATTTCTGCATTTTTTAAAATTTCTTATCAAATGGAACTTGATAAAACCAAGTTGTACGCTCGGTTTTTTACATTTTTTTTAAAGATTATAAATATTCCTAATAATTGAAGTACTAGAATAAATAATACATTTATTCAGGAAGGCTAGATCAAATTGATCAAAAGTTAAATGTTGCAAAACAAATATTTCAAGTAAATGTGGTAGGATCATGTGACACTAAAGACTGAAATAAATTACATTCTAAAATATAAACAGTATTTCGAAATTCTCCCAATATTGTTTTATCAAATAAAACAGACTTGGTCAGCAAATTACTTCTGATAAATCTTAGACTTCAAACTTTGTGATTTGATATTGTGTTATATCACCATCTAGCGGGTCCAAAGTGTAATAAGCGGTCTACGATGGTTCCAGTGTTATTTCGTGTTATAATAGCTAATAACATGTTGAATTAGTTTTGTTTTATATGCTTTCATTTTGTTGCTCAAGATGGTGTTAAATTGATTAAGTTTAAGCCTTTTATCAAATGTTCAATTAATTTACTTTATTAAATTACTTTATTTAAATTACAAAAAAAACAAAAACACTTTAATAGTTAATAAAAACAGTTCGAAAGATGTGTAGTCACTACTCTAAAACAAATATTAAAATTAATATTTGATTAAAAAAAAGAAAGCTTTTATTATATAAATTAGATTTTTTTGAATTTTAGAATGTTTTAGAAACTTAATTTAGCATACACGTCAGTTAATACGGTAAATGTTTAACGTTAGCCTGTTTAGGAATAGATGTGAATTTACGTATGATATAGCATATTATTAGTTATTAATATATTAGTTAAATATTTTTATATAGAGATTTATATCATGTTTGCATTATTTGCAATATTTTACATTCGTAATGTTGGTTTACAACAACAGAAAATTTCTTTACAGAGGGCAGAGAGCCTCGGAAGTGATCTTTGATTGGTCTTCCTGAGATGACGTAGCCCTTGCGAGTCATTGGTCCCTTTCGTCAGGTAATCCTCGGCTAGGGAAGTGATCGCGGCAAGGTAAATATTGTTGTATCTCATCCGTGGCTCAACGATGTGTTGTATTCGCGCGTAAAAGAAGTATTCATAACTTAATCTGATCTGGTTTTCAATACTCAACAGATTCATTACGGTTGGACAACTTAATATCGACAGCAAGTTACGCGAGGAGCCGAGAGTCGTTCAAATGACGGCTGAGCAGCGCGTGAGGAGCAATGTCGTCCGCTGAGATATGTTAGCTTGTTGATAGCTAGTCAACAAGCCAACGTAATTGACTTAACCAAGACACCTATAATTTAACGAATGTAACAACATGGCATGGTAGTATAGTAATTATTAGGCTATATATTCCCTCCAGGGGATGTTTAGGTGCAAACGGATGCATTGTGCAACGTATTAGGTGTTTTGGGGACTTACGAGTTAGCTTAGTTAGATAGCTAAAATTAATTTGTAACCAAGTGATTTGTCAGTACATTTATGAAAATATCTACAATTATATGTGGCAAGGCTTCATGGCTGAAATGTAGTGTTGCTCAAGCTTCCTCTTTGTTAGGGCTTGGCTTGTGGCTAAAGTGTTATATAACGTTACTCCCCTGAGTTACCTCTTTACTATCAGTCACGTTTTTTGAAAATGAAAAATTGTGAGTATCAACAAATAGATCCACGAGCGCTCGGAGCATCGAACACCCGGACCTCCACCACTTTGCCCTGTGGAAGGAAAAACTCCCAGCGCGTACGGAGGAAATGGGAAGTTTTCCCTGGAAACAATCGCTTCTACTGTGATGGGCGTATTATGTTGGCCAGGCAATGCGGTGTGCTCCCGCTGACTTTCGGCCTAATTTTCATCACCTGTGGCTTATTTTTCACTTTTGAGTGAGTGGTATGCATTACACATGCACCCAGAGCTATCACACATGCACACAGAGTGTCCACACTGCTAGACACGACTACTACTACTACTAGTTTTCACAATAGAGACGTCTCCACCAGCTGATGTAGCCCTTCTTGACGTCATACCATTCTGAAACTGTTGCTTTCACGTGGTTGTTATCAGAAAGCACACATACAATATTTGTCTTGGGTGCTAACTTTGCTCTTGTTTTTGTGTTGGTTTTATAACAGTTGCTTCTACCTGGTGCAGCTTACCGTCTTTATTCCAATAATCGGTGGGGTGTTATTTGTATTTGTTGTCATCGCCCTCCTTCAAACCAGTTTTACAGACCCAGGGATATTACCCAGGGCTTTGCCGGATGAGGCTGCGGACATTGAGAGACAGATTGGTGAGAATTTATTTGTGTTGTTATCATTTTGCATCCTAACTTTTTCATTGTGGTTGTTAATATTAATTTGTGTCTCTCTTTAAAGATAATTCTGGATCTTCAACATACCGTCCACCTCCCCGGACTAAAGAGATCCTTATAAATGACCAGGTGGTCAAGCTTAAATACTGTTTCACATGCAAGATGTTCCGTCCGCCCCGGACATCCCACTGCAGCCTGTGCGACAACTGTGTCGGTAAGGCAGCATTTCTGTATTGTGCCAAGAATTTAAAATATTTATTCAATTTCATGTCATTCAAAACTTGTATGGCTTTAATTCTTTTGTGGAAAATAAAATAATATATTTTAAGTAATGTGCTTTTTTCTCAATACAAATAAAGTCAGTAATTACCAAATTATGTTGGTGGCCATTATTTTTCAAAATATTTTTTTTGGTGAATTTGTGGTGTTTTGCAAAAGAAAGTAAGTCATACAGGTTTGGAACAACATATGGCCAAGTAAATGAAATCAGAAAAGGACAGTCCAACTTGAGTGCAATATTGCAGTCTTCTAAAGTTTCAGTCATGGTTCACTTGTTGTTCTTTCCTTTTATGAGCTGTTTCCCTCTAGAACCAGAATCAGTGGAACTCGCACACTGGATCAGTCTGATTCATGAGTTAACCATTCAGACCCGGATCGATTAGTTAATTTAGAAAGCATGTTTCTTTCACGAATCTTTAAGTGTAACTTCAGAAACATAACATAATGGAATTCACCATTAGGGTAGATGTCAAGAGTTTGTTAAACTCTTTAAATTAAACCTTTAATTTCAATTTACATTTTCAAAATAAACGGATTTCATAATCATTTTAGCGTTCACATTCATTGTTTGGCTTCAGATGACTTGGAATGTAGCGCCCAACATTTTATTTATTCTAAATATTTTTATGGTTTTGCTTTTTTTGAACCATAAAAAAAGACATTTAGTGTAATTCCAGAAGAGGAAGTCATATTGGTTTGATACCATGTGAGGTTGAGTAAATGATGACACAACCTTCTTTAAAGCTACAAAACATGTTTCTTTGTTAATGGATGTGTAATAGTTTAACCTCCTAACACACATCACTTCCTTAAAACCATTTCATGAGAATGCACAGAGATTATGTGTAAGTGTCGGCGTGTCTGAGAATGTCCCGTCTCTGTTCCCTTTGTAGAGCGTTTCGACCATCATTGTCCATGGGTGGGGAACTGTGTTGGCAAGCGAAACTATCGCTTTTTTTACGCATTTATAGTGTCTCTATCCTTTCTGACCTCCTTTATCTTTGGCTGTGTGGTCACTCACCTCACTTTAAGTAAGTTGCACAACACCTTCTGCACCACAGTCTCTTACCTCACACAAAATCTTACTTATTAGTAATTGCGAATAGTTGATTTTGTCAGTCAAGTTCAAAGCAGGTGTGTTCTCTGACTATTTACTTTCATCAACAGAATCACAACATGGGAATGGTATCATCCATGCGATACAGGACAACCCGGCCAGATATCCTTTTTCCCCTGTCTTCCCACCCGTTTCCATCGATAGGCATGCTGCGCTACCGCTTTAACCAGAAACGCACAATAACAGGGCTGACTAAGTTCACTATTTGTTTACAGGCACATTGCTGCTGGTTCCGTCTTTTCCCTAATCCCATTCATCCTTAATCGGCTCAAGGATTCCACCACGCCCTGCTTTCCTGTCAGGATGGCAGCAGTTGCTCCTAAATACTGATATTGCTGGTGTCTAGACCCCTTTTTGAAGTTTGTGGCTTGAGGTCACAGTTTTCCACCACTACTTGTCAGTTAATAAACCTTGCTGGCTTACTCGTGGTTCAGGAGTTTGGGCAGAATGTTCAAGCACATGGTTTTTGGGTGGATTTTGCAAAATTGTTCTTATAAAACTGTACTGTTATGTTCATGTATATTTTTGACATGAACACACGTTTACAGCAGATTTGCCTCCTTAACCCTTCATGCACTATCGTCGAGCTGGTCATTTGCTTCTTCTCCATCTGGTCCATTCTTGGTCTGTCAGGTTTTCATACTTATCTTGTGGCCTCCAACCTCACAACCAACGAAGATGTAAGTATCACTCAACACTTTATTTAATTGCAGTGCTTTATACAATCAGTTTGAAAACTGTTTCTTGCGTTTAATTATTTCAGATTAAAGGATCTTGGTCCAGTAAAAGAGGAGAAGAATCAGGGAATCCTTACACTTATAACAGCATTTTCACAAACTGCTGTGTGGTGCTCTGTGGGCCAGTGCCACCCAGGTCTGTACTGCATGCTAACTCCAACATCATAGCAGAAACTGATATTTATTTATTTTTTATTCATTCACCTGCTATGATTTTACTAAAGAAGCCAATATATCATTGTTTGTTTGTGAGACAATGAAGAATGGCATTTAGCTTAAGGCTAATGTACATCCTTTTCTCAGTACATACTGTTACAAAGAAGAACACAATTAGCCAGATCTGACAGGTTAATTGTACAGTTCTTTGACGTTATGGCTCATCTTTCCTGGTTAAGTCTGTACTGTGTTTTGAAAGGCAAGTCACAAACCCTAACCCTAACCCACGCTCATCCTGTCACCTTTTGCAGCTTGATTGACAGAAGAGGCTTTTTACCTCCAGATGACACGCCTCAAACAGTGACCTCTGACACTGACCTCCCTCCTTTCATGGCTAAGAATGACGCAAATATGGTAAGAGTACCTTCAAGAGCAAGGACCATTAGTTCGAAAATCATGTTAACACTAAAAGTGTTTTTTAAAACGGTTAAAGCATTGTAGCAATAGTTTAAAATCATTAGTTGTTCAAAAGGCATTCCATGGCATTTCAAGTCTTACACTACCTCTCAAAAGTTTGGGATCAGTATGAATTATTTTAAAGAAGAGTCTTTTGCGTTGCTACAAAAACCTTTTTCAAATCGTTCTGTTTAACTTTCTATTTATCAAAGCCATCATGGCTGCTGAAAATTCAGCTTTGCATTACACAAATAAACTACGTTTTAACATTTATTAAAATCGAAAACAGTATTTTTTTTGTTTATATACATTTTTTAGTTTTTATTATATTACATTTTGTTTTTGCTACTGTTTGATAAAATAAATGCATTCTTGGTGAACATATGAGGTTAATTAAAAAAAAAAAAAAGATTTTTTGTTTTTAAATAAAACTAAGCTACGCTAAACCAATGTTAGACTTTTAAATTGGAGTGTAAACATGAACAGAAACCAAGGACAGATCTGAAACCATAAACTTTGTCACAGAAAAGCATGTGAAAATGAATGAGGTTATCATGGTTTATTAATGTTTATTGTAAACCCTGGGTTGCTGGGAAGGAGCTCATATTTACTGTTAGTGAGGCTTGCACCTGTTGTTTGATGTGTAAAGATATGCCCATAGAAAAATGTAGATGGACGACGATAGCAACAGCACATAAGTTTTACAGAAGATTATAGAGTCACGTTTCAGACAAAACTAAAACAAGATGCCAAGATTAAAAAAGAAAAAAAAAAAGTTTTAACTGAAATGTTGATATTCACATATGACAGCATTTTAGTTATTGTTTTGATATTGACTTGCATCAAGTCCTGATGTATGAAGTTCTTAACCTCACACAGGAGGAGAACTGTCAGGAGTTTGCTAACTCCTGCACTGCCTGAAGGCTCCTGCATCTCTGTGACGTTTGATGGTAAGGGTGTGTTGTGGGGCTGTTTGCATGCCATTCCATGGCCGCCTACTCATGACTCTTTGACCTTTGCTTTGCCTTTTATTTGAACTGTCGGCTTGGCTTCCATTTCTTTGCTTTAAAACCGCTATCACAAGACGTGTCCATCATGTGAGAGATCATTGACCTCATTCTGTTCTCTGTTTCCTCTTCGCTCCTGGATGAGTTGACTGTTTTAGCTGACATCTGTTTTTACTCTGTTTTATGGTGGTCGTGTTCATATATTAGTGTCGGCCAGAGGTCTGCAGTTGTTTTGTTTTTCCTCCATGATGTCATTGTTTCCTAATTAATGTATCATCATCATCACGATTCATCTGTGCTTATCTCATTCTCATCCACTCTTGGGATTCTTGTGACTGAGGTCATAGTAATGCTTGGCGCTAGTTATGATGCACGCGTGTTATTTTCCACTTTTTCTCATGATAGAAGTTCATTCTGATGGTATAGAGTGGTTTTCATCCTCGCAACCCCTGGAGATCCCCTTATGAAATCAGTTGCACTGCTTGAGCTTATCAGAAACTTTGAAGTGAAATGCTTTGTTTCCATTTGTTGCTACATTTTCATCTTATTAGTTCCTTGGCAATACTAACCTGCTTTCAAACTTATTCTGACCTGGCCGTTTTCTCATACTCATACTTGCTCTGCTGTTTAACATCAGTTGCCTTTTATGACTGTGATCTATATATATATATATATATATATATATATTTTTTTTTTTGTCTCCTAACTAGGAAAATATGGCTTTGTGTGTTTGTCATTCGCTTAGGCTGTGATTTTAGTTAATGTTGTTTTGTTTTTTTTTACAGTTCTTAAGCATGGCATTTACACAGACATTGAAACACTGTATCATGAACAATATCTAAGGAAAACTTGGTTTATTTACTGCAAATAGAGCCCTTCTGTGACACCGATATCATGGGATGTATGCGTGTAAATGAATACACAGACGAGTTTAACTCAAACCAGCAACACGTCAAAATAAAAACTTGATGGCTTACAATTTGGAAATGAGTAACTCAAGTAAAAGAGATTTGAGTTGGTTCTTGTAAAAAGTTATATATATTAATATTATATATAATATTATATATTTCTCTAATATGTGACAAAAACTTGTCCATATTGCATTTACATTTTTTGATTTATCTATCTCAAATTCTGCAAATTCACCTTATACAGTAATTTCCATTTTTATGACTGGATTATGCTTTCTGATCACATTTCATAATCTTATAGCTCTATATTGTGAAGCACTACCCTTAACCCTTTTTTTTTTCTTGGCATTCTTTTCGCAGTGCACACAGGGCACAAAGGAGCTTTTAGAATCAGTGTCACACTCTACAGTGATTCAGAACACCTGCGCTCCTGGCACACCCAAAACTGCCCCGATCACCCAAGAGAGTCTACTACGTACCGTCTCTATCACAGTCTCTCCCCCCAACAGGCCTCCTTCTACCGGCTGCTCAGGCCGCCAGGCCCGGCGCCCCATAGACGTTCCCTGCTCCCAGAGAGGGAACAAACGGGCCGCTCTTCACACCCATAAAACCATGTTGCGTGTACCCAGCCCTCCCTATTCCCTCGGCCACAGTCCGCTCATTCTTAGTGACGCTCCTGACATGGGCTTCATCCCACTGAACTGAGCACAGTATCTCTGCCGCCAGCAGCCTTATGCAAATACTCTCCTCTCTGTTACTACTTTGAGAACAGCATTACACTAAACTGTGTCTTACAATACTCAGGATCTTCTCAGGAAACATGCCATCTTTCAACAAATGGGAATAAGCCTGCATTGACTTTTTAAATAACAGAGGGATTTCAAGAGGGTTTTTTCCGTTAACATCAACACACACTTGGTGGAGAGAAACACAAAACATCTTCATAAGATGCTTTTGTTTTTCAATCATTTTGCACAAAAATATCAGCAGATGATCAGTGTTTTATGGAACCTCAAGCCATTTTGTTCAGCCTTATGTCATCTGCTTAGACCTAATGCAATAATTGTATGCTATGGAAGGTCAATTGGGTCTAAAAATAAGCCTTACTTCAATTCTGTTTTCTTGTGTGTGGTGTTAAATAACAATAATAAATTAATTGGTTAAAAAGTATTCACAACAACAGCCAAGCATATAAATGGCAGTTATGAATGAGAGATCAGGATTAGAGGCTTAATGATTTATTTGTGTATGTGATACAATGTTACTGTTGGTCAAGGGATTTTTGTCTCCTGTATAATGTTGCGGAAAGCACTGATTGAATTAACAGCTTTCATTTTTACGTTTGTTTTGTGTCCATTTAAAACAGGGGTTTTCCTTCATTGAAAATTTTTCGCTGGAATCCTGATGCAAATGTAATGGTGTTTGATGCAATATTTCCCCCCTTAAGATCATTGTCTTCATTTTTGGATGCAAAGTGCTGAAGCACAGCGTCAACCACAGCCCACAAAACCTGTCACCCTTTGAAATTGAATGAGTTTTCTACTTTAAAGTACTGATGGGCAAGTCAAACATCTTAACCAACTAGCCCTTAACTATAATCGGTAATCTTGGGAACGCAAATGCGGACGCGCTTTGTTTGTAGTTGATAGTTTGGGAACACTATTGCACATTTCGGTTTATAATTCATTAGCTTTCATGAACTAACATCGAATAAAATGTTTTACTGCATTTGTTAATCTTATAAATGTTACATTTTAAATATTTTTTTTTTAACATTTCAAGTCATATCAACAAACAAGTTTTTAATCTCAACTAATGTAAAGTGTTAAAATGCTGTAATTGTATGATTATAAAAATTAATTGCATTTTGTGTAATTTGTCAAATTTGCTGTACATGTATATAAACTACCACCGAAAACAATTTTTAATCTTGGGAAAACCCTGTAGTATTTCTGACTTTTCATTGGTGGGTCAAAGATTGTTTTCTGTTTGTTATTAAAGTGTTTTACTAAGCTTGAGAGAAGAACTGTTTTAAATGAAATGTTTTGCTCCTCTAAAAACATAGACTTACAGAAGTTGATCACTGCCAGCAGTGTTAGAGGGAAAGTAAAAGAATATGTGTGTTGTTGTGTTATCCTTTTTCACCTGACGACTTAATGACAAAACGTAATAAACAAATGTTCTTTCCACTTGTGATTCAGTTGCTTGAATATTTCCATCTGGTTTTGAGAGACACAGTCAGCATAACATCTCTTTTGTGATCTGCTGCATGCCAGACAGGGTGCATTCATTTAAACAGTAGATGGCACAGTTTTCCACGTCTTGTTTGCATGTGTCAGATAAGGACAGTGTATTTCCTGGAGGCATCGTTGATTGCTTGCTTGCTTGCTTGATTCAAGCGTTTGCATTCACAGTACTTTGAGCTATTTTAAATGTGATGCTTTACCACAGTGCCATAAAGCATTTTATTTTTGTTTGTTACAAGATTGGATCTGGGAATCGCTGAAATGTATAATTGTGGGGTTGTTATTTTTTAGTCTAACAAAAAGATGTGGAAGCATTAGAGAAGAACAATCGTCAGCTGAGTTTCTTTTTACCTTTCTCTTGGTACTCAGCGTTTTTAAATAGACAGCGCCAAGGCGGAGTCATAAATTTGAGTGTTTTTCACTTATGCCAGATCTAACCTCAATTACCCCCATGCATCCCTTGCCTAAGACATTCTGTCATTAAAAATATGGCAACCCAACGAACAACCAACCTCCCAGGACTCTAGTTGGAAATGAATCTGTATCTGGGTAAAAAAGGAATTGATTTGCTGACAGAATGCCACAGTTCTGAGCAACTGCCACTTGTGACGAAGAGGTGAAATTACTACAGTTGATTTGAGGTTTTGCTTTGTTGTTAAATGTTATTTAGAGCGACTATGATTTACATAAGCTCTTCCTTTTGTAGTCAGTAAACTTATTCTAATACCTACACATCATTTTTTGAAGTCAAGTTAAGTAAAACAAAGAATATAGGATGTGTTACACAAACGTTTTTGTGTAACACAAATTCTGATAAGTAATTTAGATTTAATTTGAGTTATTGTCCCTAAATGGCAAAAACATCCGCTTTAATTGTTGTGTCGGTTTTGACTGACAATTCTGAAAACAACATCAAATGTGGTTAGAGAAGTAAAAGTGTCTGTCACTGCAAAGCCATAAAATAAGGTTGTTTGGGTTAGACCACATCCTCTTATCCAACTACAAGATTCAGGAGTCAGAAGCATGTAATGGTTCTGGTTCACGTTGTAGACGACGTCTTCACCGCTCTCTCCACAGACGCTTCACACTGGCAAGACTGTTTCACAAGTTGCTATTTTTCCACCTACGCCAATCTCAATTAAGCAGAAATGAACACTGTCAGCATAATTTGTACCTTTGTTTGCAATCTCCGATAGAGACTCATCCTTCTTAGCCACTTTAATGTTATGGAAATTACAGGTGTTTATCTTTGTAGATACTAACAAAAAATCAGCCAGTCCTCCAACAAAAACAAGTACCTTATTACGATCCATATTTACGGGGGATTTTTACGTAAGGTAAGAGCGTCATGTTGCGTCTGTCATTACGCTGATCTCACGGTGATTAAAACATATTTTACTAGGTTTAATTTGTACGAAAGACCACACAAACCCACTCCTAAACCTACCTGTTACAAATATTGTGCAAAATCATGATTTATAGGGTTTTGCGAAAACGACCCATACGGGCGTATTAGTTGCAGCAAATAGTTAGCACTGTTCATAACAAATTAGTGGTGATTGGTAAAGCTGTTATTATTATTGCTTATGCTTGGAGTTTGTGCTACACATATCAGTTTCACTTTACAAATGATAAAATGTGTGTTGATGTTTCAAATTACTGGTATTTTTGCAAGTCAGTGATTTCTTTTTTTTTTTTTCTTCTTCTTTTATTAGCATCAGTGTCACATTGTTTCTTGCCATTTTGACTACTCCAACTTCAAATGCTAACCCCATGATGGATTTTGTATTATTATTATTATTTTTTTTTTTTAAACCTTAGCAGGTTTACAGTCTTAGATTTATTAGTCTAGCAAAAAAACTAAGCCAAGTTTTCCAAACATCTGTGTCCAATATTAAAAGTACCACATGTCAGAGTGATCTCACAAAGAGATATTTTTGCATTTATGCATTTTTTATGCTGTAGTTAATTTTTTCATGGAAGTTAATCGTTTTCATACTATGGATTTCAAGTAATGTTGAGCCATGGTTAATCAACTGTCAAGAAATCGTATACCAATGCTTTTATGCTTCATCTTGTGATGGTGTTCTATAGTCTTTTGAGTACTGCAAAGGGTTCGCTGGCACAGGTCAGATGTAGAGAGCAGAATTTTATTGCAGATGTCAAGGGCAGTGATTGATAAGGAAAAACCCATAATGCTCCTCATATGGACGTCTTGTCCTGTATGCAAGTTCTTCAAAGATCCAAGGTCATGCCCTCCTCTGTCTCTGATTCTTTTTGAGCCACGAAAGCAGGACTGCATTGATTTAGGCATGGCTTGTGTGTCTGAAGATGAAAGATTCACTTTAAGGCTTGTTTTGCTTCGCTAACTTTTTTTTAAAAGGCAAGCTGTACAGTTTAATTTACAACAGTAGTAGTGGGTGCACGTCTATTGTAGGCTGAAATTATTTAATTACACAAATTAAAGATATATAATATATATGTTTGTGTTTGTATGTATGTGTGTAAATATAATATAATATAAGTGTGTGTGTGGGAAAAATCATATACATACATTAAAAAAATCATCTAAAATCATGCTAATTATGATGTAGGCAAAAACATGCAGATCAATTATAGCAATCTATTACAGTGACGTAAAGGAAGGTGAAAGTTCTTAACATATTACATAAATTATGAGCTTATGTAAATGGCAGGGTGTAGTAATTGCAAAATTGACCCAAAAATTTAAATTCCATTATCATTTACTCACTCTAATGTCATTTCAAGTTTACACTAATACACTATAATAAATAAATAAAGCTGTCACCGGGGCCGTACCTTTACAAAAGGTAGACTTTTGTACCTATTAGTTTAAAATACGTACTTTAAGTACTAATATGTACCTTTAAGGTACCAAATTGGATCCTAGGTACAAATGTACCTTTTTGAAAAGGTACCACCCAGTTTTTGTACCTTTATTTCCGAGAGTGCACATTCATTGGAACACAAAGGAATGAGAAAAAAAAAACTATTACTATCTCATTTGCTCTAGCACGACACTGATATCTCCTTGCTTTCAGGCATGCATTTTCCTGAAGATTTTTTAATTAGTTTCCATGTGTGAGAGCGCCCGCAGGAAAATACAATAAATTACGGAAGGGTGAATATCATATCATTGTGTGTGCATGTGTCAAAAGTGCTAATGTCTAGGTTTATGGTATTTCCTCAGTCACTGCCATCAAATTATTCACCGAATCAGAACCTGCTATATTCTCCTCAGCCAAATTGGAGTGAAAGCAAATATGGTCTTAGCGTTTTTCATCTCTTAAACATTTTCTCTGGCCTCCGTGAGAAGTCAGTCAGTCTTGTCTCAATCATTTGGCTGTGCTAATGAATGAGACATGATATGGGACAAAGGTAAGCCATGGATGTTTAGGGCAGTGCATGTAACGGATTTGTTAATGGCTTCGTCTGAGAGCCTCTGCGAATCACCCTTCAGTTGTAATTGGATCAGTTGCCTGACAGGTAAAGGATTAGCCAAAGCTTGCTAAAAGACAGTGAGTTGCATTTACTCACAATTAGCTGTCTTGTTGCAGTGACTGCGTTGAAAGTCACATAATATTGGATGATAATGGATAACTTATTTTTACTTTTTGAATACCTGCAGAATTTTCCCAAAAATGGGTAAAATGTGAACCTTTTCCTCCTTGAAGGGTAAAAGACCTCCCACACACCATGCCGCTGTTATATATGGTTCAAGGGTGAAGGTTTCAGCCTTGTTTTAAGTCAAATAATTACTCTGAGGTTTTGACTTTAAACATCTAACTGTTGAAATGCAGCTAAAACTGAAACTTTAAAAAAAAACTTTTAAGTGAGCTGAGATACAGAATATGCCAGCTCTCATTTTCATTAAGTTTATTTTTATTAAAATAACAAAAACAGATAAAAAAGAAACACACACAAGTTGGTTTTTGTGATTTATGGGGACTGTAATGGTGTTTTTACTATACAAACTGTATGTGGTATTGTCTTACACTGACCCTACACCTAAACCTACCCGTTACAGGAAACTGTGTGCATTTTTAGATTTTCAAAAAACACCATTTAGTATGTTTTTTAAGCCTTTTTAATTACGGGCACACTGAAAATGTCCTCATAAATCATCTTCATATTGTAATACCTATGTCATACCCATGTCATTATACCAATTTGTGACCTCATAAACCACATAATCACACAAAATATACACATAAAACCTAATTTGTTCATTCAGTAATTGTCAAACCTGTGTGATTTTCATGCTTCATTGAAAGACAAACACTTTTTTTTTAATGTCAAACTTTCACACTGCTCTTTTTCATGTGTATGACAAGAGAATAAGAAATCTGACCACATAATAAGTCGTCGACTCTGGATGATAGTGCTAAATAAGGGTTGTAAAATTTTATTGAAATGAGTACAATAAAGATTTGAGCAAATCTAGGTATTTTTTTTTAAGAACAAAGGTTGTCATGGTCTGTTGTACAGGAATGGAAAGTACTCAGAATCACAAATGCGTATCTTTGGTTTGTTAGCAGGTCGCTTCTTATCAGGCTCCTGTAGTCACATGCTGATATGCTTCCCTCCATCTCTAATGGACTCATTGCTTAATGTTGATGGACAGCAAACTTAAACCTTCATTTGAACTCGTCGGCACTGTAAATACATCTGCCACAATTTGCTTTACAGTCTTTGAATGTACAAAAGTAATATTCTGTCATATTTTACTCACTACTTTTTGTTCCCAGTCTGTACGATTTATGAAGCTAATTATATGAGGTGCACATTTTTATGGTACTTGTTTCATCTTTGAAGCTTGACAACTCTTTTCAATTGTTGAAAAATGATAACAAGCTCGTTATTAAAAATGTCTCCTTTTCTGTTTCACAGAAGAACGTAAGTCATATCGGTTTGGAACAATACAAGGGTAAGTAAATAACAGAGTTTTCATGTTTGTTTGCGAGACAAAGGCTGGGTAAATGATGCTAGTTGAGCAGGATATTTAACTCCTCCTGAATTTTTCTTCAGCACATTCATGGAGAACACAGAAACGTCCATAAATATGAGCAAGCGGTGACACATTAAACTAACTCCTTTTGACGTCCAAACAATCTGCTTGTCATCATAACGCCGTGCAAAATCCTCATAAAATCACGGTTAAAAGGTCAGCTTCAACAAACGCTCATGTACGTGACAGCGAATTCCCCAACGTGTGCTATGACGTTTTATTTATCTGCTTATCTGGTTTTTCCTCTATTACTTTTAGGGCATATATGATAACATCTTTTGACCAGCACATCTGTTTACCATGAGTAATAGGTACGTTTTGATGAAGAGACACGTTATTGATTATGTAACAGTCTCTGCTTGTTAAATAGGTCATAGCAGGTGCAACAGCAATAAAGAAAGGCCTGATAAGTGTTTTCAAAAATTCAAGTTGTGTTTAGCTAGCTAATAGAGGCTAAGTCAAGCTAACTTCCAGTAAAGTGATTGCGGAATCCATGTGTGCACAAGCGAACAAACATCCCATCAAACAAACAACTGCACAAGATAATGATGAATGTATTTTGCTCATCTGTGTAAATTCACACAGCATCTCATTAATTCAGATTGACTCATATGTTAATTGTATCTTTCTGATTGAATCTGATGGTTGGTTAACATGGCATAAATGATCCACTGGATTACTGTAGGTTCACTAAAACACCAAAAGGGTTTATTTTGTCGAGTTTTGTTTTTCAGAAACAAAAAAATCTAAAAATCCCAAGAAGCTTGTGATTTCAGGAGTGAAATGTTGAAGGTATATATTATCTAATTTATTCAGTCTGTGGTGGTTGAACTGGAATAGATAGCACATGGTTACACAAATAGATGCCGTATGAAGATTTACTAAGCGTTCAGTTGGCCAAGCAACTGCTGTAGATCATCGTGGTTTTTCTTGGATCTGCTGTCACTGCTCTTTACTTGTGAGCACTAAAGATGGAACTCAGATCTCTAATCATAGTGTCTCCCTGTTTTTATTGGAAGACAATGCATTGTCATTATGGACTTCGGCAGTGGCGGAAAGTGGAAGCTGTACAAAAATGGATGCGCCCTCTGATTTAGCATCGTAGGAGAAACCCTAAAGTCTGAACAGTGTTAGCAGTTTAAGGAAGTAGAACATTATTGTATTTAAATATCTCTGTCGACATCTTCTCATCTCCCCTTCTCTTTTATTGATTTCCTATTTTCCACTTGGCAACACACTTAGCAACAGGATTTGCTGTGGTTTGAAACAGACGCCATTAAATAAGTGAATACAAATCTAATTTGCATCATACTTTTAAAAGTTAACCGAAGGTTTCCAGACTGATAGTGTAACTGAGGAAATGCTGTTTCACGTGTGTGAGGCAGATGATTCTTGGAAAGAGTCCCACTGCAGGGGTTGTTGGGTTTATGAGGCGTTGAAATGTTAAGTGCAGTGTCACTCTTGCATGCCTTCATGCAAATTCAGGCCTGTGATGAGATCTACAGTTATCTAATGGAAGCTGCAATAGGTTGTGAGGATGACTTTATGCATGCACACTTGCACCAAAACTTTACTGCCCAGAAGTTTAGGACCTGTGGTGCCCTCCTCAGGAATAGCCTTGAAGAATTGCTTTAGATTTGGGCCACATGCTGATCACAGTGGACTATATTTTAATTTCACATTCTGTGTCTATTTATTATTCTAGCTTTTGTAGGGGGACCATTCTGGTCTTTAGTACTGTATATCCATCACTGCTTCTCCTGCTCCACTGGTGAGGGAGGCTGGCTCTAGGGAACAGATGGGCGCTCCTTGCGTAGGTCGTGATATGGTTCCATTTAAGGCTGGGGCACTGATCTGGGATCTTTCATTCAGTCAAGGCTCTGAATGTATTCTTAGGTTCCTCTTCCTTCTGCCTTAAGAAGCGTGCTTCAAAATGTACGATATGTGGCACAGAATTCATTCAAGTTGCTCTTGAGATTTGCATTCTCACTGTTCATGAATGCTGTTTAACCAGTTGTATTCCTAAGGTGTATTACATAAACACTCTTTGTACATATGGTTTGCTGTAAGGCCTAAAAGCCTATAAATCCTCCAAGAATCACATATTGTCTGCACCAGTAATTTTTTCATCTGTAAATATACACCCACACTTTTTATTTCTCCAGCGACATACAAATGCAGATGTCCTTACGCAACAAGAGGACTGGCAGTAAATTTGACCCTTGTGCTAAAAAGAGCAACTGCTACAAGGTTTCCACCCCCCCACCAGCACTGAATATGATATAGGGCCGAACTACAAGTTATAATCTGTCATAAAACCAGTGCTTGTTTTCCTATTGAATTCTCTTTGGAATCCGTTAATAGAGCAAAATAAATCTTGATTATGTAAATAAATATATGAGATTATATATGCGTGGCACGCCTTTTGGTCTATGACGCAGACCTGACCAAATAAGTTATTAATCACAGAGAGAGGCCACTTAAAGTGGTGAGTATTACAGGGCCTGAAGGGAGATTATTAAGGGTTGGGCTCTTCCATTGTCTGTGTAGTTTCAATGAGAATTAGTGTTTTTTACAGCATGACCAGAAAGACAAGAAGCCTGTGTCTAATGTACTAATACAACGTCAGGCTGCCATCTGCAATGTAACAATATGGAAAGCAAGGCTAAACCTGAGACTAGACACACTCTCTAGCTGATCATATTAAGCTACTGCAGCCAATGTATCAAATGTTGTTGTGTTTACTTTACAAGTAAGTTCCCAGTCAGCAAGAATCTGTTCTTTTTACATCACAGATAAGCTTACATAACATAATTCTAGAAGATGTCTGGGACTTCTAGATAAGAACCTATGCATTGTATCAAACATTAACTGAAACAAGGCCTACAACAGCTGAACAGCCTAGTAACACCAAAGCTAAGAGACACATGGTTGCGTTGCCATAGATCTCTTTGATAATACTGTCTGCATTGATATTTATCAACGTTGCATTAAATTGATCAAAAGTGACAGCGAAGAAATGCAAATAAATGCTGTTCTTTTGAGATCTCTTTAATTCTGAAAAAAATATTCAAAAAGTGGTAAATATTTCTTGAGCATATTAGAAGTATTTCTGATGGATCTTGTGACACTGAAAATTCAGCTTTGCATAACAGGAATAAATTGCTTTTTAATATATATATATATATATATATATATATATATATATTTAATATATTCAAATATA
>JAUMHP010000070.1:13887047-13900788 GCA_032361065.1 Enteromius trimaculatus
ATTTATTACATGCTACTACTATCTATTAGACCCCTGTTAGTCACTATGTGTGTGTGTGTGTGTGTGTATAGGTCCAATTCTTGCTATTAACAAACCATTAACTTCATTAGCTAATCATACTAATAATTTGCTGCATATTAATAGTTACGGTAGTTGTTAAATTTAGGTACTGGGTAGAATACATGCTTAATACAGTAAGTAGTAATAAATAGCAAATCTATTAATAATTGGCAAGCTAGTAATTATTTGTGATTAATTATTAGTGAGAATTGTATTCTATACTAAAGTGTTATCATATACACATACAGACAGACAGATGAAAATATAATTCAAACTTTCCATTTTTAATCTGTTTATGCTCATGTTGTTGTTTAGTTTCTGGTTCCTCTCTTCAGAAGTGAGAAATTTACCATTACAACACATTACTGGCGCTTTGATAACTGAGGTCCTCAGCCGGGTGGGTGGGTGTGCTACAGCTGCATGCCTCGGCAAATCCAAACAAAGATTGCTGTGAAATTATTCATGAGCAGATATTCGACCAATAAGAGACGCATATGCAAATCTCTTAGGTATAAAGACCGTTCAGATGGTTCGTTTCCAGCATAACTGTACTTATCATTTCTCCCGGTCGTGCGTGGATTGGGAACAGTGAATCACGAGCGCAGCTGGATGTGCAAATCGTGTCGATTTATATATATATATATATATATAGCTGAAAACGAGTGCAACTGTGAAATAACTGAGCTTTTCACAAACGAGACTGCGTAGGAACTTCATCTGCTTGGAGAGACAGCGTCTGTGCGGGAGTAGACCAGAAGTTTTTGCCTTTTTAAACTGGTTGTTCTTACCATCGCCATGTCCTCCGGTGATGTGTCAGAGCAGTGTCGGAGGTTTTGCGTGTTATCTTGGGAGCAGGTGCAACGTTTGGACTCTATTCTTGGCGAGACGGTTCCAGTTCACGGACGCGGAAACTTCCCGACGCTTTCGGTTCAGCCGCGACAGATTGTTCAGGTTATTATGAATCCACATACGTCTTGATAATATTTGACCTACTTTTTTTTTTTTGTATTTCATAATGATATATATATATACATATCTGGATAGATTGCTTTAAAATGTGTTACTTAAGCTAGTATCACTTTTGTAATTTCTAGTAAATAATCTAGTTTTAATTTCTAGTTTAATAATTTCTAGTTTTTTTTTAAGTTATTTTTTCGTTAGCACTATTATTGTAGTAGTGATCAATGTCTATTCAGTAGGTTGCTAGGACCCTTGCTACTAGTCACTATCCCAAGGTAACAAGTCAATATCATGTGTTTACTTCAAACTATAGTGGCAGTCAGTATAGAGTCCAATTTTACTACTTATTTATCTATACTAGCATTTATTTTGTAACTATCCCTGTACTAATGGAATGTGCTAGTGAATATATACTAAGTGAATGTACAAGTAACATTCAAATATGACACAAAAACTAATTTGAACTAGTAATAACTGAGATTGATACTAGTGTCTTGTGCATACTAGTAAAGCTGGAATGCCAAGTAGGCTACTAGAAATGAATGAAAAGAATTACTAGATATGAAAAAGTACTAGTACAATTTAAAACATGCTAACCTATGATGGCTTTGCTAGTTTAAACAAAAATGTTCCAATGAACTAAATGTCTTTGGTCAGATGAAAATGTATAGTTTTAAGGAGTTAATGTAAAAATGATTACTCGAATTTGATTTAGATATTCAATTTATGACCTGTCACTGCTTGAACAACTATTGGTGTAATGTCTCAACTCCCCATTCTTAGCCTTTGGCCCTCCAGCAGATACAGAAAACTGCGCACTTGGCAAATTTAAGAGAGTTTGTTAATGACTTGGATGTTCTCATGAAAACTAGACTGAGTGTGACTCATTACCGACCCTAATCCCATGCAATGTAACACTGCTTGAGCAAGTCCAGTGATAACCTGCGTCAATACCCCCCTTCCCAATGAAAAGAATTCTTGTTCTCATACACAAGCAGTGTGGCCTTGCATCTACACATGCAAGCAGATATTGATCTTTTCTCCAGATCACTTCCTTCAATAATGCTTTGCTCAACAAGAGAGGGTTTGTTTTAAGTGCTTTAGGGAGAATTCTCTTACAGTTGCACAGAAAACGTGTTTAAGCTTCAACGTTTCATGTAGCCTATGTGATCCCATATGGCAGCAATGTGAGGAAAGTTGTCCGTCAGTCATATCTACATCTGTTATCTTTTATTTCAGTCTTCTCAGATACTATGAATGATTTAAACAGTGACATGCCTTAGATCCTAAAAATTGGCCTAAGATTGGCCCCTATTGTTTCTAATTATATGAAGACGCTGTGGAATCTGACAGTTTCCCTTCCTTTGATCCAGTTCTGCTGGACAGTTATAAGTGGTCAGTCTCTGTTTCATAGTACTACCATCTGCCTAGGTTTGAACAGATAGTAATGTCCGGTCAATAAAACCCAACTAGGAAGCCCATTATATTTAATGGGAAACCTGTAAAAACCAACTTTGATGTTTTATTACACATCCTCCACATGCCATTGCAAAATTGACAAAAGATGGCCGCTCGTGCACTGTACCTCATTTTCCCTAACCCTAATGATTTGCCACAGCACCATCTCATTACATGGACTTTGTGGCGGTTTTCGTTATCATCATAACAGTGTCATGATTGCACATTGAGCTTTAGGATGTGATGCACTATTAAACTATAAAATGTAGGTTTTGAATGCAACTGCGTAAATATCATAATAATCACATGCCATCCGGTTCAGCCTTTGGTGGAAACGGAAGAAACTTTGTGTTTCTGTTTGTCAATGGCAAGATTTTTTGAAACACCATTGATTGATGTTAATACAGACAATAGTCTATTATTAAATAAGGTAAATACACTTTTTGTTTAAATAAATCACACCCTTTAAGGTTTAATAAATGGCACTCTGCCATATTGCAGTTTCATCAATAAGTGTGTTCTTAGTATGTGTACAGATGGACGTCATGTGTAGTTTCACTGCGTTCACTTGGTCAATTGCTGCAGACTGACCTAATGTGTAAAAATAGAAGGCTAATGACTTGATTGACAGGAGTGAGGGTAGGTGATCTGATCACCACTAATCCGACAGAGCTGTGGAAAATGAAGGTTACGTGCATTTAGGGCGGAGATAATGAGTTTGATTTAAGCACTTTTTAATCTCTGAATGGTTGCACAACAATATAAATAGTGTACAAATCTGCTTGGCATGCATAAACCCTGGTCTGTGCCAAACTCAGTAAAATCTGCTTTTATTGAATTAGACATTTATGAATGTGTTCCTGATTGGAAGTTTATTAGACCTTCATGTGAGCGTGAAATCTTACAACTGCCTCTATTTATATTCATAAGCGAAGCCGTTTTGTATAAGATTCTGCTTTGTTTCCAAGAGAGTCTCTGTGAATGTATCACTGTCGATGCACTGCACAGATGTGTCAATCTCTATAGATTTATACTGATCTTTATGATGAGTTTAGCTCAAGTTTATGCATGAAAAGATTTACTGGGAACATAATGGAGAGGCTTTTCCGAAGTGCAAACATAATGACTTCCAATAAAGCAGCATAAACTTTCAAAAAACACAGCATAAAAGATGAACACCTTAGACTAATTACAGTAAATGTTAAATGTGTGCCGGTGGCAGGTTCAAATTCTCTCCTGTGACCGGTGGTTTAGTTGGAGACATTATTCTACATCACAATAGCTGAAATCACAACAACAAAGAGACAAATGTTAGTGACTGATGACTGCTGTGAATTAATGTGTTAATAAAATCATGTGTCTTATTAGGCTTTTTAGATAATAAGGTAATTTTCTAATTGCAGTGGTGGCGGAACAAAGTATCCTCTAACTGTTCAGATGAGGAAATGCTTAGTGTGGTATTATGTTTGCTGGTTATGTTCCTGATATTTAATTTATGATTAATGCCATAAGCTGGAAAACTGGTTTCTTATGAATAAATTAAAATCAAAGCACTAAAAATAAAACTGATCATAAATACCACAAGTGAATTTAGACATCACAAAATTATAAAGTCCAGTATGAAAAATCGATATTAATTTAGAGTTTTTTATCAATTCGCTTTGTGACTTGCATCTAAATGTAAAAAATAGTGCTGTAAAACAATTAATCACGATTAATCGCATCTAAAATTAGAATTTTTGTTTACATTATATATATGTGCATACTGTGTATATTTATTATGCATATATAAATAGAGTATATATTTTGAAAACATTTCCATGTATATATATTTATATTAATATCATTGAAATTATATATAAATATATTTAATATATGAACATATTTTTCTTAAATATATGCATGTGTATGTATATATACATAATAAACATACACAATGCACACATATATTATGTCAACAAAAACTATTATTTTGGATACGATTAATTGTTTGACAGCACTAGTAAGAATTTATACAATATTGAACAATAAATAAAAAACTCTGATCTCTGTTTCTGCAGGTGGTTCGAGCTCGTTTGGAGGAGCGAGGCATCACGGTTCGAGATGTTAGGCTGAACGGCTCGGCTGCCAGTCACGTTCTGCACCAGGACACAGGGCTCGGATACAAGGACTTGGACCTGATATTTGGCGTCTCACTGTCAGATGACCAGGCCTTCCGCGTAGTTAAGGATGTGGTCCTCGACAGCCTGCTGGACTTCCTACCCGAGTGCGTCAGCAAGGAGAGAATCTCAGCCCTTACTCTGAAAGAGGCTTATGTACAGAAGTTGGTGAAGGTTTGCAACGACACGGACCGCTGGAGCCTCATTTCGCTCTCCAACAACACCGGCAAGAATGTTGAGTTAAAGTTTGTGGACTCTCTCAGGCGCCAATTTGAGTTCAGCGTGGACTCCTTCCAGATAGCCTTGGACTCCCTTCTTCTCTTTGACCGCTGTTCGGAGACGCCCATGTCGGAGTGCTTTCACCCGACGGTGTTGGGCGAGAGCATGTTCGGGGACTTCGAGGAAGCTCTCGGCCATCTTTGCAACAAGGTCATCGCTACGAGAAACCCAGAGGAGATCCGAGGAGGCGGCCTTTTGAAATACTGCCACCTTTTGGTGCGAGGGTTTCGGCCGACTTCGGAAGCGGAGATGAAATCGCTCCAGCGGTACATGTGCTCTCGGTTCTTCATTGACTTTCCGGACATAGGCGAACAGCAGAGAAAGCTGGAGGCGTATCTGCAGAATCACTTCGCCGGAATGGAGCACAAACGGTACGACTGCCTGGTCACGTTATACCACGTGGTCAACGAGAGTACGGTGTGCTTGATGGGACACGAACGACGGCAGACATTAAATCTTATTTCCATGCTCGCACTGAGGGTGCTGGCTGAACAGAACGCCATCCCCACAGTTACCAACGTCACATGCTATTACCAGCCGGCGCCGTACGTGCGAGACATCAACTTCAGTAACTACTACATCGCTCACGTGCAACCGCTGGTGCACACCTGCAGTAGTTCCTATCCGACGTGGCTGCCCTGCAACTGAACTCTGATTAAAAACCCAAGTTCAGCCCTTCCCGTACGGTGAAGACGATATGCAAGCAAGTGAATACAGAAAGAGTTCTTTTCCCAAACACAAAAATGGACGTTTAGGAGGAGCTTCGGCAGTTGTTTTAATGCTAAATGTATAGAATGACTGTTCACTGCTGTATGTCTGATTTGAGCCGATCCTTACGTATTCTGTTCTGCAGAGTGGATGAAGATCTTTTTCACATGTAGCAGGAAAACTCATTATAGATTCAGTTAAACTCTCGCAGGTTATGTAAGTGGGGAAAGAAGGCGGCATTCTGCGTTGTGAAGCTATATATGTTTATTTTTTGCCAGACTGTGGTTTCAATCAAACTATGTTTTGCTTCTTGGTTTTTTTTTTAAGGACCAAAGATATTTTATTTTCGTTGTTAAAAAAGAAAGGAATGTTTGCTGTTGTAATTCCAAGTGCCTAAAAACATTGTACAAAAAAAAGTGAGACCTGTGCTTTCTAAAACCATTTTTTTTGTCTCCTTGTTAATTGTAAAACTCTATTTTCAGGGATGGAGGCATGTATTTCCATGTGATTAAAAAAAAGCACAAAACCCATCTTCATGTGTTCTAGACCTCTTTTACCTTTTAAAGCTGTTGTTGTCATGTTTCGACAACCTAATTTGTATTCAAGCATGTATTTATTTTCCCTTTGGGTTGGTGTTTTGGGAAATAATTTCAAATGCTAAGGATTTATCAATGGAGCGTTTATCACGAGGCATAAGAGGTGAAAGTGGTCAATGGTGAAACTGCAAGTGTAGCACTGTTGTGGTCTGAATGTGTGCTGACTCTTAATCTGAGGAAATGGATCCATTGCAGTTCCAGGACATGAACCATAAGAATCCTTTCTAAAGCACAATGGCCTCTCTTTTAGTGTGACACTAAAGGTAACAGACAAAGGCTGTTTTGTTAACCCACCCATGCTGCCCCTGGAGATAGAATCCTATTTCCTGTCATAATGCCATATCCATGTCATTGTTTTTGTAAACATCAAGGAGCTGGTATTGTGACGTAAGCTAACAGATCTAGGGATGTGATGTTAAAAGTAATTACTACTGATTAGTAGACTAATATATACTGTAACTTGAATTAATTGCTTTATGCTTATAAGTTTAAATAGCATTAAATATTTAATTTTAATGTTGTCAGTGCAACAGATTCATTCTTTGGTTCAGGTTCATTCATCAGTTGATGGCAGTCTAATAGTTATTGGTCTAGACTGATTTCGGTAAGGGGTGATCAATGAATTCTCCTTTCACCATTGTGCTCTTGAGCCTTTTTGTGCCAATGCCTTTTGGAAATTAATAAATACAGTATCTGTTTAAAAAACTACAGAAGAGAATTTCTCTTCAGGAGTGTATGAGAAAATGGATGTCTCACTTTTATTAAGGGCTCCTCTGACTGAGTTATGTTCTTGCGATTTTAAGTGAAAAATCATCCTTAAAAATATTATGGCCTGTTTTCTGACAACCTGTATTTTTTATGAATTTAATACATTCATAAGATGAATAAATAAAAAGTATTTTACAACAATAATAATTATTTATATTATCCAGATTTTTACTTTACTATATATAATTAATTAATTGCTTTTAGAGAGTTTTACTTGACACCGAAATAAAAAGTAAACATTAACAAATGTTTAAATGATTTAAAAATCATATTTTGATGTTTTAACAATGGGATACTTAAATAATGACTTAAAGTATATGTATGTATAAAAATAATAGCAGAATTCCCATTTTAGTGAACTATCCCTTTAAGTGAAGGTGATATTTCATTGCAGTGTGTCAGAGAGAGACATAGGTCAGGTTTCCTTTTTATTTTTGACCCTTGCTATTTAAAAAAATGAAATGACTGGCATAAAGCTGAAGTAGAACAACTGGGGAATAATACGCTACTTATGCCCTCATGTTATGCCTCACATTATAAGAGGATATAAATAAACCCGCCTAGTTAAAAGACTAAGAAAACCTAAAGAAAAACACAGCCATTGGTAAACCATGTGTAATGTCCCGGCCCAGTGCAAACAGTGTCACTGGCAAGACTTCGGCTGTCAGACAGTGGCTTGGGATGAGGTAGTGCTGTTTAATTCAGTGGGACTAGATAGATAAGGACATGCTCGAACATGTTGAGACATGTTTTGGACAAGAAACGACAAGCTGTGACAATTGTTTAGCCTCTTATGTAATTTATAGCCAGCTATTTTCTGTTATCTACACCTCTTAACAGTTTTTGTTACCCATTTATGGTAACCTCTGAGTGTAACTGCAGATGAAACCAGTAAGTTAAAATTAGAAATGAAAAAGTATAACATGTCATAAAAAAACAGAATAGCGTTCACTAAAGTATATAACATAAAACCAGTAACTTAATACAGAAGTCTTCAAAATGAGGACAACACCTCACCTAAAAGTACTCTCAAGACAATATCATTTTATGGCACAAAATGGCAATATAATATGTTATATATAATGTTATTCTGAATAACTGTGGCTACAGTGACATGCTGACCCCAAAAAAAGTTCCAAAACCACTTTTCAAATGAAAAAATAAGCTTTTACAGGATCTATTACACTCTTATCAAAGTTTTGAGTCGGTAATAATAATAAATTGTAAATAATTATAAATTGCATTTTGGCAAGAATGCATTAAATTGATAGTTTTACTAAAAAAGTCTGTCTTTCAAATTCCGAACAATCCTAAAAAGAAGCCAAATCAGCATATTAAAATTATTTCTTAAAGATCACGTGGCACTGAAGACTGAATTAGTGCTTTACTATCACAGTAATATATTGCATTTATTAGCAATATTTAAAACGGTAATTTACAACGGTTACAATATTATAGTTTTACTGTATTTTTGATTAAATGAATGGTGAGCATTTTCGTGAGACAGCTTTCAAAAAAAGTCTTATTAATTTTTATACATCCACTAAAAATACTTTTGACATCATTTGGCTAAAAGAAATTATAAAATGCCACTTAGTTTGACATTTTGTGTCTGTGCAACCGCTTTCAGACATTTTGTCAGATTAAATGTCTAAAACACTAGATACCTTTTGGTTCAACTGTTTATTCTACACAGCAAAATGTGTTTGCCTAAGAGTGTGTGCCTCTTGTAAAAATGAAGACCTTTAATGAAAAATGAATATGATGTTGTATTATATGAGATATATTTCTCCTCTGTCCATGCCAATATCATCCATGTGTGTGAGTCATACCTGTCTGTCTTGTTTCCCCTGGAACAATGACGCTCCTTGTCTTCATCCCTGAATCACAGGGCAGGTCAACCGGACAGCCGGCACAACACAGAGCAAGTGCCATATTTCTTGCTGTTGATGGCATTCATAAACCTCGCAGAGTGACCTACGGAAAGAACACAAATTAAGTTTGCAATTTCATGCACGTTTATTAAATTTTAGAGAGTCAGACATATTCAACCTGGATAATTCTTGAGCTTGTGCTGTCCTATTGACAGTGATCTCATGCCAAGTGTAGGTCAGTGTAGAGTTAAATTACAATTACAACTAATGGTTTTAATGATGTGTTAGTAAAAAGATGACACAGTCTCCATTAATGAGCAATTCAAATTAGAACGCAACATTCAAAGCATCGTCTGCAATGATGATTCTGATGCTGTGTGACACATAACTGGCTGAATCCATCTCCATTTTGAGGAATTCAAATTATAACCTGTCTAAAACATCTAAAAGCAGTTTCCAGTTCATTCTAAATGATCACACACCTTCAACGCCAAACCATAAAAACAAGTTTCTGTCAAGCACCATTGCTCCATTTAGTATAAATGGAGCATTTTAACATTAAATCTTTGCGTTAAACCTAACACCACTTTTATAAAGTGACCATCACTGAAATATAGGTATCCAGAAAATTATTGGAGAAACAGTGGTGAAACCATAAATTCATGACTGGAATGCACTGTGCACTAAAGCCTTGGGGGGGGGGGGAAACAAAGTTATCACATGTTTCGTCAGTTTAATCAGGGCAGAGAAAAGAATGGAAAAATGAACAGGGCGAGCCTCTTTTCAAAAGCAAGAAACCAAATAAGTTCCATTCTTGAAGGAATGCTATAAAGTTGTAACTTGAAGATGTACAGATCACAAAAGGTAGGTCACTCTTATAATGCGTTGAGGCTATTTTTCTTTAGCTTCTGTGTCTTAAAGTTACAAAGTATCTCTCTTTTATTTTTTTTAGAGTACTGTTACAGATTTTTAAATGCCATAAAATGCTTTTCTTTCTTTCTTTCTTTATTTTGTGTGTGTGTAATAATTAGATTTCTTTTATTCATTTTTAATGCGATAATTTAAGATAAAAGAGATCTTATTTTATTACAATAAAATGGCATAATATTTAATATTTTCATATTTATTTAAAATAACTTTAATACTGTGTTTTTTTAAATGTATTCATTCAGTTATTTTGTAAAAAATATATATATCTAAAGTAAAAAAAAGAAAAGAGGACTAGCATCAAAATCAGGTCAGTCCATTAAAATATGCTCAATAGCCAGCGGTTAATGATATTTCTAGGGAGTAGCATAGTGCGGTCATATTAAATCTCACTATGACCTAAGATATGAAGTAGATGTCATATGTGGGCTGTTTTGATGTCTACAGGAGGTCTGGTCATCTGCATGTGTGTTTGGTCATGTGTGGTTTGTGTAATGAGAGTTAAGAGCAAACCCGGCTAGGGAGGAAGGATATTGATAGGCTATTTACTCGCTTAAAAGGCTTTGGTCTGGCATGAGTTGGCCCGGGTCATAAAGCACAGGCGGTGAACCCTTTGGCCGAGAGCTGCCATACTCGCTCAAAACTCCTACAGTCAGCACAGCCACACCAGACGTCTATCTGCTGAGCCTCTGCTATTTAATCACTGGCATTACTGAACGAAGCTCTGCAAGAAACCGTGGGTCCGGTTTGAACGTTTCTGAGTGCTGTCTTGGTTTACAGATTTCACGTGCAGATACCTTAGGCCCAAAACATAAATGTAAATGTTACACCTGCTCACTTTTTCCATTCTAAATTTTGTGCATGGTCTACTTAGCAATACCACCAGGGTCAGTGTATCTGACATTACCGTAAAATGTCCCGTTTATTTTTATCCCTGTTACAAAACATAATCTTAAACACACTTTCCTTAAGAACGAGAATGTGAACACTTCGTCAACATGCCATATGCATGTGTCCAGTTCAATGTGTGCTCCTGCATTGGTCTGCCAGCAAAAATCCACAGTACTCAAGGGGGAGATAGATTTATTTTTTAAAATGTGAAGTGTTCAATCCGGATGTGTTATTATTCTGGTTAGTAGCTATAAACAGGTCTGTACCATGATGAACAAATTCAGAGTTACAGGATTAGTCTTGAGTTGACAAATCCAAAGATTGGCAACATGATGCTGATCTTCACTTCAGCTAATCCGGCATCATTGTACAGGCCCCTGTTACTCTGACTTGTCGACAGTTAACTCTATGTCAGCTATACGTCCATTTAAAGCAATACCTGCATTTGCTTATTTGGCATTTCAAAACACATTCCTAAAATGGTGGCAGTTCCCAAAAGGCAATCGATTGGCTATGACATAATCACCTTTATCAGTAACTTAACCGAAAGTTTCAATATGCTAACATGAAGCAACAGAATCACTGGTTTAGGATTCTACCTTTGAAGACATCTGCTTCTAGGTACTATAGGTGACTCGATCACTAGGTTTTGGAACAGAGCTCTTAAATGTCATAGACGAGTGTGTAATATAAGGCAACATTTTGCTTACATGTAGAGCTGAGAAGAGCTGGATCCTCCAATTATCTTCCAGTATAGTGAATTGGCCATGACCTTGCCAGCACTTGGTGTAATGTGTCCACCAGCCTTTGAGTCTTGGCCGATGTAGTTTTCTTAAACCATATGAACGCTCGGCTGGCCAGAAAAGCAGATGTAGTCAGACTGCAGTAGGTGTTTTTAATTAAACTGTTTTGGTAGTCACATGATTGTCATAAAGTGACATCATTCTATGAAAGTTAAAGGTTAACACATGCTACCGCTGGGCTAAATCACTGGACTGGCCCGGGTGGGCTGACAAATGTGAGCAGGCACCATCTTTCTTTATGGGCTGTGTGGGCTCTAAACAAGCTAGAAAGAAAGTTCTCCTCGTATCAGCCTCTCATTGTCGATCTATGGGCTCATTTGTGAGGAGAGACATCAAAGGGAGTTTTAAAAATCTCAGCAGAAGAAGTCTTTCACTGAGTTTGTTTAGTTCTGGAACATATTCATTAAGGACGTCGCCCCTTGTTGACGGTCCCATATGTCAAAGCTGCAAAGCCGGTGGCGCTGGGGGTACGGCGGGTTTATAAGGAGGAAATTGCGTGAATATGTGATAGGAATGTGATGTCACAGGGAATGATGGAGTGCGCTAGGAAATGCCAGTGGGGTGGACTGTGGATATGGAATCCTCATGTGAAGGGGCTCGTGGGCCTCTAAGCTCACTGTTGCTAGGAACTCAGAATAGCTCACCAGGGAGAGATCCGATCTGTTATTCCACTTCAGTCACAGCCGTTATGATTAAGGCTGCTGCTGGATGTGGTAAATGAATCGTTCCTGAGGAAAAAAAATGGTGATTTGGAGAGAGAGAGAGAGAGAGAGGGAAAGGGAGAAAGGACGGAATGTCCACCCTTCGATGTTCCTTTCCCAGAGGGGAACTGGAGCTCTGCATTCCTCACATTGCAGTCCGCTGACAAACAATCCTAACTTTATCCCCTGCACGCGGGGCAGCTGAATGGCAGCAGTGTCTAGGCCGCAGCCCTCTGGAGGTTTTTTGCAAGGGGGGAGGGCAAGGGCGATGCCGGCCAGACCAAATCCTACTGCCCCACCGCACTTCCTTGCTCCCAAACCAAACACAGGCCTAGCTTAGGTGCTACTGTAGGCCTGACTGGACGCAGTGCTGGCAGAGGATGGGCCGCTAGGAGCCAAGGGCAAATGCTCACTCATTCTGCTTGCCTAGGCAGTCCATTTGAATTGGAACAACAAAAGTACAGGGTGCTACACTCCTAAATATAGCCAGAAATGGGAATCTTTCAGAATTTAATCATTTCAAATCTGATGGTTTATTAACAGTTCTGTTTACAGTTACATTAGTTGTACTTTTACTGTTCAATTACAAATTGTCACACAGATGGTCTTGGTTCGCTGTTGTTCACATGACAAAATGGATGACTTGTGAGTAAGTAAGTGACTCAGATAACTGAGTGTTTGTGGAATCAGATTTCACTGGTTGTGCTCAATGCATTTGATTCATGAAAGTGAAGCTTGGGAGTCAGACTTGGTTGTGCTGTGTGCTATTGATTCAATGATTTAAACCAGCTCAGAAGAGTCATTATCTTGGGAATGCTGTTGGTTCATTAATATTAAAAATAGGCTTGTAGAGGTTGTTGGCTTGGAAATTGTACCTAATGATTGCACTGCATGGAATTGATTCACTAAAAAGTGCTCAGGAATCAGACCTGCACTGTCACAAAGCACTGTATGTTATTATGTCCCCAAAAAACACTGACTCATTCAGGTGGTGGGGGTGGGAATTAGACATTATTGGTTGTGCTTCACGGCATTTATTTAGTTTTCCATCCACATGAAAGAATAAAAGTACGTAATTCTTAATCATTCGATTCCTGATTTTTTAAAAAAAATAGAAATCATGAATAACCCTAAATATAGCAGTATAAATATGGTTGTTTTCAATTCAGGAGTAAAGGAAGCTCCTACCATTTTTTCGGTATTTACTGATTTGCATGAATACACATTTTTTGTGAATGAGCCCCTGTTGTATCGTGGTATTCAAGCAGGCTGCATGGTCTTGGGCACTTGGCAGAACCCTTCTTAAAAGTTAGAAACAACATTTGCTGTCCAACCTAACATCCTGAGAGACAGAGCTTAAAATAAACGGGACACATCCATCCCAGCCGTCTAGCATAGACTTCCTCTGAATAAGCTCGCTGTCGTGACAGCACTGTAAAAAATTTGCTGTAGAAATTACAGTATTACTGGCAGCTGTTCACCAGTAACTTACTGTAGATTTAAATTTATGTTATTTACTGGCAACAGTTTGTTCAAAGTTAATTGAACATTAAACAT
>JAUMHP010000070.1:13900888-13945897 GCA_032361065.1 Enteromius trimaculatus
GACTTGTTAATGTTTAATGTTCATTTAACTTTGAACAAACTGTTGCCAGTAAATAACATAAATTTAAATCTACAGTATGCTACTGGCGAACAGCTGCGTAGCTACAGCAAATTTTTTACAGTGAGGTGCTGGCATTTACGAACGCTGATCTGAGAACAGTTTTGGTGTTTTTGGTTGGGACTGTTACGTTGTATGAGGATGGATAGCAAAGCAGTGCATGATCCCTACAGACAAAGTATACACTGATGCAGATGACGCTTTGAGGAAACAGTGAGCCGTCCGAGACTCTCCATATTTACAGTATGAGAAACTCACTCTTTCCACACCCTCGCTTCTCAAGGCCAGATGAAAGCTGTGGCTTGTTCTGCCCAGGGCCAGATGTTCTCAGGTGGGGCGATTGGCTGGAGGGATGCTCCGTTGGTTGTCGTCTCGCCCCACACGTGGTTCTCATGTGAAGCCTGCAGGAGGAATTAGCCTTGGATGTTATCGCAAACTGGAGATTGAGCCAAGAGCGGCAGCCTGTGGTGTGCTGAGGGGGACGCAAGGCTGTCTATAGGGCTATGATCTCAGACATCCTCTGTTCCCAGCACAGGGAGCGGAGACCATGGGCAAGGTCACAGTGCATCCCACTGTCTGTGCAACACTGTCCCATTGTCTCAAGTTTCTTTCGCTGTCGAAAAGTGAAAGACTTTATAAAACTTCTGGAGGGGAATGTTTTTACCCTCCCTGAGAAACAAAATAAACACGACCTCGGGAACACACTCAGAAGCTGGCCTTCTATAAATAACAACGCTGTAAGCCCACATTAAATTGTTTCAAAGCACACATAATTCAACAACATCCGCCCTTTTCACAGTAAAACCATTTTATGGGAACACTGGAACTCTAAGGCTTACGTGCAAAGCTTCGAGTCAAAATAAATGTCATTTAGAAGGAATCACAAACAGAAAATCATTCATTGTTTCACTTGTGCATGGACAAATGATCTTTTATTTGTATGGTAGTTGTTAGGTTTTAGTTTTATGCTTTGTTTTGAGAATATGATGGTTTCTGCGGCTTTTTTTCTGCGACTGCTCTTGATTGTTCCTTCTTTCTATTTACAGTACACCTACAGTTCACATAGTTACTTTATACAGTACATATTTACTTCATATTTTTGCTGTATAAATATTACAAAGTATAATTCCTAAATCTCAAAAGAATTTAATTTTTCTCGCTGTATATCGACCAGAGTTGTATGGTTACAGGAGTGCAGTGAACTGTCTGTACATCCATGGTATGTTCACAGCTTATGTTTGATCAGATTTGGATCATTTGTACAGGCGGGTGACCGTGAGGACATTCACAGAAAAGTAATTATAGTGAGACATCTCTCATCAGAGGCAAAACCCCAGTAAGTGGGGTGTGATTTGGATTTGGCTTCAGAGGAACTCTGTGGAGATCCCATTTCCTTGATTCTTAGAAGCTGCTGCAAAGGGTTGCTGGGAAGTAACATTCTTAGTCCTTGACCAAGGTTGAAAAAATATACAGGCACCCTAATGGCATCAGTCCCTTTCTTGAAGTTTACATTTTCAGCAAACTGGTGTTTTTATGCATTCATGGGTTTTACTCCAAGTATCCATAAATGGATCAGATACGATCAGATTGGATTAGGTCCAATATAACACACACAGCTATGTATTTCCATGAGCGCTCTGATACAGTTTTTTTTTTTTTTTGATGGACTCACTACATTAAAAAAAGGTGCTGTATTAACAATTTTCACTCACAAATTGCTGGTAAATTACACAAACATTACATTAAAACTGCAGGTAATTTTACTCCAGAAACTTTGTTTTAGTTTTTGACAGTTTTTGTGAGTGGCTTTGCGAAATGATTGTGTTGTTTTCTTTTTCTTTTGTTTTATTGTAGAAATCACTTTTATTTATATTTTGTTTGGCTGAAATTTTGTTTGGCTAAAAGATGAGCCAAATTCCCAGGGTCACTATTGGGGAATACTTCTATCATGAGGTATGTGATGTCAAATTTTTGTGCAATCTCAAATACTAGGGCTGATTTAACACTATCGCACATGTGAACCTTGCAAACTTTGTTTTTGAGGTTTTTCAGGATGGATGGTAGAGAAAAACGAACGCAGATTTGACAACTTCACCGTTAATCTCAATACCACTGTGAGAAACATCTCATGGCGTTAAAAAGACTTTAAGTTCTTGTTTTTACTTAGTTTGGCTCTTCTGAAGAACATTGGTGTCGGAAAAGCATTTTCTTTCATTTTTTTTATTTCAAAATACCATCTTTTTTGTTCCACAGAAGAATGAAAGTTATAGAGTAAATTATGACAGAATTGTCATTAGGGTGAAATCGACCATTAAGTCAAAACAAAAACCAAAAGTAGCAAACTGTAATTTTAAACATAAAACTTTGACGAGTTAAATGCTGTGTTACATAATGTGTCTGTGTCTGTGTGTGATATCCTACTGTGATGCCCATATTGAAAGTTAAGTTTTGTCTGAAATAAAATATCTCCCTGTTTCCTTTTTGTAGGGAGCTCAGTGTTTCCTTCTCAGCCACTGCTGTGTCAGTCTGCATCATCCACACTAGCTTTACTGTGACATCATGTCCACCCACAATTCCCTTGTTAGCTTGAACTTCCTATGTCTGTGCTCAGATCTGTGTAAAACACACAAAAGCTCTATGTGTGGAAGAAACCAAAGAAAACCAGTGAGAATTGGTAACTGACATGTGTAGGTGGGTGGGGTAGATATTTTAGGATAACTTTGAGGTAAATAGTTCCTTCCTTTGAAATCGTATCTTGCACACTGATGCTTCCTGTCATACAAATGATTGAAGTATACACTTGAAAGATTTAATGGTTTAAAAATAGGGCTACATACCCCTATTTTGTACATTTTGCCAAAATGCAAGGGTTTAATACGGAAGTTGCTATCATGTATTATCATAGCCAGAATTATTTCCTCCAAAAATAATTTCCTGTGTAACCAAAGGTGAAGTGGCCCCTTCTCTAGCAGAAGGTCAATCACAAGGGTGGTCAGCTCAAGACCTTTCCTGCCTGTGATGAGAAAAACAGGTTTTCTTTATTAAAAAAAGGAGTTTCAGCTTTCAGTTGGGGGCTACTCCTGGAACAAAAGCTCTGTTGTTGACAAGTATTCTCTGGTGGTCTACTTTTCGACAAAAACACACGCCAGTTAGCAATATAAGTCAATTATAAATAATTAAATAAACTAAGTAAAACATGATTGGTTGTGTGATAACAACATCCCACCTACGGTGTTTCAGTACCTGTGAGACTTGCAAGCACATTACTGACACTTTAGAGATGGGTTGCATTACCTTCATCTGAAGTCTAACTTCAGGGGACCGCCATGATTTATGAGCCGATATTAAATGTGTCAAGTCAGACAGCTGAGAAATGGTAGCACAGCCCTATGGAGACTAAACTGTCAGGACTTATTAAAAGGAAGGAAAGTCCATCTACATCCATAAATTAAATTAAATAAAAATTTCTTAATGTTTAAATCATTATTTACTTTTATAATATAATTATATTTATAATATACATATTATATATTAATATATTTTGTATTTGATTGTATGCATTATTTGTGATTTAATTTTTTTTAGCAGCTGAATGTAAAAAATTCTTTTAATTAGTTTGGTTAAATTAACATGTACAAAAAGTATATATTTTTAGCTAAATAAAATGGGAAATAATATCTTGTTCATACAAATTCATGCACTATTTGTGTCTACAATCGTGCAGTCTGATTAAAATAAAGATTAAAACCTTTTTTAGGTGAAATGCATTCAGAAGAATATAATCTTCGCTTTGAATGGGCTGGTATCATGCTGTTTATCTTCTATAAAAGTGATATCAGTTGGAGAAAGTGTGCTAAACTATTCAGACCTGATGGTATGGTATGTTTTCACATGCCATGCTTTAATTTATGTCTTTGACCCGGTCATATCTTAATTACAGCATTAATGTACACAGTTTTTCCTCCTGGGCTGCTGACTGAAATTTATGCTTTGTTGAAGAGCGTTCAGTTTGTCTGTTGGAATATTTTCTCTGGCTGATGCTGGGATTTTCCGTGCCTCGGGCGGGATGTAGCAGAGTGAATGAGGGAAGCAGAAACGGCTACTGTATATTCGTCGTCACCGGGAGCCAAATCTAGAAGGCTTAGACAGCTCTTCTCTTCTGCTATCTGAAAAAAAAAGGCTTTACACCACACATATGTCACACATATATTCATACTGTAGTATTTTCATTCTAGCAATAGTGGCCAGATGCCAGAAATGCATTGAGTGAAAGCAATGAGTAGAACGGGGAGCATCTGGTGATCTGGTGATGCATGAGAAACAGAGATCCAGATAGACAGACAAAGGGTTTGATTTAAATAAGTACTACTTTGCAGTATAAGCATAGTGTTTAGATCTTCTGTATGAATAATAACATCTGAATATATGATATTCTGATCGATTAATCACATCTATCAATATATAAACCAATGTAAATATGCTGACCAAATCGTGCAAAACAGATGCACTGTACAGAAAACAGATGCACTGTACAGAAACTTTCCCATAGTGCAGTGTTCTTTTGCTTCCATTATTATAACAGATCAACTGGAAATAGTAATTGTTAATCTTCTTCTTAACTCATTATTTGATCAGACTGCAAAGAATTTGCACAAAATGTGCTATTTGGTATAATGTATGCCCACTACCATTCAAAACTTATTTATTTATTTATTTTTATGGTCACCAAGGCTGCATTTATTTGATCAATAATAAACTGATTTCTTACTATTAGTAATGTTAAAAGCAGGTGTACTTGTTAATATATTTGTGGAAATTGTGATGTGCTGCCATTTAACACATCTGGCATAAAAAAAAAAAAAAAGTAAAATAATGCTTTTATTCAAAAAATGATGTATTACGAATAACAGTAAGACATGTATTATACAAAAAAGATTTCTATTTCAAATAAATACTGTTCAATGAACTTTCTGCTTATTCTTTGAATCTATTCATTCTTTTATTTTTATTCAAAGGATGCTGAATGCATCACAGTTTCCAGAAAAAAAACAATAATAATAATATGACCCATTATTAAAATAATTTCACCTTTACAGTCACATCCATTACAGTAATACATTTCACAAAATCACTGTTTTTACAGAGACTTCTTTCGATATTTAAAAGAAAAAATGGTTATTTTAAAAAAAAGTCACTTTTTGAGATAACAGTATGAGATAACTATTTCTCAAATAATAACATGATTCATGTTTCATGTTAAAAAAAACAGGCAGTATACTTTGTATGCAGTGTAGCTTGCTAGTACTTTACTCCAAACAAAGCCAATTAGAGAGAGAGAGAGCAAGTTTCAGTCTTTGCAGCTGTATGATTGTTGTAGAGAATGGATAAGAGTTCAGAAGATAATAAGACAGCTTGCTGTTATCCAAGAGACTCAAAGTGATGATGCAACATTGCAGCCTGGATTCCTCCGCTTGAGAGCTCAAAGGGGGATTTGATCGGATCAGATATGTCTTCCTCTGCCTCCTGCATCTCTGCCTTTTTCTTTCTAATCATCCTTACTTACTATATCCTTACTTCCGCCTGTTTAGTTGTCAGCTTGGTTGCTTTACGTCAAGCATTTAGGTCAAGCGCTTCCTATTTCTGTTCCTGACTCTTGAATGAAAAGCGTCATTAGCCTTCCTTGTTTTTCTTCTTACTTCTCTTTTTGCCCAAAATTGGTCGCACAGTAACAGCCTCAAATGTTTTCAGTTTGAGCTATGCGTAAGGAAACCCTGAAAAATCACACATTAGCTTTAGCATATTTGCAACTGTTGACCACACGAGAGCCTTTAATTTCTGTTTGTGCTGCGAAATGCTTCAACCATTGTAATCAGATCACAAAACCATGTTTAACTGCTCCCCCAGAGTCAAGCTTCAGGAGGCACTCCTGCCTTTAATAAAATCCGCTGTATGCATTAGTGCACTGATTCTAACTTTAGATCTGGAAGGTCCATTGAGAGAATGTTTGTCATCCAACTGTGAACTAATTCACCAGATACAGATGCACTGGCCAACATATGAGTCATTAATTGAATCATGTGTGTCAACACATCATTGCTTGAAAGAAGTTCCCTTAACCTCAGCTGCAAACCACAAGCCTTATGAATAATCCTTTATTTTTGTATAAAGAACGAGGTTAGTCACTAATGTAATTTTGACTACGAATGTAGATTTTCATCACAAATCTTTCTTTCTGTCATAACATCAGGCTGAAAAATGGAGTAAGCTATTAACAACGTATTATTTTCCTTCTTTTTTCTTCATAGGAAGCACTGAGAGAATTTTCTGCTTCTGTGCTTAGTGGCCTCTTTCTCCAGCTGGTCTGATTTGGAAAACACCCTCAGCAAATTGACCGTGGAGGTGAGTCACAGGACCTCGTCTTTTGCAAACACTGACCTCCTGGACTGCTGAAGGAGGCTCACAATGTGTGAAAGTCCCTACGGACTGCATTTCCCCGGGTCTACGGATGTGTTTAGAAAGTTACCGTGCCAACTGCCTCTCGCATGACATCAGTTACCTTGGGCCTCTCTCTAGTGACATCACCCTGTACCCCCATTAAATGGGCTCTTTCCTTCTGACCCGGGATTGACCCTAAAACCATTTTCCATCAGAGATTTTGGAGAGGAGCCCCCTGCTTCCTTTAGACTTAAAGAATCATGTGATATCTATAAACCCTGTGCAAATGTGAAAGAACAGAGGAACTGACTTTGGATGAGTCCCTGTCATTTTTTATTTACAACATTTATGTTTTTTTTTTTCTTTTTGTTATATCAAATTGTAGACACAGCTCAGTGACTGGCTCAGACGGGTACAGAGTATCTTTTTTGATGAGAGGTAGCCTGCTGTTTAAGCTCATTTTGTTTCAACAGATCCAACATCTTTGGATATCTTTGAAAGTTTATGCCATACTCTCTGTTTTTGTACTTCCTAGGAGAAAACAACTCCCGTAAACCTCTAAAAGCTGTTTACTAAAAGCTGTCTTTGCCAATCACCATGGAACCTCCAAAAACTCTTATTCAAGAGTCCAGGTATGCAGTGATGCCATAAAGTAAGCTTAGAAAAAAACGACAGAAATACTTGAATTACAGTTTTTTGAAATTTTAGTTTAGATGTGACATGCCACAAAATTAATCATATATATATATATATATATATATTTTTTTTGTTTGTTTGTTTGTTTGTTTGTTTGTTTTTTTAAGGTCAAATTGGCTGTAAAATAACTAAGATTAAAAGGTTTTAGAACAAAGAATTTCAAGAAATCCTAATTCAATAATCTAATATTCAAGCATCTGTGTTCCATAAAAAAGTATGGTTTATCAAAATAGCTACTGAACACAATTAGGCAGCTGAAGTGAAATCAACCTTACAAAAAGTATTGATAAATGTCACAAATGTCTAGAATTTTGTTCACATGTTATCTTCCAGAGGAAGCTACACTAGCATTTAAAGCTTTAAGGTTAGATTTTTTTTTTTTTCAAATAATTATTAAATGCTTTATATATTTCTTTAATGAAAATACGGTAAAAACAGTAAAATTGTAAAATATTATTACAATTTCAAATATCAGTTTTCTATTCATATATTAAACATTATACTTATTCCTAGGATGGCAAAGCTAAATTTGAAGCAGTCATTACTCCAGTCTTCAGTGTCACATGGTGCTTCTAATATGCGATCTGGTGCTCAAGAAACATTTCTTACTACTACCAATGTTGAAGACTGCTGCTTAATATTTTTGTGGAAACCATGCATAAAAAAACACATAAATCTCTGTCGCATTTGATTGGTTTAATGCATCCTTGCTGAATAAAATATTAATTTCCTGCTTACTGATCCAGTTGATGTTTAACCAAAAATGCTGTCCTGCGGAGGATGTGTGTCATAGTAATAGATGAGTGTGTTCACAGGGTCAGAAACACAGCAGAGGAGTTGAAGTGAGCTAATCAGATTATAACAATGAGCTAAGTATGTCTGCGGATGATCACTGTGTTTTTACAGGGCAAGTCTAGTCAAGGTGTTGCTGTGATACAAGCACACTTTTTAAATGATTGGCCTCAGTGGTCGAAACCAACACATATTTTTAAGGCTAAGCACTGGTTTTCCTAGTGGTTCATGCGATACTTAGCCTATGTAGATAACTTCAGCACATGCATTAGGGGTCTGCGCTTCCTCCATCCTCAAAATATCCTGGCATTAACCCAGAGAAGGGCAAAAAGCTTTTACATTTTCTCTCACATCAGCAAAGAGCTAATGCAACTAATGAAAAGCTGTGCTAGCAGATTTGTGTGAATGACAGTGAGATGTCTACAAACTACAGTATTGGTTGTTCATCAACAAAGTCTGATAAACTCTGCTGATCTCTCTGAGATAAACCTGATAAGAAGATCCAAAACTGGATTTGCAGTTTGCCAAAAACAAAAAGGAACTGTTGCATTAAAAGCTGACAAACACACACACGTCAATAATAATTTACATGTACAAATGCAGTAAATACATTTTTAGTCAAATTGCTGAAAACTTGCTTACGCTCCCTCTATACTGAATTTATTTAACAAAAATAGTAAAAAAAAAAATTAATATTGTGAAGCTGCAGATATTACTTTAGTCTTCAGTGTCACATGATAATTTAGAAATCATTCTGATATGCTGATTTGGTGTTCAAGTAACATTTCTGCTTATTATTGAAAACATTTGGGCAGCAATTATATGAAATATAATGTTTTTGTAACAACGTAAAAGTGTTTTAATCAATTTAATGACATAAGGATAAAGGACCCTATTTTAACACATTGTTGATAAATATATATTTCCAGAAATGGCCATGTGCTACATTCAGAGCACAACAATAAATGAGTCTAGAGAAGTTGTTTTCAAGTTTAGAAGTTTCACCTCAGTGCAACTCTCAAGCTGATTAATACCCTTTAAGCCGATTAAGAAATAAGTGAAACTGCGTTTGTAGTTGGTAAAAATGCTTTGAATTCGGCAGAAGGAGAAAAGTGTAAGCTATGTAAGGGGATGTGGATGTTCTCACTAAAGGATTAATGGCAGATAGGTAGGGAAATGAGAGTAAGAGGGGATTTACACACTAACACACTTCTGCCTTTAACTATAGTTATAGAGTTCATTGTCTATGGATACACAAAGGCATGTCTTGTGAGTTGCCGGAGTTTGAGCGTGATCCCAAGTTACCTTTTCGAAGCAACTGATGTCTTTGACTGCTTAGCATGACAGCATACAGGAAGCAGACTGCAATTGCATAGACACACATTGCATGTTAACGAACCGCAGTGTCTGGACTTGTTCAATACGGTTTGCAGCATGCGAGCTACATCAGACTAATTATGCTGAATGAAACTCTGTTAAAGGAGCAGTTCACTTAAAAATGAAACTTTACTCACCCTTGGGCCATTCAAGATGCATGAGTTTGTGTCTTTATCCAAACAGATTTGGAAAAAAATTTAGCATTGCTCATCAGTGGATCCTCTGCAGTGAATGGGTGCCGTGAGAATGAGAGTTCAAACAGCTGAAGGAAAACATCAAAATAGTTCAGAAATAAAGCATGTGGCTCCATTAATTAGTCCATCTGTTTATGTCTTGTAAAAGTAAAAAGCTGTATGTTAGTAATAAACCAATTCATCAGAAAGATTTCTTTAACTTCAACAAAGTGTTGCTTCCAGTTAAAATGATCCTTTATCCTTAAAGGGTTAGTTCACCCAAAAAATGAATTTTTTCATTCATTTCTCACACTCATGTTGTTCCAAACCCATGAGACCTTCACAAATTAAGATGTTTTTTAACTTTTAACACTTTGATATTATTTCTACGGTGGGGAAAAAATGGTCTCATTTGAAATCAAGAAAGAAATATGTACATTTATGCACAAATAAAATAGCCTAAAACAGTTCTAATAATATATCTAAACATGAGTGGATAGATTTTTTCAATGTTCCAAGCATCATATTTTGTCCAAAAGCAATTATTTAAATGCTGTAATGATGAATTTGTTTCAAACATGCAGATTTTCACTTCACAAGAAATTAGCCGATGGAGTTAAATGGATTGAGGATGTTTTTATTCAGCTGTTTGAACTCCCATTCTGACGGCACCCATTCACTGAAGAGGATCCATTGGTGCTTTGAACCAAATGTATATTTTCAGCAAATGTACATTTTTGTGTTACTTTCCTTTTAAGATCCATAGGTTTTTATTTACAATGACAATCACATCTTCGTGGTTTCGACCAGGCATTCTGTATACAAAGCACTAGTTCTGCCCCTGATGTGTGCGTGCCTTAAATCCTCAGCAAATATCACTTCCTTGAAAATGTTTCCACACGAACATGCTCAGAACTTTCCAACATAACCAAAAAAAAAGTTCTTCTGCTGAGATTTTATAAATACACTCTTAAACCAGAGGTTGCTGTGCATGCCGTGGCAATCCAGCCCGGCATCTTTGCGTTTTATTACAGGGGCTCTCTGCGCCTAAAAAAACTGAAGCACGGTGAAATCATTCATTTTCTGGTCTGATGTCATCTCAGACTCTCCATAATTGCCGGAGTCCGGCGTCTTGTGTCTATAATTGGTAGAGACACTGCAAACTCTCTGAGAAGACACTGTAGGTGGGTACTGGTGGATTCATTATTTTGTCGTAAAATTGAAGCGGGAGGTCATCAAAAGGAAAACCATTTTTCAAGTCTCTTCTCTTTTTTTCTTTGTGGTTTGAAAACCAGGCCTTCCAGGCAAGTTCTACTTGTTGTCTGTCTGTTGCTGTTGAGAACTGGTCGCAGTTGCTGACTGATGTGGGGTGCTTGCAGAGGGTAATAATAGATCTGTTTCCCAGAAACCTGCTGTAATTTAGCACATTTTAAATGTATGTTGATAATTTTATATAATTTATGCAACCATAGAAGCCATAGAGGTTATTTAGGGTGAAGGCATTGGAGGACGACAGGAAGTGCACACTTATAAAGGTAGTTAAGAGGAAGTGGTGAATATTTGTGTATATACAGTGCAAGTTGTTGGTGATATATCGAGGGTGTATTTTGTGCACAATTTGATGGGAAATTGCCACAGCATATTTGCTTAGTTATTTTAAGACAGATGTCATCTGAGGTCACCCCATATGAAGCTTTAATTCAGCTTCTTCAGAATGAATAACAATAAAACCTTGAGGCAGCGCGGCACAAAGCTCCTACAGAAAGAGTGTGATGAAAAGTGTAGGAGGGTTCATAAAAATTGAAAATCACTCTCCCACAAGCTGCAAAATAAAGACAAACACTGCATTTTAAACGAATATTCAGGGTTATTTAAAACTTAATGTCTATGAAAGTCCTCAAAATTTTGTGTTTCAGAGAAGCAGAGCTGAAAAAAAAACAACAACAATAGAACCCTGCCCAAAACACAATGAAAAATGTATTGGATTTAATGGCTTTAATGGGAATTGTATCGGTTACAATGGAAAGTATAATGGTGTCTATTAGTATGTGTTGGAATTTAATAGTGGGGCGTTAAATCCTGTTGGAAAAATGCTCAAAATACACCTCAAAAAGGAATATATTATTTAATTAATTCATTATTTATTAATTAAATGAATAGTATTTTATTGGAAACCATGTCTGTGAGGGTTTCTATTAGGATTCTATTGTATGTCTGTTATTTAGCAGGAATGAAATGAAGATAAGTAAATATATTAATTTCTGGATTAGTCATCTTTTTCTGTTTGATTGATATTAAATGAAACATTGCTGCCATCTGTTGCTCAATGCATGTAGCACCTGATGTAGTTAACCAAAAATAATAAAACGATCTTTATTTTTCATTCGTGGTGATACTTTGACTTAATAACGGGTCAAGTGATGCGCTCGGATTGTCCAGATAAATAACAGCTACTCAATAAACATTAAATAGCATTCAGTAATCCTATTAGATGAGAAACATTGTAACGTCTTTTTCATAAAGTGTTACCACAATGTGTTTCGACTGGAAAATGGTGCATAAACGTGTAAGCGATTAATAAACCAGACACAAAATATAACTGACCCAAGTTTACAGTATGTCTTTCCTAAAAAACACTAAGCTTTTATCGCCCCCTAGTAACGTCTATATTTAGGAGTTGTCATAAATCCAGATGGATTGATTGACAGCTCCGACTGTCCCGAAGGCCCCGCCCCCTCGCCTGAACTGACCGTGCAGAAGCAACTTATGCGTGGGAACAAAACTTCTTACATTTCGCTGAATTGTTACGATTTATGTGGCATAACGTATTATAAACACATCACGTTTTCACTTAAAGCATATTAATGCGCACATAATGACGCGAGAGGAGGACCTGTTGCGGATTGCTAAAAAACTAGACAAGATGGTGTCTAGAAATAACATGGTGAGATCCTAATTTTGACGCACCGCTTCACGCTGTTTGTTTGTGCTATCGCTGTGCATGCTGCTTATGAATAACGCTTTTAAACTTTTTTTGCATGTGTATTTATGCTGTTTTAATAATGCTTAATTTAGATACATGCGTGCACAAGCGTTGTTTAATTTTGTTAGAAGTGTGTGAAAGCCCGTAATGTGTGTGTAATAGGACTACAGAGACGCATGTGACAACAGGTGTTGGTTGAGGATTGCTCAGATTTACTTTAGATTTATTCAGAGCAGCGTCGAGAAAGACCAAAGTGTGATCGATATAGACAGAGTTTTGTTGACATGTTTGTATGCACGTTTTGTTAATACTTAACAGCGTGTATGTATTGGATTCCTTGTAGTAAACGGCACAAGGTCGCGGAGGCGGTGTGTGTTTTGGCCGACATAAATATTTTCACTCGCACGGGCTGAGAATTTAAAGGGATAGTTCATCCAAAAATGAAAATGAAACTTTGGGTTGTTCCAGTATGACTTTTGTGGAACATAAATGCAGAAATGCGATTTTCCAACAGAAAGTTATTAGTTATTATAATGTAAAAATAAATCCAGCACATTACATAATATTAAGAACAAAATGAATACAATTATTAGGTAATTAAAATAATAAAAATGCTTATATATTCCTCTGTTTGTATAGGATGGAGCTCTAGATCTTCTGAGAGAATTGAAAGATTTCAACATGACACTGAAGCTTCTTCAGGTATGTTTGCTGGATCACTTGTATTGATATACTTTATTGATTCCTTAGGAAATTATAGCTGCAAATCCAAGGTATCTCAAAGAGCCTTAAACACATGCAATGCGATCAATATGGATTGTGCAAAGCAAAAAAATACATGGCAGAACAGTATGGAGGGAATTGTAATAGTCATTCCGTGTCAACTCAACCAGAGGTCCCCCGCTCAAATTCTTTACAAATATTTTTATTTGAATAAAACATACGAAAGTATAATGAAAGCCAAAATATGAAATGTTGTAGATTTTGTAGAGGGGGGGTCAAAATAGCAATTTTTACCTGAGATTTAGAGCCAAATTAAAGAAGGGAAAAGTGACTAAGGAAAGATGGCAGCATCATGTTACTTTACAGACATTGGTACGTCTATAAGTAAAATCCATTGAATCTAGCAATCTTTGTTGCATTATGTGCCAGTGGTGACCATTTAAAAATTAAAAATAGCTTTTTTCCCCCCTTTCAAGTCTGTAATTCAAAAAGTATTAAAGATATCTAAATGGCCTTTTAGATATTGGGCCTTATGAACTTTTCTTTTGGTAAATTCATTATTAAGGCCCTACATGGTTCAGTTCCAGAGATAATGGAATTTCCAGTTGGATCCACGAGTAAATCAATAAATTGTACACATTTCCAGTGGTCAAAAACCAAATGTGGGTCACATTGCAAGCGTTATTTTCTTTTAAAGAAGAATGTCTGAAAAATAAATAATGTATCTTGTTTCCTTCTGTCAGAACAACTGCATTGAACATACCTGCCTGAGTGCCATAAATTATTTTTCCAAAGTTTGTGTGCTTATAACTCAAGAAGACTTAAAAATATCATAATATAATTTTAGATTCTAGTTCTTAATAAAGTTTTCTTTTGGAATCTTTATTTTCAAGGCCCTGTTTCATTTATTCCAAGAGATATGGGGACTTCATTGAGGACCCATATTAATACTGTTTAATAATATCCATCTTTAGTGGTTGAAAACCAAATGTTAGTCACTTTGTATACATCCGATAATTATTATATTTAAAGCTGAATGTGTGAAGAATACATATTAATGCTGAAACTAGAAATGGATCTTGCTTCACTCTTTTTTTGCATAGGACATTGTATTTGGTTTTCAGCCATTGAAAATTAGTATTATACAACAGGATAAATATGGAACCTCGCTGAGGCAGTTGTTTTGACAGAAGGAAACAAGCTTAATTTATAGTTTTATCTTTATTTGTTCTTCAGACATTCCTCAGTATCTAGGGCTGGGCGATATGTATCATACGATATATTATGCGCATCTCGTCAGTAAAGACGGTTCTTTGATTAGCGGGAAAACAGAGAAGCTGCCCATTGAATCACCCGCAAAACTCAACGCGCAGCTTCTCCGTGATCTACGGCTCTGTTTATAAGCTGGCGTTCCTTTTAAAAACAGCTGACGGAGTTTCCCCGCTAATCAAAGAACTGTCTTTACAGACGAGATGCGCATGATATATTGTACGATATATATCGCCCAGCCCTAGAAGTATCATATTTTTGCGAAGCGATATGGTTTATGACCCCTAATAATATGTGTTGTGTACAATGTATTGATTTACTCGAGCCATATTGAAATTCCATTATCTCTGCAACTGAACCATTGCAAATGTCTTGAAAAAAAACAACGTGAAAAGTTCTCTTTCCCCATTTATGAATGGTCACCATTGGCACATAATGCAACAAAGATAGCTAAATTCAACAATGTCTGTGTAAAAGTAACATTAAAAGTAACATTATGGTGATGCCATCTTTCTTATAAAATATTATAGTGGACACAGAGTTACACAATAGAAAACTGTAAAATGATGATGTAATACTTGAATAATAAAACATCTAAGAGATATCAGATAGATTGGTTCTGCTACACAAATGCAGCTGCTCTTGTTAACATCACAGTAGGTTGTCTTATGTCTTGCACCTTTGTTTGTCTTTGAGAGTCAAGATTTACTCTGTTCCAGGATACAAGAATTGGCATGTCTGTCAACGGAATAAGAAAACATTGCACAGATGAGGATGTTGTCAACTTAGCAAAAATCCTTATCAAAAACTGGAAGAAGCTTTTAGGTAGGTGTAATGTTTTAAGAAATAATATTGTTTATTATATCTGTTTTTTAATGTATTATAGTCTGGCTTAAAATGTAATGTTTTAATGTATTTATTCCTTTATGTATTCATTAGAATCAGCTCAAAACCAAAAGTCTGAGAGGTCGAATGAGGTGAAGAATGGCAAGCCATCAGGGTCACCCAGCAGGACCTCTCCTGAGAAAGAGTCCAGGTATGTTTGCTGGTAACAGGGTAAAACATGGAGGTATTCCAGACATAGCTTTTGTCAAATGTAATTGACTCTCTGCAAGGAGCTTGATTAAAGGAATAGTGCACCCATTTACTCACCCTCAAGGAGTTCCAAACCTGTATGGAAGGCTGTTTTGTTTTTTATACTGTGAAAGTCAATGGTGACCCAAACTTTGGGTTACAAACTTTCTTCAAAATGTCTTCCTTTGTGTTCGGCAGAACAAAGAAATTCATACAGATTTTGAATTACTTGAGGGTGAGTAAATGATGACAGAATTGTCATTTTTGGGTGCACTATTCCTTTAACAACCGATCTGACCAGTCATAACAACAAACATGTCTTTCCACATTTAAAATATTACATTATTAAATAAATATCTGTTGACATGCAGCTGTTACAGTAATCTGATGTAGTTTCATACTAGAAGTAACCTGCTCTGTCTGTTTTCTCTTCGCTCCGCGATGTATTTTTTCAAGGATTAATTGAAATCTTTGGGAATCTCTTTCTATAAACATACCAGAGGGTGATCTATTTTTTTATATCAACACTGATTTATGCAAAAGGGGAAATAAGCAACAACACTTGTTGTTTGCGCTATGAAGAATAACCTGTTTATCTTGTCAGCCCACAAAGGTCTACAACGGAAATTAAACCAGACTTAGACTCTAACAAGAAACTCGATGAAAAACACAGAAGAGAGAAACGTGATGCAGAGCTCAGGAATGAAAAACGAGAAAGTGAACAGAAAAAAGAGAAACAATCTATTAACAATAAAAAGGAACGAGAGAGGTGAGGAAAAAAAAGTCCCTCTGCTGCTGCAAAACCATGGCATTAGATTGAGGAGTTTAATGTGCATTCTGTTTAGGAGAGATGTATTGAACAGTGATCACGCCCCCCCGCCAATGACGCATTCATCTCCGCCTCCCAAGTGTCCTCCGGTTGGGGAAGTGAAGAGGGAGAGGTTAGGGCTTGTGTGTGTGGTTGAAGCATGTGACTGTGGTTAAGAGGAAGCACTTATGCCACATGACAAAACATGCAGCCATTTCTGATGATCTAGAAAAAATATTTTCTTTAAAATCTCACTTATTTTTTGCACTTTTTCTGCAACTGTGTAGTTCTTCAGTTGGTGAAATATAAGAATTGGCTCATGTCCAAAACTGAATAATATTTATATTGAGCCAGAAGTGGAATTTACCGCATAAAAGAAATAGTCACACAACACAGGAATTTCCTATATAGCAAAATAATTGCATCATCATTAATTCTTGACTAATTATGTCTGTTTGTTTTCACTGAACTGTAACATTCACTACAGTTCAGAATATTGGGGTGAGTAAGATTTTTAAAATATTTTTTGAATAAAGCCTCTTATGCTTGTACTATTATAAAAAAAAGCTTACTTACCCCAAGGTTTGAATGGTAGTGCATTTCTATAAACCTAAAGCTAAATGCTTGAAACAACAAAATAATCACAAATTGTCTGTTAATTTATTTAAGGATTACACTAGTACACACTGAATTCTTACTTAAATTCACATTTGAATTGCAGTTCTGCATTGTGTTTGCTGCTTCAGTTCAAATTCAGGAACTAACTTAAAAAGTTGTTCTTTGTTTTTAATGATGCATGACCCTGGTGCCATGCTTTTGCAACCATGGTTGTGGAGCACAAAACAGGAAACAGTAATGTAAGATGAATTTCACTTTTGTTTAGGAAAGATGCTCCTGTTGATTTTTTCCCTCCTGCTTCGATCAATTCCCACCCTCCTCTAAGACGCTCATCAGTAGATGTAAAGAAAGAGAGGTCAGAGCATTTTGCATGCTTGGACATGTGTTAGACAAGAATGTGTCATCGAAGTGCTAATTGTTTTATTTCTAATGTATTCTGTTGGTTATATTGCATGGTGCCTAGAGTAGTAATTAATTATAGTTCATATTGTAACAGAAACCTCAAAACATTTAAAATTATTTAAAATCACAATCATATTTCACAATTTTACTGTATTTTCAGTTAAATAAATGCAGACTTGATGAGCACAAAAGTCTTATTTGTCAAAATATATATAAAAAACTCCAAACTTTTGAACAGTAATTTATGTCAAGTTAAAATGCTTCATTTGATTTTTTGCCATCTCTTGTACAGAAAAGACACTCAGGGTCATTTAAAGTCTTCTCTTCAGTCTCATCCTCATAAACGTCCCTTCATAGATGGAAAGAAAGAAAGGTTGGACATTGTGCTAGAAGTGCATGCAGTGTTTGACCAAAAAAAAAACCATCAACATTTTCATACAGAAGCGATCTCCTTCATGTTGAATCAGCGTGCTTGTTTTCACGCAGGAGAGATGCACCTCATCCTCTTTTTCCTCTTCATCATCACATTCATCCTCCACTTCCTCCTCCTCCTATTCCTATCCTTAAGCGTTCATCAGAGGTGAAGAAGGAAAGGTCAGGAATCAAACCCGAATTTGTATTACTTATAATAATTGTGTAGTAAATGTCTAACATAGGGAATCACTACCACATATCTATCTTCACAGGAAAGATCCTCCTGAAACTTTACCTCCTCCTGCTCCTATCCTTTCTCCTCCTCCTCCTCCTTCCAAACGTCCATCACTAGAAGAACCCAAAGAAAGGTCTGAGCACCTTTCAGTTAAAGAGGTTTTGCCAGTAAATAGAAAAGCACAGCGTAATATACAATTATTACTTATGTTTTGGATAATAGCAGTCGTTGAATAAAAAAAAATGACACATTCAAGTGATAGGAAATTTAAAATCATCATTTTTTGTTCACTAGATGACCTAGTATCACACATGCGCTTCAAGTTTCTCTTTGTAATGGCATATTTGAACTGTATATTTCTTGCCTAGGGCAAAAAAAGCACCTGATCCAAATGCCCCGCATCCTCCTTTACCTTTTTATCTGCATCCTCCTCCGAAACGGGAGATGAAGAAAGAGAGGTCAGGGCTTGGTTGTGTTGTCTTTTGAGTAAACAAAGTGCTTTTTTAGCATTGTTTTAGCATAGCACTGTATTCTACAACACAATGTTCCTTGTCTCATAAATAATCAGTGACTTTCTTTGCTTAGAAAAGAAACTGTTGAACCCAGTGCTCCTCTTCCTCCTGTTCCTCTTCATCTTCAGCCTCCTACACCTACAAAACGTCCCTCATTAGACACAAAGAAAGACAAAGAGAAAGAAAGGTTAGGGTCAGGCGAACTGAAAAGCATATTGATATTAAAAGCTGTGTGCCTGTGCTTTCACTTATTTAATCACCTGAAAAATAACTAAAGCTGTTTTAATATAGAAAAGACACATCAGACCTGAAGCGGCGGACGTCTGAACACAGTGAAAAAGATAGGTCAGAAGCACAATGAATACTAACCCTTGGAGAAGATCATTATTGAGTGAAATTAAACTTGAGGTTGCAGTGTTTCACCTTAACTGTTGATGTTATGAATTTAAAGCGGTATTACAACCAAAAAATAAGGATTTTAATATAATTTACTCACCCATTTTGTTTCAGTCATGTATGGCTTCCTTTTTTCTGTGAAACAATCTTAAACAATGCACTGTCACTTTTTTGCAAGTAGACTAGAGCTTTCATGCTTCAAAAAGCAACTTAAAAATATTTCATACATTTTTACATTACATTTACATAAATGTACATTTTTGAGTGAACTCTCCTTTTAATTTGAATGTTAAGTCTTTGTGGGTATAATAATCGGTCACCATCCTGAAGCTCTGAGACAGATGCTTCTTTTTCAGAAAGGACACAAGTGACAGTAAACCACTCAAAAGACCATCAGTGAAGATCAAGATTGACAGGTTCGAATAGATGTTTTGCAACAGAATGAAGGCAGAGGGCAGCAGAAGTGCATGCGTGATTCTCGTTTTCTCTCGGGTGTTTTAGGACTTGGCTGTTTGCAATACTCATGGTTTCTTTGGGTTCATTAAAACAATACAAATTGTCACCTTTATTTCCCATTCTACTTTTGTTTCTAGAAAAGACTCGACAGATTCTAAAAAGCTCCATTCTAGAAAGCTCAGCCTGGACGGACGGAGAGACAGGTCTGCTCATGCGTCACTCTTTATTAAAAATGCTGAAAATATCTATGACATTTTGGGGGGCGAAGAAAAACAGGTGTTTGTGTTTTATGCTTTTACTGCAGTAAGGACTCTACTGACTCCAAGTCAAGCCATCACCTTCTGAAAAGACAATCCAGTCAACTTAAATTGGAGAGGTAACTTGTAACGTAGTAGTAAAGTATTAAACCAGAATATTTGAATTGAGTGTTTACTCTTGTCTTGTTTCTCCAGGAGAGATTCTACTAACTCAAGGTCTGGCAGCTCACCTCAGGCCAAGAAATCTAGTGAAAGGCAAGAACTATATTTACAGTAGCCTCATTTAGCTGTGACCAGCTTGCCATATGGCTTTATTATTCTCCACGGAGTTCTCTGCCAATGGTGGCATTATGTCAAATCAACTCATTCTCTTCCTTTTGGAAGGGCTCAGATATACTTAAAATTCAATTTATGTCCCAGTTGTAATAAACCAGCAGTAGTACATAATACTGTAATAATTTAAGTGTTTTGTTTTAGTTCCTGACTCTTACTCTACATATACTTTGTTTAAATTCTATTAAATTTAACCCTGTAGTTGTGTTATAATCATTTTGGCCAGAGAATACCCCTATATTGCATAGGACTTAAATTTAATAAAATTGAATACACATGGCATAACTTCCTTCCCAAAATAAAACATTTTTTTTTTTAACTTTTTTTCTTTATCTTGTTACACTTGCTCCTGGTTAAAAAAAACGGCTTACAAAAAATTACACTAAGTAAGGAATAATTGACGACGGGCCGTTGAATTATTAATCAATTATTCCGCTTATACTACGGTTGCCACACCTCAAGACATCGATCAGATGATATATTGCAAGGGATTCGTCCGGTTTTTCTACTTAAATCGCTATTGTGAGTAGGATTATTTCTTCCGCATCTCACCCAACGACTCTTTTGCTCGTTCCAAAACGTCATTTTAAATCTGGCAATGGAGGCATGAGCCGTTGATAGCAGATTAATGCAGTAAATAATGAAGTTATTAGAAAGAGAGCGAGAGAGACAGAGAAAGAGAAACAGAGAGAGAGAGAGAGCGCTTGTATGGATCTGAAGCACCGTCTCTAAACTGTAAGTCTGCTTTAAGATGCAGCGCTGTTATTACCTCGCTAGTGATAAATGTCATGTGTAGCCTTTAAGTTGCTACACTAGGCTGATCAAATCGTCAGGGCAGCGCTGACAACACGTTTTTGTGTGAGTGTGTAACCGTGGCATGCGTGTGCAAGGACGTGTGATTATTACAGTTATGCGAAGTGTCCGCTGTCCGTTTCCCTGAAAATAATTGCACACCTCAGAACGTTCGTCAACCAATCAGATTCAAGCATTCAACTTGTTATATTCAATATATATATATATATATATAAGTTGACAGAAAGATTAAATCTAAAATTAATGCTTTACAGTAAATTTATAAAAGGTTGGTAATTTTTTACTGCAAAATTTTTAAATTCTGAGCAGATTTGAAGAGATTAGGCAGTTGCCGAATTTGTAAAAGGTTACAGAGAAAAACCTGACATCATAAACTAAACACTAACAAGTCAACAAAGTAGGATCAAGTCATTTTGGAGACAACAAAATCATGTAGAAACATGTGCCTTGTCGCATGAGAAATAAAAAAACTGAAAGTCTGAACTGAAAAGTTTAACTGAAAGTCCAGTTGTCATAGACAGAAATTAGAGAACTAAAGACTCCTTCCTGTTTTCCCATACAGCAAGAGTAAACCAGAGACCCCGAAGACACCCACAACACCCACAAGCCCCCTCTCACCGTCGTTTAACTCTGGTGTGGGTCCTTTATCTCCTCGTCTGCAAACTGGGGATTCCATCAGGGACAAATGCATCGAAATGCTGACTGCTGCACTACGTACAGATGGTATGCAAAACAAATGACAAACACTCACCACCCACACAGACATGCTGACATATATTGTTTTGATGCTCATTATTTTGCAGATGATATTCACAATGTGCTTTTCCTCTTAGATGACTACAAAGACTATGGGACAAACTGTGAGGGCATGGCTGCAGAAATCGAGGATCATATCCTTAGAAACATATGTGCTGACTTAGTCAAACAGAATCTTATTGAAAATATTGTTTGTTTGGAAGTTGATTTCCTTAACTGTGTTCTTCTGGTTACATATCTACCAGGAGATAAAAGCCACAGACATGAAATACAAGAACAGAGTTCGCAGCCGTATAAGTAACCTCAAAGATCCCAAAAATCCCAATCTGCGTAAAAATGTCTTAGCTGGAGCCATCGATTTGGGCCGCATCGCCACCATGACTGCTGAGGTGGGCTGCACATTTTGGACCTCTTAATTATATTGAATTTATATAAAAACAAAATATTCAATTGTAGTGAATTCATGTGTTTTTGTAAGATAAATATCTATATTTCAAATATAATGAACAGGCTAATTTTCATTTTTTTGGGGTAAACTAACCCTTTAAAAGTATGAATTTTACAGGACCTCAGATTTTTAAAAAGGAGTGTATCTTCAAATGAAGTTAACTATTCCAAAATAATTATATATATTTATGCTTCAAGCAGGAAAACAGATTGTAAGCAGTGCAGTTGCAAAAGTTAGCCTGTTAGTTAGGTGTTGACTAGCAGATGATATATCTGAAACTAGTGCATAATGCTCTGTTTATAAATAAACACTGTGTTCTTGTTGTTGTAGGAGATGGCTAGTGATGAATTGAAACAGTTGAGGAACGTGTTGACCCAGGAGGCCATCCGAGAACATCAGATGGCAAAGACTGGAGGAACCACCACTGACCTGCTGCAGTGTGGCAAGTGCAAGAAGAAAAACTGCACCTACAACCAGGTACATCTATGAAATCTAGAACCTTACAGTTATTAGCTCCACATATTTATAATGCATTAGAGCCCAGTAGTGTGCCTAGTCAAAGTCTAGAGTAATGCACTCTTAAAAAGGTCTTTCATGTTGTCCCTTTTGGAGAGGCTTTTGAAATTGAGTCCTCTTAAGTCAATTTTTACAAAGAACCCTTATTCCATTAAACAGTGTCATTTGGTCATTTAAAAAAGTTCTTATAAAAAATCGTTTGTATAAAGAAATGTGTCTTATTTGAGGGAAATTAAATTTGCTTTTGAACTAATCTATTTTTTGCAAGTCATTATTTATTTTTTTGGGAGAATAATTAATATTTTGTACATTTCCAGGTGCAAACCCGCAGTGCTGATGAACCAATGACCACCTTTGTGTTGTGCAATGAATGTGGTAACCGCTGGAAGGTCAGAAAAATGTTTTAGCTCATGTATTTACTATGTATTTCTAAACAAACCATTGTGCAGTAGTAGAATGGAAATAACACGTGTCTTTTAATATGTTTTTTCTAGTTCTGCTAACCTGAAGCCAGAACTCCAAGAACAATGACCATGTAGGATTCCTCATCTTTTTTTAATTTGGAAGAAAAAGATATATTCCATCTATGCCACCAGGAAATGGCCCCGAATTTATAATATGTCAATTAAAGCTGAAGTCGATACCTTTTTTAATTTCAAAATGTACAAAATTTATATAATAAGTGAGTACACAATGAATCCATTTTCCACACTGTGTTCAGGTTTACTGCGGAGTAGCCCAGTACCTGCATGATTCGACATACACATAAACAGAGAAAAGTGACCTGAATGCTAACCTGATTTTACCAAGTACAACATGTCCCAACATTGTGATTAGCCAATCAGATTTAAAGAAACAGTTTACAGTTTTTGTAAATTTTAGGTTTACAATCAGTGTTTGGTGCTTGTACATCTCATGTCAGTCATCTTGAATTTCCTCTGATTTTTGGCAATACTCAATAATGGGTAAGGGTAGGTTTAGATGTAGCGATATGGTCAATTTTTGCATTAAAATGTTGTTCCTGAGTCAACAAAATATGCTGACTTAGGAACACATCGAACTTGGGCAAAATCAGGATGTGCCCGGCTACAATGTTCTTCCTTGAGATGCATGCAGTTCTGTTTACGGTCCACTAGAGCACCAAAAGTTACAAACTGCAGCTTCAAAAGCACCACAACATCGCAAAAGAGGGTGTTCTGTTTATTCATAATTGAAGTGAAAATTAATTACCTAGAAAATGTAAATCTGTTTAAATTTGACACTTTTATACTGTTATGAAATGCCAGATTTTTTTTTACTTGATTAATCATTTTATTATAAAGAATCCTATTTGGGGTCAGATCTTAAAAATTAAAGAGGAAATTCAATTTTTTAAATTAAATATGTAATTTATAAAGAGAATCCTAATCTATTTCAGATGTAGCAGCTATACTGTTTAGTACAACACAAATAAGTATTTTACATGGATCTAAAACGTATTTTTTAATTATGGTGATACATAAATGTTTTAGAGAAATAAACGTGGTTTGATTCAAATAATAAATGTAATATTGATTTGAATAAGTTGTTATAATTTTTTTGCGCATAAAGACCTAGTTCAGGCACAGCTATTGTTGTCCAATGCTCATCAAATATGCTTGGCCTCTGTTTAGTCAGGTGTGACTGCGCTTGTCAACCTCCCAGCCCTGTGAAAGCAGAAAATAACACACATGTAGACGACACACTTTCTCTCTCTCACACACACACACACACACACACCTGCACACAAGCAAACACTCAGGGAAATAATGAGATGCAGAGCTGCAGTACTGATTGAATCAACAGCTCCACATCTGTGAAATTCTTTTATCCCTGCTGGATAAAATGTAGCAATTTTATTATTCTGTAGACAGTTATACTGCTGACGTATGTAAATTAAACACAAGCAAACAATTATGTTTATGATGCAATCCGTTGTCGCAGTTGCTCACGTTATTTCTGAAACATGCTATATTTTTGAAACCTAAATTATAGTCCCTTTCTATAACTTTAGAATAGAAATCAATTATTGTTGTACCCTATGCCATTTTTCCTTGTCTGTACTTGTGGGAAATTTATTTCATTGGAATGTCAATGTCCGCCTTGTGTGTCGTTATTCATGAGCATTTCCTACTGACGCATTTCTAGCCGAGCTAATGATGCCCCTGTCACTATATTTTGGGTTTAATAAGTACCCTGGCCTCTACTATCCTCAATGCACTGTTTGACATGAAATGAGTAACTCCGTGTGAAATTATCCCTTTTAGCACTGAATCTTCACTCAAGTTTCATTACTCAGTTTACCAGGGTGCCCACTCATTACAAGTGAATGGAATTAAAGGCTGGTAATGGATGTTCTGCTTTCGACAGCCTTTCCTGTGGTAAAAAGGAAATGCCATTGAGAGGACGGCATGAAGCAGAGGATAACTATGCCAGCACTGTGCAGTGTTCAGCTTCTCAGAAAGCACAAGTTATTTCTCTCATGCTTGAGCAGATAATTGGATGCCCTGCAGGTAAGAGAGCTCCTCAGTCATTTTGATGCTTAGATTGAGTAGAGTCATATTACCGCTTTGCAAACGTGGAGAGCCATGGGTATTGCTGTAAGCATCAGGAGGTAAAATTGCAAATGAATACAAAGAAAGATTAAAGAAATGCTCATTTACACCTCATACGTGCGCACGCGCTTAAATTGTAAGTTGATGAAATATTCACTACAATTTTCACTTGGTAAAATTCTCAAATAAATGACATATACTGCAAATTACAATTAATTTAACATACAATTTTGGAGTAGAAAAAATGTAAAGAGTTTAGAAAATAATTTTTTATAGCTGCTTTTTTCCCCTATACATGTCCAAAGGCAATATCTAAAACTCATTTAGTGAATGTAGTGATAAAAACAAACAAAAAACATTAATAATATTTGAATGTTTATTTTGGCTTTGTTGCTAGGTAGACTGTTTTTGTACATTGTAATGACCTTTAGGATAATAGCTTTACATGTGGAAAAAAACATGTACACGTTTATTTATTTGTTAAGAAGCTGTGTATAAGCTGGACTGAAAGGTAGACATTACACTGTAAAAAGAAGAAAAGAAGAAAAAAATTGTTTTTACAACAATAAAACTGGCAGCTATGGTTACCAAAATTAGTACAGTGTAAATCTACATTTAAAAACTTTTTTAATTTTGTACTTAAAAAATTTAATTAAATTTAAATCTATGCATTCAATTCTGAAATCCATGCCATAGAAAACTACTATTGTGCAATTGGAAATATTTATTACAAAGTATATCGGTTTCTTCAATTTGATGACCTTTGTGGCACTGAAATTCACACACACACAAAAATCTCCAAAACACAAACACCAATCCTAACTGTAGAGCTCTAGCCCCCTTGTTGAGGATGAAGTGAGTCAGCTGTTCCCATGACAACTACATTTCACTGAGAGAATCCATTAGGACCTCTTGGATCATTTTTGCAGAGGTATCAAAGGACCGAAGCTCATTCTATCAAACATCTAATGTGTTCCATTAGACTTCAGCCATCATGACTTTAGACGATGGATGATTGCTCTTAGTGCCCACTCATCTTTATAAAATATTTAAACCAGATTTACTGAATCTCCCTTATAAAGATGATTCCCTAGATGCATTTAAGATAAAAAAAAAATAAATAAATACACTTGTGCTTTTCAAAATCGTTCAAGAGATTTAATTATTAAATCATTGGTACAAACTGTCAGAGTATGACTATGAAGGTATAAGCTCTGTCAGGGAAGAGACGACACTATCTCAAGTGAGAAGATAAAAAACCAACCAGATGTTCTGAATTTAGTGCTATTTAAGAATTCAAATTATAAAATTGTAAGTTGCTCCTGGAGGAACTAAAAAAACAGGCCAACTATCCAAGGCTTGAAGATGCTTACAAGCCATTGCATCTATAATGAATATGTTGCCAGGCAGACAAGAGCTTAATTGACTCTCAGGCTTCTATTCATCCCTAAACTTTCATGGCATGAAAAGCAACATCAATATGCCTTTATGAAGGCACTTTAGTGATAGAAGGACACCTGTGGTACAGTAGTATGACAGGAAGAGGATTGTGATAGTATGACTCAACGACGAGACACGATTGTATTGGAAACGTGCAAATGAGGAAAACAGAGAGAAGATTCTAGGCTGATGTTGGTCATGAGTTGATTTTCTCCTGCTAAGAATGCTTTCTGAAATGCATATTCATGTAGATTAATCTAAGATAACAACAGAACAATATACTGTTGCTATGTTACACTCAAAGATAACAGAGCATTTTGAGGTTTTGATGCTGTTATCATCTCAAAGCTGTTTTGTCCTTTAGCAAACACTATATTTCATTCTGGATCTTTGGGAACTGTTTGAAAGAACTGCAGTTTTAGCTTCTAAAGTGACGTTGTTAAGTTGTACTCCTGTTTATAAGAACAGAAAACACTAGGCAGTGAAAGAGACAGTAGTAGCTCAACGGATGTTATGAAATGCAAACTAAGAGGGATGAATATAAGGTTTTGTCCTTAGACCTTTGAAAGGAATATAGTTCAAAAGTCAGGTTATCCGAGATGAGTTTGTTTGTTATGAATTTAGCATTGCTTAACTTACTCATCAATGGTTCCTCTGTGAATGTGTGCGGTCAGAATGAGAGTTCGAAAAAAGCATCTCACTGATACACAAGTAATTAATACACATGGCCATTAATTAATGTCTTGTGGAGTGACAAGCTGCTTGAAATGCATCAATGCGTTTTAACTTTAATAATTTAACATAATAAATATTTATTCACAGAATATTTATTCTGTGGAAAACATCCATCCTTTTTAGTCAAAATCCACCAACATATTTGTAAACAATGCTAGGTCTGTGCATGTCTCCTTGATTCAGAAAAGACTTCAGCTATTCAGAAACAAGTGAAAGCAATGTTATGGATAAGAGGACTAATATTTTAACCAGAAGCAAGGGTTTGGTAATAGAAATGCGCAGCTTCTTACTTCACATTCGAGTCATGTGGATTACTAATGTATTATTGTCATACCTTTATCATCTTTTTGAACCGTCATTCTGATGGCTCCCATTCAATGCAGAGGAACCATTTGGTAAGGTAAAGCTAAATTACATCTTGAACGGGTAAATAAGTTTTCCTTTTTGAGTGAATTATTCCTTTAAGAACTATTCGGTTGCAAGACCCAGAAGTACTCTATAGGCCTATACTGTATATTTTACCACTGTTTGAAATCCTTTGAAAAAGAGGGGCAAGTGAGTGTATTTTTACAGCAGAAGCTCACCCCTGGTGTGAGAGACTGGATGGTCAGATCTAGATGTAAATGAGAGGTGATAGACAGATTTCTCAGTCTCAACGTGTTGATGGCTGCCAGAAGATCTGTTCCAATATGTGGGCAGAAGGCTAGTTAGTCCCTGATGGCCAGTCTCATCAATCTAATGCACCAGTCACCCGTGATCTAATCCACCAGCCCTTCCAAAAACAAAAAAGAGAACCATCAAACTGTATATAATGCATATTTTTTATGGAAATTTATTTCAGAAGGAACAAAGCCAAACAAAGAAACTGTGTGTCCAACTGTGTATAATGGACAGAGTGGAGAGTGATTGAAAACTGAAAGAACAAAATGGTGAGTCCAAATAATACACACACATATTAATAATATAATAATAATAATTGTATGCACACACACACACACACACACACATATATATATATATATATATATATAATTTTTGACATGCATTGCAGCCTTGTAAACTGTAATAAAAATTTGCTAATAGCAGATATCTGCTTTTCAGCCACGGATGGGGGGAAAAAAACAATGAAATCAGTCAATCACTCACTCGAGGGAACAATTAGGCAGGGACTTTATACTTGTTGGTTATGGTAAAAAAAATTATAAATAAATAAATAAACATGTAGCAAAAAAATAGTTTCACTTTAGAAATCCACTAGTCTGAATATATATTAGTCCTGCTGATGACAAGAGGCACAAACGCTGATTAGATGCTAATGGCATTTGGGCCTTGTTCTATCCCTCACATAATTTAGCAAACCCATCATCTTATCATGCACTGATCCTTGGGCAAAACGGGGCTTCATAACAATCCAATACGTAATATTAGCATTATGCAATCTATCTAACCACACTTAATGAAAATATAAGAAAATTTACTAGCACATATTGGTTGAATGAAATCTGTGGTGTTTACCTACTATTCAGTGCTTGCTGTTCTGTCTGCACTAGATGCATGATTTAATGAGGCATTTAAAGAAGTATAATTCACATCAAGTGCTAATCTAGATAAGACCACTTAAACTTACCTGACATTCAAACATATATATAAGTATAGCTGCAATTACAAATATGTTGCCAGGTTGAGCATTTCAAACAAATTTGCATACATTTATTATAAAGTTGTGTAAATAGATTGATAATCATTTATATGCTTGCTTTATTTGATCTAGTGTTAAACCACAGAGTACGAGACAGTGTTGTGCTGAAAATAAGACTTGGTGGCAATCTTGGTGGCACACGTTGACAGGTTGTGTGGTATTTTTTTTCTTGGTAAGGCTTCAGATTTTATGGCTGGACATTTACATCATAAACAGCAGATCAAGAAACATGTCTTATTCTGCCATCCACTGTTTAATATGTTATTAAACATAATTCTAAAACACTTTATTGTGCCAATATTGAATCGTTTTCCTGTCTGAATGGCATATGGTCAGGTCATTCACAACTAAAGGATCCACTGGCTTATGATCAGATGGTTTAATGGGTGCATCTGGCTCTTGGACTTGTCAGACTAAAGCAGACTTCAGTCTGTTTGTGGCCAAGATCAGCATCTGGTCTCTGATAAACCTGCCATAACCACACATACACAGGTATAGGCTAGTTAGTTGAATTGAAAAAAGTAAGCAAGCCTCTTTTAATTAGTCTTAAAAAACTGAAAACAACCAGGAGAAGAAATTAAGAAAGAAATGAAATGGCCCATGTGAGTTAATGATCCACTCTCTCTCATCAAGTCATATTTATAGAGCCATCTGTAACAACAGATGCTCTCTCAGTTTAGATTTCTACTGGCCAGCTAAAATGGTGACCTATGGGCAAAACGGCCTGAGACCAGATCAAAGCTGGTGGTTGCTCTGAAAATCACTAACAGCTATAAAACAGTGTCATTCATTATACTAATGGCATTAGTCTAATGTTGTTTCAGCTTCATTGAAAGTTGCTAGGACATGTTAACATTGCACTCAGAAGCAGGATAATTCACTCCAAATGAATCGTATAGCACTTTTTGTCTTCTTAAATCTTGGAAATGTGAAATCATTGCAGAATGTGTCATCATTCAAATACTAATCTGTCTGTTTGTTGATCTTTGTTTCATTCTGTAAACAGCGCCCATAAAATAATCTTGTTTCGTGAGTAATACAAAGCTTATACAAAATTTAATTTTAATATTTATCCATCATGCATTTTGGATAAAAAGTACAATGTTACAACAGCAGAGAGCCATTAGAGCCATCAGAGAGGATACTGTCAAGTGCATGAATTTGATTTTCCTCTGTTATATAATATAATTTCCGCACAACCCCTGCGATTAGAAGTCACAGAATAGCGAATATTCTTCATGACTGAACTGATCATGTAATCTCTTGAACAGGATTTCATTATCAAAATGTGTGATAATTGCAAATTTAACATTGAGTGTCAATGTTCTTTTCCTAAGTGGGATCTCAGTGGGGAAATAACTGCCTACGAGCAAGTGCTAATCATTAGTGTTTTACCAAGTCAGCTAACGTGTGAGAAATTTCAGGTTGCAAAAACAGCAAAGGTTAAGCATGGTGTCACAAAGGAGGTAGGGATGTGCGGATCCATTGGCGAGCTTTATTCGTGGTCTAACAGGCCAAATATAGTCCAAAATACCGGAAAACAGAGCAATGGGGATTCGACAGAATCAAGGTCGAGGTACACAGGCAGGTTTCAAGGCAGGCAGCAAACAAACAATCACAGTCCAGATAAACAGTCCAAAGTAGAAAACAGGGAAATAAACACGGGTAGGAATGCTTGGAAATGCTACACAAGGAAACCATGACTTCACAGCGATCTGGAGTGAGTCTGGCTTATGTGCAGGTGTTAATGAGGGCTATACTGTACAACGGCTGCTGGGTAATGTCATCCGGATAACAGTGATGTTCTTTCTGGCTGGTGATAAAACCTACAGCAGCGTGGTTCTGAATTGAGAAAATGAATTTTGGTTAGATGCAGGGTTGTAATGATTCGTAATGGCATTAAGGATTGTTATGAAGAATGACACGGCCACAGGGATTTGTGCTAGAACAGTTTGCAGCCAGTTAATGTTGTCACTGAAAAATAGTTAATTACATTTGGTTATTCCTATAGGAAAATCCAAACAAGTACCTATAGATTTACATTAAATCAAGGTATAGATTTACCAACTGACTATCTTCTTTCTTTTCTTCTTTAATCCTTTAGACTTCTGGTGGAGCATAGGGCCGCAAAAACACCAGGCCAACAATCTCTGTTCTGAGCCATTTTCTTCAGCTGGGTCCACGTCATTCTGGCGGCCTTCACTTCGCTCTCGACAGATCTTCTGGCTGGTTCTCTTCCACAGGTCTGTGTTCGAGATCTTCTCAGGCCATCTGATGTTAAGGATGTGTCGCAAACACTTGTTGATGAAAATCTGTATCTTGTTGATAGTGGTGTTGGTTACCCGCCACGTCTCGGATCCAAACAGGAGAACTGCTTTCACGTTGGAGTTAAAGATACGGCTCTTGCTGCACTGAGAAAAGGCTTTGGAGTTCCAGATGGGTCTCAGGGTGTTGAATGCAAGCCTTGCTTTGTTGATCCGGCTCCTAACGCACCGTCACTGCTGTCTACACTTCCTAGGTAGACAAAGCAGTCGGTTTCCAAAAAGTCTTCTCCAAAACTTCTTGGTCAACAACTTGCTGAGGATAGGCAGCAGCATAATTCCTCGCCAGTTGCCACTCTGAGATGGGTCACCTTTCTTGGGTAGCTTCACCAGGTACCCAAGCCTCCAGTCGACAGGCACTTGCTCTTGCTCCCATATCTTCACTAGGAGAGGACGTAGCATCTCTGCTGCTGCCGCGTCGGCCTTGAGAGCTTCTGGAGGGATGCCGTCAGGCCCTATTGCCTTTCCATTTTTCAAGGACTTGATGGCTTTGGTGATCTCTGCCTTGGCTTATTAGTGTTGATACAGGGAGGCTCTTCTGCTGGCGGTATGTTGGGAACTGTTTGTGGTGGTGGTCGATTCAGGATCTCTTCAAAATGTTCCACCCATCTTCTTCTTTGTCCCTCGTCACTTGTGATGGTTTTCCCATTCTTGTCCTTAACTGGCTTACTTGGGTTAAAACTGATTAAGTATCAAGTATCTAATATTTTTTATGAAATTAGTCTGCATTTACACTGCATGATGGTGCACACCTACTAGGATAAATTATATTTTGCTGTAACTGTTGTTATCATTATGTCAATCGCTGCATTTTCACCCATTATATTATGGGTTTATATGTCACCCCCGAAACTTTGCTTCATATATGTGACCACTAGCAGCACGGAAAACAAAACTTTGACATGTAGTTTTATACCTATTGCTAAATAACGGTTAGAATAACAACTTGCAGTAGGTAAAACTGTTTGCATGATAAGTCGCACCAATTTAAAATGTCAAAACGTAGTGTTTTGTACAGCTAAAAATAACTGGACCCATAGAATTTACATCAAGAAACAGGTGGATAACACGCAGATATCACATGCATATGACATGAAATTTGTTGTTGTTTTTCGTGTACTTGTGATACGCATCTAACCCAAAAACCTAAATCTACCCATCGCATACATGCCTACAGACTTGATAATTCTTGTTTTCGTTTTCATTGCCTGAGAAAGTGGTCTGTGATGTGAGCATGAGGACAGTGTCAACTGAGAACCCAAAGATAGACAGATAGATAGATAGATATGCACTCAGAAAAATATACATTTTACACTTTGTTTCACAGATTTCCACAGAACTGAACTATATGTTTACTTGAACTATGTAGACATGAAGTGGGGGGAAAAACGCACGTTTAATAGTAAAATAGCATGGCTAGTACACGTTTTGACACTTTTGAGTGCGGGCGCAGTAGTTGCCATGTGTTCCACTAGGCTTCTAGAGAAAGTAGGAGCGCGTGCACAGCAGCTCGCTCAGTTGGAAGTCGAGTGCGCTCCTGAGAAGAGCGGGGAGAGGAGAAAGAGGGCTGAGTAAAAGTGATTGGTGGAGTTGATGTCCGTACAGCTGCTGTCTTTTTGCTGTCTTTTACATTAAAGATATACGTTTGGAATCGTTTTTTTTTTTTTTACTTAATTGGAAGGTTATTGGCGTTGTACAGGGAAAGCGCATAATGGAGCCTCTAACAGTGACTGTTAGTGATTCTTCCGAGCGGTTTCCTTTAATTCTGACAAACTCGAGTTTTATGGAGGAGCCAGCGGGACTTCTCTCCAACTGGAGCGGAGACAGCAAGCCGACGGCGGTGAAAGACTGCACTGCGGCCGCTATTGCTGTGTGCATCACCGCGCTGTACTCTGTCATCTGCGTGGTGGGACTGTTCGGAAATATTCTGGTTATGTATGGTGTGGTTAGGTAAGAGAAATTTTTTATTTTAGTGAACATGTACTTCTGTATTCAGAAGTCTCAGTAAGTGGAATGATCACTATTTATTAATTTTGACATTAATAAATATAACTTTGTTGGTTTAAGTGCACTTAAGTGCACAGTCTAAGAAGAAAGCACACATATTTCTCTTACATATATTTAAACCCTGGGAAAGCTCTGAGAATGTGATAGAATTGGAATTTTGTTTGGAATCTAAGCAAGTGGTTGAAGATGAAAGACAGGGCTGAGGAGTGAGACTTTGTGATGTGCTCATCTGAGGGTGGCTGTGAAAACCTCACACTCAGCACCAATGAAACAGACAACAGAACCAGTCCAAATTATATCACCCGCAGATACGCCAATTTAGCTCAGGGGTAGTTTTGGAGGAAGGACAATTTTCACAGCATGCACAATTCAAAGCTCACTTGTGAAATGTGCTGTTATGATCTGGTCTCATCTTCTTTTCTTGCAGTTTACAGTCACTATGTAATCTGGATCAGGTTAGCAAAATTAATACTTGTGATTTGTTTATATTATTTTTAAAAATACTCATACCAACCACAGTTACTTCTTCATTTATTAAAGAATATTTAAAATTGGCAGCAAATTATTAATAATTTATTCATCTTCTCAAATACTTAATTTCAGCTTTCTTTTTTAAATAAGACTATTTCTTATATATGTTTGGAAAGTCTTCCATTTTTAAGAAAAATAAAGTACTTTTACAGTTTTATTAATAATTGGATGAATGTGATAAACACTGTAGGTCAAAAGTAATCAGATTATATTCATTAAATGTGTTATGAAACCAACTAAATTACTAACTGCAATTTGTCTTATGTAACTTGAATTCAATAACTGCTACAATTTGTAATCTTCCCACCAATGTGCTTCTTTAACGTATATATATATATATATATAAAGAATCAGTACCTATTGAGGCTCAAATCTCAACTCTACATAGCCAAAATGAACATAAAGAAAAAATATTTCACACAAAAGGCTATAAAAATGAATCACAATATATTCTAATATCACACATGTATCACACATGCATCACTAAAATATATATTTAATGCTACAATGTCATTTTTGAAAGATTCTATTATTGTAAAAATTAAAAGATACTTGAAGCTCCATTTTGGGCTCTTCAGAAACCATTTCTAAATGTTTCTAAAAATTGTAACTATTTTAAGCAGAACCCATAATTTCTTTCAAGAACCCTAAAGACTATTGAAAGTTCCACAAACTCAAACAAAGCTTATAAAGAACATCTAGCACAAATGAGCATACTGTAGCTAATTATTCATAAGAAAAGTGTGCTTATCTTAGGTTGCATACAATCAAAATAAACTACGAAAGCATACATACGTAGTTCACAGCTCTAGAAACCTGTGTATTTTGCCTATTTAGGCAAAAGAAAATCATATGGAGCAAAAATCCAAAACCAAAAAGACCTGCCTTGAAATATATGGAGCCTTTGGTATGTTCCCTCTGAAGGGCTCAGATCACAGAACTATTACAATTCAGCTATAGATCACATCTTTCTAATCTATTCACAGCACATATCTTCAGGAGTGCAAAGCCACTGCCTAAGAGGAACAGTTTGAATGAGCTAATCATATTCGTGATTTCTGGATTGCTTGTCTTTCACAGAAGACTTTTCCCATTTGCAGATATAAAAAATGTTGCAGAAGAGAGTATTAAAGCATATCAGCCTGGAAGGCAGAAACTGTACAATAGGAAGTCTGATGTGAAAAGAACTCATTAATAATTCTCCCTAAAGTTTTTAACTGCAGACAGAAAACATGATGTAAATGCATTTTGATTGCATCCACATCAAAGTTCTCCCTACACTTTTTTTTTTTTTTTCTTGCTTTTTTTTTTCTTGGAAAAAAATGTCTAAACTTCCCACACAATTACATGAGATTTTACGACGCAAAAAAAAACTATCACTAAAAAATTGTGCCCACACACCATTTAAATGTCAATAACATGGCATTACCTCTAAACATTATTTTCCATAGCAGGTTTGTGACAAAAATAAGTTCCTTACTACATTTAATTAGCATAAACATGATTCATGGCAGTACTAAATGAGAGTGCAACTGGACAAAACATAGCAAACCAGTATTCCCTGTGAATAAGTGTAAAATTAGAGATGCAAACATGAGTCATGAATATACAACAAAACATGTTATGCACTCGGTACAAAAGACTTAATGGAGCTTATAATAATGGATTTATTCATCTCACCACACATACAGCCATGTACAAAGAGAGGAATAAACTGTAGTGTCACTAATGGATGTGCTGTCTTCTCTCTTCTTCTCTGTGAGACTTCAAATGTCAAGTCCTCAAAGGAGACCAGTGTGTGGGCAACAGACAAATCTCAAAGAGAGGATAATCAATGGATAACAATTTATGCCTTTGGCGTTGGGCTTTTCTTTAGCAACTATGGTCACATCCTTTCAAAGGATACTACTAATTTGGATAGAAAAATTGAAAAGAAAAAAAATCATGAGCTGATTATTGTATGACATCACAAAGAAACACCCTCTGCTGGCAGATATTGTACCTACACTTCATCACAATTTCTGTGCCGATAGTCTATTTAGACAAATGATTTAATAATAATAACTAAAATACTTATTGCTCACATATTGCACAAAATCTTAACAAGTAGATTTAAAAAAAAGTTTGAGAAAAAAAATAGTATATTTTGAAAATATATTGTGTAACATTTTTAATTGAAAATAACCATAACAAGCCTGAAAAGTTCTGAAAAATTATAATTTATAATGTTTTTATTAAAGCACCAGACACTACAACAAAAATAATGAATGTTGCCAATGCATGGTATGATTTTTTTATAGGTTAACATTTTCATTCTTAAAATAAAAGTTGATAACAGTGTGGAAGGGTGTTAAAAGAGCAAATATGGTTCTCTTTTTCCTTTTATTTTTTGAAATGATCATCATGTTAATCATATCTGATATTTATATGAAAAGGGCAAAGCAGAGAAGAACCTCAAATCAAGCACAATCAGTGCATGCCATTCATCTGCATCTGTATTCATCAATGTTCATATCGTCATTGCAGGTGCAGCAGATCGACTTTCGAAAATTATGACGTGCTTATCTTGCTGAATCACTCAGACTGACTTTTACTCTTTTTTTTTTTTTTTCTTCAGGTACACGAAGATGAAGACAGCTACCAACATTTACATCTTTAACCTAGCTTTGGCCGATGCCTTAGCCACAAGTACTTTACCCTTCCAGAGTGCCAAATACCTCATGAAAACCTGGCCATTTGGGGAGCTCTTGTGTAAATTGATCATTGCTATTGACTACTACAACATGTTTACCAGTATTTTTACTCTGACGATGATGAGCGTAGACCGTTACATTGCTGTCTGCCATCCAGTGAGAGCCCTGGACTTCCGCACACCCATGAAAGCAAAGATCATCAACATCTGCATATGGATTCTCTCCTCTGCTGTCGGCTTCCCAGTCATGGTTATGGCCGTAACAGTGACAACCCCAGGTGAGGAAAAAATGAGTGAAAAAAAAAGTATTATTATGATTGTTTAAAAAGAAAGATTCAATTTGTCAGTGATTTAATAGCCAGTGCTTAGTTCGACAGCACATAATCATAGCCATGCATGAGTATAATATGACTTACATTTTTTTGGCTAAGTGAACTAGATGTTAATATTTAGTCAAATGATTTTCTAAACGCCTCCTCTGCGTGAGGCTAGTCTGTGGTGATTAGTCTGAATCGGTCAATCTTTTTCATTTCATAATAAAAGCAGCCTTTGTGAGTGCAGTGCTGTTTGTTTACAGCTGTTACCGGGGGAAACAGCTTTTTTACCACTCCAAAAGCGGCACCTGGTGGCAAAGAATGAATTTGCATTTTCATTTCAAGTGCTTTTGTATTGCTGCATTGCCAACCGGATTTGTTAGAAAGTCACTGAATTAAAACTGATCATTAAATTCAACTAAGCTATTACTCTAGACTCATTTTATCTTCTTTTCCATGCATTTTTCACAGAAAAAACAGTCTGCATGTTAAAATTCCCAGACCCAGATTGGTACTGGGATACTGTGACCAAGATCTGTGTCTTCGTTTTTGCCTTTGTGGTTCCCGTCTTGGTCATCACCATCTGTTACAGCCGGATGATCCTTCGTCTCAAGAGCGTACGCTTGCTGTCCGGCTCCAAAGAGAAGGACAGGAATCTCCGGCGCATCACCCGTATGGTATTGGTTGTAGTGGCGGCCTTCATCATCTGCTGGACCCCCATCCATATCTTCATCATCATAAAAACTGTAGTGGAGATAAACCATAAGAATCTGCTTGTAGTGGCCTGCTGGCATCTGTGTATTGCTCTGGGCTACATGAACAGCAGCCTCAACCCGGTCCTGTATGCGTTTCTGGATGAAAACTTCAAGAGGTGCTTCAGAGAATTCTGCTTGCCCTTTCGTTCCCGCATGGAGCAGAGCAGCTTTTCCAGAGCCCGTAGTGCCACGAGAGAGCCCATTTCGGTATGTGCCAAGTCTGAATCAATGAAACAGCCCACATGACTAGACCTGGAACAGATGCCTCCCGATACACAGCCGAGGACACAGAAAGATCTGCAGTCTGAGGTCACCCAGATCTCCACCACTGAGTTATAAGCTCCTTTGAGGTAAATACAACTTGACAACAAGCCCATATACTAAAGGCAAAATGCCATGTTGGTTTATTAGTCTTTTTTTTTTTACCTTTCTTAATTTCGCTTTGTGGAAAAGCAGTGGATGATCTGTGCAACATGGGATCATTTGGACAATTCATGTTCGGAAAAAAACATCTAAGATGTGGCCTTGAACTGTGAACAGGCAATCTACATTCATTAGTTATATATAACCAATCAAAGTGGATTTCCATAATCAGATTTTTAAATGAAAGCCAGTGCATTTACTTGGAAAGTGTGTACTTGTAACTGAAATACAAGTGTCCAAACAAGGAACTAAATACACAAATGCAATTTCCAGCAACAAAATGAGCTGTAAGATTTTCATTTAAAGAGAGAAGCAATCTTGCTTCACCGAACAATTAAAACGTACAGAGGTCTTTTTCCAATCCAAAATAAAAGGATTTCATTAAACCTGAGGATAAAGATACTGTATATGGAAAAAGAGAGAGGTGTCGGATACAGAGAATGGAGCAAAATTTCATCTCAAGGTTTGCATGGATGACAGGGCTCCTTCCCTCAGGATGGCTGTTAAAACACACTGTTATATAAACTGCCACATTCTTCATTTCATGGTGCTCGATAAGGTGTCCTTTTGTAAATTTGTGCTACTAGTGAAGGTGTTTGAAGACCTTTGAATATGAAGCACCTCTTGAGTATACAGTGTTCATGCTAGGAGCATACGGTATGTGTAGATGTGCTCTGAGACTATTACAGAAACGCTTTTAGATCATTTTGTCTCAGTTCTTGTAATGAAGTATGTAGTGCAACCGTTCTTGCATTTCATTACCATTACTACAGAATAGCTGTTTTTTGACCTTCTTCAAATTCCAAAGTTGAAATGACATTTAATGAGTCATTTTATGATATTAGCGTCTAAATGTCAGCTTTGTTGTAAAAGGAGATTGAGTTTAGTTTCTTAAGCTGTTGTAGACAAACTTTTTCCAGTCAAACATGTTTTTGTATTAGCGGTGAGTATTGCTCTGCTGTAGAATCTTGTATGTACTTTTGTGCAGCTGTTGTATATTTCCTCATGATTATATTTTTATGGATGCACCAGAATTAGACATCACAAATGTCAGTGTTTATGTTGTGAAAGCTAAAAAGCAATTACAATTTTCTGGAGATTGCATGGATGTTGGGAAAAAATAACTACTCATATGATGAAAAAATAAATTCTACTCATATGATGAGCAAGTTCATTAGGATATACATTTATCATCTCATTATTTAGTGAATGATGAATAAGCTTGTCAACCTTTCAAGGTTTTTTAAAGATTTAAATTGTGTTTGGTAATAAATATAACAAAAGCCTTAAAAAAAAAGAAATGAAAATCTTCTATGCTAATTTTCTGCAGGTACTTGTAAAGGCTGGAGACTTAAGCACTGTTACATAATCTCTTCATCAGACAACCTATAGACCCCTGTTATGAAATATACTGGATAAGTGCTTTTGAAACAAGATAAAAATAAAATGCGGTTGTTGTATAATGACTGTTGTATAAAGACAAAATCGTTTGTATTTTTGCTGACTTTTGTCGTTTGTCTAGTCATAAGAAACAAAATGTCAGAGTTTACACCGTAAAAATGACATGTTTTAAGAGAAGTCACTGTCTTTTTGTGACAGGTAGAATTTATTTTACGGCAATTCTCATTTATTTATACAGTATTCATAAACGGCGACTGACTGTCACACAGTTCTGTTTGATATTCAATGAATATTAAATTGGCTGTAATGCGATTGTTCATCAAGGCACACATTATCCAAGCATTTTAACAGCTAGCTGACAATAATTACTTCGGTGCTATATTAACAGCACTGAATTACACTCACTTGACTGTAGGGGGTTTCAAAGTCTTAAAATTCTACAACATACGGCGACTTCCAAATGGCTTTTTTATGCCCTTCAAGGGCACTTTTTATAGAGGGGACACCATGTGTGAGAACGTTTCAAACAAAAGTGAGCAACTGGATCCCAACTGGGGCCACCTGTTGTAAATAAGACACAGTGTAACAATATTTAAAGGTACTGTATGTAAGTATTTCACTCTTCTAAAGCCAAAAAAATAATATGTTTGTAGATATTTGGGAAACATGTTAGGCCCAAACCAGCATATCCAGTGCAAGAAGACCCGCTACTATAAATAAAACATTATTTTATCATTATACTGTAGAGATATTCTTTTTTGTTTTTGCAATTTAGTTTTTAGAGAATATGCACGATTGCTCTTCTCACAAATCAGCTCTTTCTTGTTTTTGTTGCTTTTCTATGCCTCGTCTTAGACTTTTATGTAATGTCCTTGTCATCAGTTTGTATCTAATCTTGTTGAGCTCCTGTATATATACATCTCAAATGTTTCTTTAGCTCTTTGTGAGTTGATGAATGTAATGGTTGTCTGTTTGCCCGTCATTATGTTATTTTTTTTGGCTTATTTGTTGTAGTTTTTCCATGAAATAGCTGCGCAAAAATCCTTCTTCACAACATTACAGTTTTTCACTGGCATGCCTCTTTGACTAGTGCACCTTTGAGCCTAGATCAAAGTAATCGAAGTAAAACACTTAAAGTACTGTTTTTGGAATTGGTGACTTGTGAAGTAATTTTCGGTGTGAGGTATCTGTACTGTTACTGGTTATCACCTCTGCGAACTGTAGCAAATAGGTCCTGAAACTCTTGAACAGAGAGATCCTGTTTACTGTGGCTTACTGGATGTGAGAGGAGCGGAAGCAGTTCACCTGTTATATTTGAAAGCAGCACCCTGACATTTAAAGCACGGGCACAGTCCTTGTGTCATAGTAGGGATAACAGACTCTGGAAATGGCTTTGGAAGGATACAGAGTCTCAACCAGCCAACAGACACAAATACAGAATCTTAGACGAGCAAATGGCCTGAAAAACGTACAACATCATTATGGTCAGCAAATGTCGCTTATGCGCTTCTCCGTTTCCTCATGATTGAGGTTTGGCGTGTCAGTTACATAATGGCATAAACAGCAGATCAGAGAGCAACGCTGTTTACAGTGGGTGGAGGGAAGCATCACGAGGCTCAGTAATGACAAGAGACACAGCATGTCAGCTAGATTGATCAGGAGGATCACACTCTCCACAAAATTGCGCTCAACCCCATTCAGTGTCCTTATGAGTAGCCTCTTCAGTTGACTATATATGTATATATATTTATTGGGCTGTCAACTGTGACACACTAGCTAAAACAAAATATATGCATAAATATTAAACACATTAGGTCAGTCATGCTCAAGTTTAGCAGTTCCTATAATTTATCTCAGGGGAATATGGTAAAATCATACCCATTTCCAGTAAAACCAATCTTCCATTAAGGGTTGCTCTGTTCAGTTTCCAGAGCAACCGCCAAGATGAGATGCTGTACAAAAACGACTGGTCTTATTTACCAGATTGACGCATGATGTTATGAACATATATGCGCATTTCATGCCTGAAAGAACAGAAAATATCATATCTAACCCCAACAATTACCGGTGTGCCAGTTTTCTGTTCAGAAAACAGAAGTGCTTTACTCTTGTCAACACTTTTATCAGTTATGGTGTACATTTGGTGTCTGAAGTCTGTTACCGTCAAACTGTTTCCAAGGTAGAGTAACAATGCTGACAATGTAACAGTAACAATGTAACAGAACTTAATTTTTCTAAAAAATCCACTTGCAAGACACTAATGAAAACATGATTGAAAGACCTTTAAATAACCCAGCGTGAGATCAGTAATAAATTCTGTTTTCCTTTTGATATTGTCGTAACAGAGTTGATGTAACGCTTGGTTTAAGATTTTAGATTAAAATATTTTCTCAAAGAGAGCACAGATATTTTCAGTGCTTCAGATCTTCTCAGTGAGTGAAAGTGACTTCATTTCCTGTAACTTACACAATTCTGCGAGCAAGTGTGGTTTGGTAACAGAGTTGATGGAGGATTTATGGTTACACAAGAACAACAACAAAAAAAATATTTTAAATAATGTTGTAGAATTAAGTAACTATTTAGGGATTTTAGAATTAAAGTGAATAAAATGTTGCCCAAAGAAAAGTACTATAAAATATTTTGATTGCACATTGATACACGATGGAAAAAACACAAGAGCAAATCATGATTTTCAGATACTTTTTAAATAATTATATTTTTATGGATCTTGTAATTTTTTTAAAAATTAGTAAAGAATAATAATAATAAATAAAAAAAAAAAATATATATATATACATTTGAAGAAAAAGCAGAAAGAATAATGAGAATAAGAATTTTAGAATTATCCATACATTTTTTTTTGGAACATAAAGAAAACAATAGGAACAGTTCTCTGTTGGCCACTGCGGCAAACACATGCGACTTGATCCTGCATAAAAATCTGTGCGGTCAGAAAACATTTTCAACTCAAAATTCATGATCGCACGGCTTCCGTTTAAAATTTCACCAGTGTAAATTTGCTTCATGAAAAAAAAATATCCAGCTGTTTTTCGAACTTTTTAACGAGACAAAAATATTGGGTGCGCTTTTAAAGAGAAAGTACCACTAGGTGGCGCTTTTGGAGCGTTAAAAGCTCATAAACACTGCTGAAAATGAAATCGACCAATCAACGGAGGGGTTTGGAAAAATTAATCGATGAACGAATCGTTTGGGAAACTTTGAACGAATAAGGTAAAATTAAAATGTATCTTGTAAGCCTGTTGTTTAGGACACCCCAAGACTAAAATATGAACCGTAACACACAACCTAATACGGACACTTTAGTTTAAACAATTCACGAACTGCCTGCTGTGAAACTTAATGACTGTTCTGGAACAGCATGATGAGTCATTTATACTTTTGCCAATAAGGACATGCCCCTCAAACACATTTAATGTAGCTTGCTGCCATTAAAAAAACATTTAAAGCCAGTGTCCTGTCCACTTCTCAGTGCAGCTGCCTCACACCAGACAACAGAAAACATTGATGGCAGCATTAAATGATGGTGGTCAATTAAGTGCTTGCAGCAGAGGCTGTTAGCATTTCAAAGCTTTCAGGGAAAGTAGGCCTTGAAGGGCTTTTCAACTGAAATACCCCACAAAGTCTCTCAACATGACTCACTGGAGACCAGACCAGGAGCACAATACCATTTCCCCTTCGTGGATGATTAAGTGCTGCTTTGATCTGCAAATTTTATCAATAGCGACCGAATCATTTCCAGCCTCAAGTGTTTTCAACAATTTAGCAACTTATGTAAGCATCAACTTTGACATTTCATATTTAATAGGGTATAAGCAATTTCTGGTTGCAGTCATAGGGCCACCTTCTTAAAGAAATAAGGTAAATGAAAACGAAATCTGTACTCTGCTTTTTTTTTTTTTTTTTTAATCTGTGGAGCACAAAAGCAAGGGTTTCAGACTGAGACAGTGGCTAATTGTCAGGCTAATTAATAAAAAAAATAAAACAGATGTTTCGAAATCCCCCCCACACACGTAATAAATATACTAAGATGCAAACAACTAAACTGAAAAATATCACTTTACTCTTGAGAGCACGTTGCTGCCACACAGTGGATAAACAGCGCAAAGAAACATTCAGCATTTCTAAAAGTAAAATGCTACTTTAAAAATATTTTTTAAAGCGCAACAAGAATTGAATAACTTTAATCCTTATGTCAAAAATTAATTATAGAATAGATTAAAATTTCTACATTTTAATAAATTGACTTTCCACCTAACAGCAATTTACTTAATGTAAGCATGCCATAAAACCCACACACAAGACCCTGTAAATGTAACAAATTACTGAATGTTTGAAAAAGACAAAATTAACACATTTTATCTCATGTAAATGTGTGCATGTTTTTAAGTAATCATACATCAGATTCTATAAAACCTCATTTTTATTAAGTGTCCACAGGGCCAGCAATGCATTTATACAATAATGCTTTCATTTAAGAAATAGGAAAACAGTTTAACACTGCAAGGTACAGGAATACCAAATCTTTTTTTTGTTGTTGTGAGTGAAATAGTTTAGACCTGATATCGTAAGCCTTTTATTGCTCAGACCAAAACGTGGAATTTAAAAAAAACATTTTCCAGGACTCGTCTAAAAGACTTGTTAAGTCACCTTTCAGTGCATACATGCATACAGTCACTCACGACAGGCGGTCACCAGGAGGCATACTAAAGATCTGTGTTAAAAAGAATTAAGATAAGGCAAAGAAAAAAAAAAAAGTCCATAAAAAGAAAAGAAATATCTGATCATCTACCGGACAGTATCCAGTGAATGTTTGGGCTCCCCATAAAGCGGGATAAAAGGTTTAATTAGATGATATTCATCCTACCCTCTCCCTCATTCGCTGGCTTAGCTCAGCACAGGAAGCATTACCAACCCCAGACTCCCCCGATCATGATCAAGCTATAGGTTACAGACACCACTGATACAGTAGTTTGGCTCAGCTGTCTTTGGTCAAGGAGTTAAAGATCAGCTCTCCTGCTTGTCTTTGACCAGTAGGACTGTGTGCTGCCCTCCACTGGACACTGACAGAACAACACGGTTCTCCAGCTGCTTGCCCGTCATCTCCACTGGGCTCCATTCATCCTCCTCCTCTCCTGTACCCAGCTGCAGGTTGGTGCCCATGCCCCAGGAAAACACAGAGCCTGGCCAACAGATAGCAGTGTTAGAAAACTAAAACACAGCTCTTATGATCAAAACAAGGCAGCAGTATGTTCTGTTATTTAGCCCTAAAAATAAACTGCTCTGATTGGTGCAATTAATGTAATTAGAGGTTAAAGATACATTTGTGAACAACACACACATTGCGTCATTTGCCATTTAAAACTACAGGAATAAACAGAGCTTTTTATAAAATTCCCCCTTTTTTTATGTAAAGATCTTGATAATATAAATGGACCTCAGAGAACAGCACAAAAAGCAACGGTAGTTAATGACCTCTTTCAGGGATGCAAACAGAGGTATGGTCAAAAAGGAGTGAGATTATCAAAGCCCGTGCCCCCGCAGCAAATATCATATA
>JAUMHP010000070.1:13959317-13972593 GCA_032361065.1 Enteromius trimaculatus
TGTGTGTGTGTGTATTTATATATACATAATAAATATACACAGTACACACATATTATGTGTGTATTTATTATTATTTTGGATGCGATTAATTGTTTGACAGCACTAGTAAAAACCAAAACTTAAATAAAAAAATTATCAACACTCAATTCTAAATATCAATAAACATACTATATAAATATTAAATAACACTGCACAAAAAAATGAGTAAAAACGTACATAAAGATATATGATTTTAGAAGTCTTACAGACCACATCTATAATTGTTAAAGTGGTTTTGTATATTTTTTGAAAATAGAAAACTCAAATGTAAAAAGCATTCAGTACAGAAAAAAACAAAAAAAACAACAACCCTTTTTGTGTTTCACAGAATACATAACACAGCTTTGGAATGACATGAAGGGGTGAGTAAATGACTGAAGTGTCTGTTAATCAAGAATGAAATAAAGTTTTCACATTTCAGATTAGTGATACATTAGTAGAATCAAACGCCTTCTTATACCAACTCACCAATAATATCATCAAAGACCAACTCATTCTTACAGAATACATTCTAAGCAAGCAAGTTTGTTGACAAAAAGCCATGTGACTGCTAAATCGTTGCATTCCGTAGCTCGTGTCACATGACTTACAGATAATTAGTTCTACATAACTGCCAAAAGACATGGTAAGTATAATGAAGTACAGCAGCGGCCAAACATTATTTCTGAGAAGGAAGCATAAATTAAGCTAAACATGCTTTGGATTTACCTAGCTGCCTTTCTACAAAACAAATGCATTAATGTCAGCCCGAAATCGAAGCAACCCGCAGGCTTTCAGCATGTGATGAGGTGGACTGGATTCATTCCTCGTTCTTTAATCTCACAGCTGCTTGTGGAGCAACTGTTGACTGGAGTAGCTTATACGAACATTTGCTAGCATCTGCTTTGGCATGATGGGGCATTTCCAGCAGCGGTGGCTAAGATCAGCTTCTTCTAGCCGTTTAAACACCGGTTAATATTGTGCCAAGGTGCTGCACGCTCGTGGCAGCTTTAATGCCCGAAACATGCAGTTTTGCACTTGAGAATGTGAGTGAGCGAGAAAGATAGAGCAGAAGCAGCAAGTGGCGCGTTAGTCCCACGCTCAGGTGGAGCGCTCAAGGCATGCTTTGCTGAGAGTGAGAAAGATGAGGCTATTGCACACGGCAGCAGATGAAGGACGCAGCTTTGGCGACAGGCCTGGCCTCAACGTTTACCTGTGCGCATGCCACCTGCCCGTCGGCACAGGTAGACAGGCAGGGACAGGTAGACGTCATGGTCACCCTCACGCTTCCAACAGGACCAGTAGAGGGGGAAATCGTTGCCGTCACCCCCATGCAGGGTGGAGGCTGGCGAGGGACAAAAACACACAGTCCCCAGGCGTCAAACAAACACATATCTTGACAAAGCAGGGATGACTTATTCTTCTAAATGGCTGGAAACATCACGCCGGTGTTTTTTTTTGGTGACATCACTTTGGGAAAGTGTTATCCCCTTATCTTAATTCTGACATCATGTTTCCCATAAATAGCTGAGATCATATTCTCAATAAAAACAGGCTTGTGCTAGGAAATAGTATGCCTCATGACTTTCCCCAATTATTCACCAAAACCGAAAAATCGGTCATAATTTAATCACCCTTTCCAAACTTGTATGAATTTTTTATTAACCTTTTAGGCATGTACTTGTTAAAAAGTAAACTGCAATTTTTTGTTTATTTTGTTATTACGCTGTTCTATGACTGCCACTTATAATGTTATCTATATCTTTACATAAAAAAGTAAAAGTAATAGGCTATTTTCCACCATATTTTAACACTGTGTTTTAATAAGGTGTGGTGGACTGTAAACTGAAGTAAACACCCAACTGCTGTGATTGGCTGAAAGTTGTGTTTGTTTGACAGCCTACATCCTTCATAGATTGACGCTACTGTGATTTAAATACTAGTACATTTTAAACTATCTGTAACAACAGACAAAGCAATAATGAACAAAAAAACAGTAACAACAAAAAAAAAAAAAAACACTTGTGTGGTCCGACATTACTATCAGATCCAATATATACAGCACAGCATCATCTTTTAGTTTAAATCGTTCTAAAACTCCTGCACTGAATTGTGATTAGTTTGTAAACAAATTTGCAGTAGATTTAAGTGAACAAAGGACCAGGTTCCTTGTTACCTTCCGAGCAATCTTTATAATGTTTCCGTCATGTCATTTACCGGCACAAAACAGTGGGCGAAGCTAACAGGCAGTGATGTAGAAGCAGGAGTTGATTATTTAGTAGAGGCAGTGTTTAGCTACACTATTACATCACAAACCAATAGATTCCACAACCACAATCATTTTGGCAGATTTTCTTCAATGTAAGCCATTTCTAGACTAAAGAGAAAGTCTCGAGCTCTGAAACCTGAAGAACGTTTAAATGACCTCATTACATTATGAAAGCAAATGGTTGCAAATGACAATTCATGTTGAATTTAAATTAATATATGAGCTAAACAACCAGCTAAAGCCATAGATATAAATATCCAGATGATCCAAATGTGTCAAAAACACCCAGATCTTCAACATGTTAGGTAGAGCTAACAACTGTCATTATACCAACAAAAACGGTATGCCACAGCACTGTGCAACCAACCATGTTATAGTTACACAAACGGCTTCAGCAAGAACTATTCACAATATCTACTCTTATAATGCAGCAGTGCTAAAGACTGGTGGCTGCGCTTCAACAAAACCGGTCCAGCGTACTGTGACTCAGCACATTGTTTAGAAGCAGTAAAACAACACACATGTAAAATGTACAGCTCTGCTTTTCAGAAGCACTGACTGACACGCTCATCGACTGCTTTCCAAATGGACAGCAGGAGGCAGTGTGAGATTTAATGTTTGAGACACAATGTTTAGACATTTCAAACCAACACAACCTGGATGCTTTGGTCTAAAAGATAAATTACAGCCGTGCTGATTTTCAATTCAGAAAGACTGTTGTGTTATACCGCTGTGATAATCAATACATTCAGTTTCATTTAGGAATGGTATGTGTCATGGTTTAAATCGAAAACTAATCAATTATATTCAACATCAGATACTGATATCAACATAATGAACTTTTGCATGTGGTTGTAAGGAGCACTTCGCATTTAACAAGCACATTTAAAATGGACAAATTCTCCTAAATAAGAAAGAGTTCCTATTCAGTTGGAACAAACATGCCTATTGTTTTTCTGCAAAAAAATAAATAAAAAAAATCAGGGACAAATGACAAAATCCAAGATTACAGCATAAATGAAAACATTGTCTTTAGTAATAAGTTACTTAAGACTATTATCAAGCTGATCAGCTTAAGGTTCAGAACCCCAAACGAAAAAAAAAATTGGCTTAGCAAGCGGAGAACAGCAGAAATGTATTAAACATGGCTGAGTTCTCATGATGCACGACACATGGACGTGGATTTAATGCAATTAACACCACAAATCATCATTCTTTTTTGGCACCACTGCATGTCACGCATGCTTAGAAAATGAAAGAAAAACAGACATAGGAGTCTGCATCGGCGTGGTCTCTTTATGAGATGCTGTAGTGTAAGCCTGTGAGCGAGAGCAGCAAGTTTGCTTTCAATATTTAGTTAAAAATATCTTTATGTATTAAAAGATTTCCTTGCCATTTATGTCATGACAGTATCGAACAGCTGAAGTAATACTGTAATTTAATTCAAAGCTGCTTGACTTCCCTCACTTCCCTGCATTTTACTCATTTCCTCATGTGAAGCATTGCAAGTTTGCCTAAAACAGTCAAACAGCATTTTCATTACCAACCAAATGTTTCCACTGCTGATCAATCATTCCTGTTTCGAAAAGGGATCTTCTTATAGATCTTGTATACACTAAAATATTTTAGAATAAAAATACTGCAAATACATATGTAAATAAATCTAAGCATTATACCATTATATCAAATATGTAAATTTGAATGCTTAAAACGGAGTCATCTGTAGTGATCTGCAATGTCCTTCTAAATCTACACCCATGCCTCTCCTAAAATTGTGATATTTAATTTTCCCTATGCAGTGAGCTCACATGAGAAAGCAAATTAATTGTCTAGTAATTTCACTGACTTTAATAGGGGTCATGTTATATCTTGTATGACATATTTGTGATTACTCACCCAACATGGCGGGGTTGTTGCTACGGTTGATTGGCTTGGGTGGAGGGAGAGGGGGTTGTTTGGTAGGCTGGGCTGGGACATTGCCCATAGAGGATGGTGCTGAAGAGGTGGTAAGGGGAGCGCTGCTTGAGGCCTGTGTGTTGGCGCCAGCCGAGGATACGTTTCGTAGTGGTTTTCCAGTCGCGCTGACAACTGAGGAGGAGGAGGAGTTGGAGGAGGCAGAGGAAGAAGAGAAAGCAGCTGCAGGGTTGTGGACAGGGGTGCGGGATAAGCTGTCAGCACCAGGTTCAGGGGTGGATGTCATCAGCCATTTGGGCGGCATGACGGACTGCTTCGGGGGCAGAGGCTCTCGCAGTGTGTCCCTCAAAACCTCTGAATTAGGAACGTATTGACTGCTGTCAGATTCTGTAAGGGAATAAAATCAAATGAAAATGTTTATTTTGTCTTATGCTTAGTTTGAGCCTCATAATAACTTAAATAAGTGTTGTTTAATACTTCCAAGTTTAAATTTCAGAGTTAAACTGCTTTAATGAACTGACTGAAAATATCTGACTCAGTGATTGATTTACATAACAGTGTTATTGTAAGCACACTAAAACCTAAACATTTAAAAACTGAAATACTTAACCTGAAAATTAGTAATGCTGGCTAGGCAACTAACTGAACTTAAATGTGTAATCAGCTAAAAATGACAACAAAAACTAATAAATATTTAACTAATAATAATAATAATAATAAAACAGTATTAAATCATAATTGGCATGTGTAAATTATCTGAAAGTTGAAGTTTCAAATTGATGTATGATTTTTAGGATAATATCTGTATAATAATAATAATATATAACAGAAAACTTAACTTTTAAATAGTGACTGAGTAATTTAAATGAAAACTGTATCATCAGTCCTAGTGGAGGCCAAATCTGTCTCCAAAGGACTAAATGATAATGTTCACTTTGACGAGGATTGAGGTGCCTGGTTTATTAATTAGGAAAGAACAGGAGAATTCAGCTAAGCTGTGCTCAGTTCCTAAATAAGAACCTTAGCTGGAGCAGAACCCATGGGAACACAGACACTCGTCTCACTCCAGTTGGCCCAACAGAAGGTGAGGAAGTGATGGCGGAAGAGTGGAGAACAAAGAAGAGGAAGGTAGAAAGGGAACTACAGAAAAATGATTAGAATTGATCCCACAAACCTCGTCTTCCCCTTCCCTCTTCGACAGACGAGTGGCGAGGAAGCGTTGGCTTCCAGTCTGGCTCGGGGCGCGTCCTGCGCCCATCCTCAGAGGGGGCTTTCATTAGCCCAGGCCTCTTGTCCATTTCAACATGTAGCCTTACTCCATGTCGGATATCATCTCCCTGCCAGGCCAGATTAGATTTCCAGTCCTCTGTCCCAACAGACCAGCCACTTCTCCTGCCTTCATCCTGATTGGAGAACCTGGGGCCCAATGCTCCACGATGATCCCCGTCAGAAGGGGCACGACCTCTACGGTCATCAGGCTGTGGAAGCCAGACAGGGTTGACTCTAAATTCAGACTCAGAGGGCGAGTGAATCTGCTCTAGCCCCAGACCTCCACCAACTCCTACAGGCAGAGTGTGACCGTTCTTTACATAAGGTGTCTTGTGGCCATGGGCCTCACCTAATTCTGAAAACAAATAGGAAAAAATTACTTATACAAGTTTTTAAAAACCTGGGTACAGTGGGTACGGAAATCAATTTAAGTTTTTTCTTTTCCTCAATGTACACACAGCACCCCATATTGACAGAAAAATCACAGAATTGTTGACATTTTTGCAGAATTATTAAAAACGAAAAATGGTCCAGTACTCAGTAAAAGTACTCAGACCCTTTGCTGTGACACTCATACATTTAACTCAGGTGCTGTCCATTTCTTCTGACCTTCATTTGAGTCCAGCTGTGTTTGATTATATTGATTGGACTTGATTAGGAAAGCCACACGAGCGATTCATTAACAAACTGATTTTTTCAATCGGTTCGCAAATCGCACCAAACGATTCATTCTCGAATTGGAACGATCCGATTGCAGGCGCTCTCATTTCGACAACTCTCTGATTCAAACAATCCGTTCAGAGCAAGTCTCCATTGAACCGAACTCACGAGTACAACTGACGCGCACGACTGATGATGCGTAAAGTAGGTTACTAACTTTAACTGAAAATTATATTTAGGTAGAAATTGTCAGTTTGTTACACTGCTGTAAAGGGTGATCTATTTAAGTCCACTGAAATGACCGAAATCAACATCAGTGTGTCCAGGTCAAAAAACATTCATACTCCCTGCTGCTGTAACGTTAATGCTAGCAGTTTTATTAAAATGCTACACATTTAGCCCTATGTCTATTTTTATATGGTTTATTATTTATTTTCCTCCTAACTTATTCTCATGTCATATATAACGTTCTGTGACGTTCTGCAAAACATAAGCTGAACTTTGCAAATTAGAACTTTGAGTTTAGGTTAATGGTATGCTAATAGTGAAAATTGGACCTTAAAATAACATGGGACAGCCTAAACATCTCTATATATGTGTTATATGGTGGTGATAATGTCATACAAGTTTTGAATTTATTACTTTAATGAAAGTGTGTGTCATTACTACTATTTCTTTATTATATAGCAACTGTTTTCCACAGGCATAAAAGGGATTTGAAACGTATTGTGAATTTACAGAAAGCAACACGAGACAGAAATGACACGCTTCACCTTTTAAGTACTGTATTCACTAAACAAACATTTATGTTTCTCTGGAAGCAACAGCCCTGCAAAAATTCAAAAGGATTCGCATTTTTATTTCTAACAGAAATCAGGTTTGCAAAATCCTTTCAAATCGGGTTAGAGACTAACGTGGTTTGCTACTGAAGTTCGACAAGAGCCTGTAGCTCTGACTGGCTCTGAAGTACAGGTTGCGTCTCCTCACGCATCTCTCAGAGGTTACACGAGCAGCTCTCAAATAAATAGGCCTCTAAAGCCGGTTCACAGCGGATGACTTTCAAAGCTTTCTGCTGCAGGGCACAATTTGCTCTACTTTCTTGTCTGCATGTCATTTCCTTCCCAAAATATGAAGAGTCAAAAAAAGGTATCAAATTGAAATTTCCACTCTTCATCTGCCTTGAAAACTGCCGAATTTGTCTCAGCTCCCCTGACTGTTACCACATTAAAAGGGCCTGAGATGATATACAACCTCGCTGAGCTGTCTGTCTCTCTCTGCTGGGAAGAGAGACGATGCGCTGAAATTAATGTATGGCACATGTATCAAAATAGCTCTAAGGAACAGAACTGTGATTCAGCAGTAATATATGCCACACATCTGTAAACGAGGGGGAAATCATTCCCAATGTTTATTTTCCTTCTGAGGCCCCGAGTTATTTTTCTGTTGGTATGTCCAGCATCCTCAAAGACCACAATGACAGGAATGTAAGAAATACAGCAAGACCACTGAAAAGTTAAAGCAGCAAACCCCCTGCCTGACATGCACATATTTGGGCGTTTCATCAAATATGTATGCTTTTGGTCCTATATGGACTTTTAGAAAAACAGTGGCCAGTCATATGCAATCCTCAAAAGGAGAGCTGCATAATTTTAATCATTTTTCTTTAACCAAACAATATCTTTTCCAAATTATGTATTCTGCAAATAAAAGGCGTTAACATTATTGGATTTGTTGGAAACAATATGACAAATGACGGACAGGAATGTGTATAATTCAATAAATTGGATTATGATCATTTAACTTTAGATCATAACAGTTTTAAATAGTTGCAATAATTAATATTTTGTAATGCACTATGACCATTCTTTCCATAAGGTGTCTTGTTCAGCAAACAAATAGGGAAAAATTACAATGGTTTTTAAAAACTTTTTTATGATGCTTTATGTACAGTACTGTGCAAAAGTCATAGGCCACTAGTATTTTCATCAACCAAAAATGGTTTTAAGTCGGTTATTTCTATCTTTTACGGAAGCGTGTCAGTTGGAAATACTTTTCCAAACATTATTTTTGTCATTAATTGTAATGATGCAGTGAGATTATTGTCTGCACAAGGAGTCTGAAAACAGCCAGTGCTCCACATAGAGATCTGATCTGATCATCATCCAGTCTGTCTGGAATCACAGAAAGTAACAGAACAGACTGAGAGACTCAATCCAGAAGAACTGTGGCAATGTCTCCAAGATGAAGAAATAAAACCTACCTGGAAAGCTACCAGAAAAACTATGGGCAAGTGTAGCTCGGAACAGAAGCTGTTTTACCAAAAGCTGTAATACCATATATTTATTAGGTTTAGTTAATAGAAGTAAATTGATAAATTAAATCTATTTATGGTAATATGTCCATAAATAATGTCTAAAACTTTGAACAGTAGTGTAGCTTTTCAGGTAGGTTTTTTTTTTCTTCATCCGTTGCCACAGTTCTTCTGGATTAAGTCGGTCTCAGTCTGTTTTGTTACTTCATGTTGTTTCAGACAGACTGGATGATGATCAGATCAGATGTCTGTGTGGAGCACTGGCTGTTGTCAGACAATCTCACTGCATTATAATTAATGACAAAAATAATGTTTGCAAATGTAAACCGATATTTCCAACTGACACTCTACCTCAAAAGATAGAAATAACCAACTTAGAACTATTTTTTGTTGGTGAAAATTGGAAATTGTGAAAATTGCTGAAAACTCATGCACAGTACTGTATGTATATAGGTTTTGCCAGGTTTCGCTTCAGGCTAAGAAAGCACAGACACACAATTCTATCTCCTACCATTGTCAGGAAGCTCCTTTAGCACTCCCTGCTCAATAAGTTCCTGTCTTGGCCTCCTCATCGACATCTTTCTTTCCAAAACTGTGGGGAGAACAAAAACACCATATATAAAAAATGAACTCACAAGATACATGTTCGTCTATAGCTTAATGGTTTTTATACCCTAATTCTGAATTTGAATAATATCCTTTGAATAACTAGAATTTTAAAACCTTTGGAAATTAATAATACATGGTAACACAATAATGTGTCATTAGTTAACATTAGTTACTGTTTTAACTAACATGAACAAACAATGAACAATACATTTCTTACAGTATTTATTCCTCTTTGTTAACTTAAGTTTATAAAAATAGTTTATGTTAGCTCACAGTGCATCAACTAATGTAAACAAACACAACTTGTGATTTTAATAATGCATCAGTAAATGCTAAAACTAGCATTAACTAAGATTAATAAATGTTGTAGAAGTCTTCAAGTAAAACCAGTTGTGACTACTGGGCAAAGTGATTTTAAAATCTAATTATTGTTTAAAACATCTGAGAAAACATACTTAAAGGAAAGAAAACATTAACAAACATCAGGCTGGGATTTAAGGAAAAAAGTCAAGGAAAGGAAAGCTCTTTTCCAACATAAACATCAAAAAAAAACAAAGGACCTTCTGAAGTTTCCTTAAACTTCTCGCTGCTTTTCTTCTTCCTCCACTTCCAGGGTTTGAAGATCTTACCCAGGGTAGAGAACTTGCCCTTACGCTTGGGAGGAGGGGTACCGTCCCCCGCCGTGCCCCCTTCGCTCCCTGTGCTGCTGTGCTGGTGGTCACCTTCATCATCTGAAGAAGAGACAGAGAATCAATCCCCTGACTGACCCGTCATACACAGGGCATCTCAATGGCTCAGAGAAGCCTTGGGTCAAACAGTTTACGCAACTCAAACTTTGTGTTGTGCAGAGTTTACATAAGCATTATATATAGCTTGCCACATCAGGATAAATTATAATACTGTGCCATCACACAAGCACAACAAACATACTGTCCCATATATGCAGCTGTGTCCTGTGCACTGGCTTGAACTCAAAGATGCTCTCATGCACAAAATACTTGATACCGCAACCCTTCTCCAACCTCAAAATCAAAACATACTAAACTGCTGAGCCTCCTTACACTCACTATTGTTTTAGACCCCAACGCAGAGTGTTTTCTGGCGGCTCTCGCGAAAAGACGACGGATCCCCATTGCGGACCTCAATCACATCTCTGCATGGCTTCCCCACGTTACACACTCACATTCCTATCAGGTCCAGCACTGCCAAGAGACTCACAATCTCACATCTTTGGCCCATCAAGTGGATGCTGAACATGGCTTTGAACATTCTGGTTGATGGGGCTGGCTGGGCCTCACTGTACTCTGTTTTATACACTGATGAAGAAGCTGTGCCTCCCATAAGAACAGTGAGCTACAGTACCAAACAATATTTGCCATTTGGAGAATATCTGCCTATAAACGTGCCTGTTTGTCTGTGACAATTATGACTCACTGGGCCTCATTTACGAAATATAGATACATAGTCACTTTTAATCCAACCCATGGATGTACAGTTATGTTAGATAACTCAATGCAGGATTTTCCAAATTATAGCAATTAAACCGTCTTGGCGTGAAAAAGCCCTGTGCAACCAAAGTGCTCTCAAAAGACAGAGCATCGGACATTTTTCAGCTAGCTAAAAACACTTTAGTGGACATATGTTAATGCAATTTTTATTGTTAGGCATATGGCCTATTAGTGTTTATCCATTTGTGCAATATACTGAAGCCCCTATTTATGAATGATTAGAGTTCTTTTGAATTGTCCATAGGAGATTTTTAGGGAAGGTCTGTTTTTATTACTCCGTATAACTCAGAATCTACTATATTTACAAATGTTTCATGAATGAGCCCCATTTTCTGTATTGAAATACTTACAAAAAATGTACTTCACTTTAAAGTATCAGTTTACTTCAAGAATAAAATTCTCTGATAATTTACTCATCCACATGTGGGAAGGTCACGTGAAGTTAGTTTGTCTGTGTACTCCGGTTCAAGTAGGTAAGGTAGGGCAAAAAAACTGATCACCCTACCCTACCCTACCCTACAGATTGTTTTGCTAGATAAGATCCTTATTCCTTGGCTGGGACTGTGTATTGCCCTTTGAAGCTGTACTGAAATTGCAATTTGGACCTTTAACTCGCCGAGTTTCACTGAAGTCCACAAAATGAAGAAAAATCCTGGAATTCCTTCCCTTAAAACCCTTAAGGTGAGTAAATTATCAGGACAAGTGAACTAATCCTTTAATAAATTTATACTTTAACTCAGGATAAAGATTTAGCAGATTGGATCAAGTGACAGTAAAACCTTTTGAGAATACAATCGCATAGTATTTACTACAGAAAGTGTGATTAATAATAATATTCATATTTTCCATGACTTTAAGACATCGGATATTTTCAGGTTTTCAGTCTTTTTTTTCTTTCAGTAGAGTTTTTTTTTTCTATAAAACACGGCATGCTAATTAAAAGATAAAAAAAATTAAAAGAAAATAAAACCTAAAAATGACATCTTGAAACCAGTCACTAACTCATTAGGTGGCTGTTAGATGCCTATAACCATCCTGATCCATTGCTAATCTGCGAAATGTCAAATTTAATAACCTTCATTTGTAAAGGGCTTCACTGTAGTCTTTGGCACAGAGCAGCCGACATTCAAATATTGGCAAGAGCACTACCTTTAAACTACTTAATACTTCTCACTTAAATAAAAATGAAAGGCATTTTAACAAAGCCCAGTAAAAACAGAATGCCCCTTGAGACCTACTATGCTAGGTGTAGGATAAGTAAATATAAGCAACCAACACCTGCAACCCACAAATCAACCGGGTGGAAAACCCATTAGAGCATAGAAAACAAAACAGGCAACATAACTCATGAAGCTCAATAAACAGGTCCAAATTGCTCCTTAATTATGTAAACACTAATACCGCGTCCCATATTACTACATTTTAGTGTGTGAATGCATCAGTCTACCTGGACTCCAGCTGCCATAGCAACTTGTTTGAAAGCAGCAAGCCATACAAGCGTCCACTTCCTTTCCTGTTTGGCGTTTCCAAACCAATAAGAATGTGAGGGAAAATGTTGAAGTAGAAGGACGAATGAAAAAGCGATAGTCCAAAAGCACAATACAAATTAAAACAGACCATACATCCAACAGTTCAGATGGAAGTCTGAGGAACAGACAGTGCCACAACTCCCAAAAGTGTGAGGACTCCCAGTTACATAAGAAGTGTAAAAGCCAGAATGTCTCGCAAAGGGAAACACGGCCATCCGAAAATAAGAGATGCACCCACAGACGGCTAAGAAACACCAGCAGTCGACCACACATCCATAATCGGGTCCTAAAAGCACAGGAGTCCCAGCCTTTGGAAAGACAATCAGCGAATGACGCACATCCACTGAATTCGGTGAGAAAACAGACCAATGTGTTACGCATAGACCATCCAGCTGCATTAAACTTGAGCAGCCCGAGTCAAGATATTAGCCCTTAATGGACCAGACATCACTAATAGCGGCGAGATAAGTGAGCCTGTAGGAAACAGATCCGGAAGACAGGGCTCCAAATGATACACCGTGGAGCTAAAGATGTCACTTAGAGTGCCGGGAGTGAGGTGTTTAAAGAACGAAAGGCTGTGCATTAATGGCAGGGAGAGATTCAGATTGCCTTGGAAAACAGAGGGGGGCGAGGCCTGGGAAACAGAGGGAGGAAACGGCACTCCACCCTGATCCTAAAGCGGGGAGAGAGAGGGGGAAGAGAACCAAAAACGACCCCCTCCCACTCACCACAGCGTGAAACGGGAAAACAGCAGATAAAACAAACACAACTGCATATCAATGAATGTGTATGTCATGTCCATGCTACGCAGACGTGCTTTTACTTTATTTTATTAGACAGACGGATACTAACAGACTGCTGACACAATCATATATGGATATCATTTTCTTACGTACTTCATGGCATTGCATCAATCTTTTTATTTAAACTACCTTTGAAAAGTTGGGGGGCCGATAATATATTTATTTAATGAAAAGTGCAGTGAAAGAGTAAAGTTTCAAAAGCCAAATTACAATATGAAATCATTCAATATGCTGATTAGATAATAAATATTTCTTGGGCATTAACATTTTGTGGAACACAATATTTTGTGGAAACCATTATTCCTTAAAAAATAATTCTATATTAAGCATAAAAAAGAATTAAAATAAAGTAAAAATAAATAAATTCTAATTAAATTACATTTTAT
>JAUMHP010000070.1:13973041-14001738 GCA_032361065.1 Enteromius trimaculatus
ATGGCACTGACTGCTTATTCCACTATAATGAGTTTGGCTTACCCTCTATTGGCCAAGTGATTTGAAGGACCTCTCAGCTACATTACCTAACCAGACTGAAACAATCGAGCACTTAAGCAGATCAGCACGAACTCAAAACCATTTTACACAGCTCCACTGCATCACAGAGCAAAACAAAATCCAATTGTCTTCCAAAGAGTGTCTCATACTGTTCTTGCAATGTCCTCTGCATTCTGTCACCCACCCAAAGCATTTTTAGCACCTCTTATATAAAACCGATCCTTATGACCGATTAGTTGACTTGTCATTCAGGTAACCCACCAACTAGTAGACTTTGAAAACATGCCCAAACATGAGTGAACATGTGCATTTGTACATGCAACTCCAGAGCCAGAGGCTTGAGGTGTATATGCTAAGCAGATGAGAGGAGGAGTGTGTAGGCAGTTGTGTTGTCGGAAATAAGGCCGGCATTCAGCCTGGAGCAGCTTGTTTCATTATGTAACAGTCTGTCTCCGCAGGGAGAAACCATGAAGAGTCAATCACTGCCTTGCCGTTACACACCACCCCCTTATGCATTGCTGTATATGCACAAATAACTACAGTCTCTCATTCCAGACAGTCTTGTTTCACAGTCGTATTTAACGTATAGTTCTTCTTAAATCTCCGCTTCAAATGATCAAAAAAAAAAAAAAGAAAAAAGATGATGACAAACACCAAATAAACTAATTGACTTATCGACACAAAGAATATCAGATGTGAATCTTAAGGAGATGTATTCTTGCAATCACAAACAGAGCAAACAAATTCAAAGACACAAATGCAGCTCAACAAAGGAGCAGATTGCAGGAGTTGTAAAACCTGGACTATTTTTAAACTTGAAACGGCATATTAAAAACGTAACACTTGAGACGAGATACTCAAAAACCGCATGAGACATAAACTACACCTCGCCGATACATGTTTAGTAGTCTTTGGCAATTTATTTTGTTGGTGCATTATAGGGCATAAATAAAAAATGGTTACACATATTATATATACTTGTTATATAATATAATACACACACATAAATATATTTATGTGTGTATATATGTATATTTAATTTGAATATTTAATATGCATTTTCAAAAACGTTCTAACAGCTAATAAATAAAAAATATGAACGTAAAAAGATTTTTAAAATTGCAATACATATATAAACATAAATATACACATAACTAGTGATGCATGGATGATTAGGTGCTGCGGATAATCCAGGGGTCAGGCAGGTGGGTAAAAAAAAAACCATTTTAATTAATTGCAGGTTGTGACTGTGTTTTAGTGAAACCAAAAAAAAAATCTAAAACTACGAGATTAAAGTCATAATATTTTGAAAATAAAAGTTGAAATTACAAGAACAAAGTCGAAATATTACGATAATTAAATTTTTTTAAATTAAAGTTATAATTTTTAGTATAGTGCACTTGCAAATAACCTGGATTGAGAGAAGGCCACTGGAATTTAAGCATATTAGAATATTGTTGCTTCCGAGTGGCCGCTACATCTTACTGGGATGAGATCTAAGAACTCGCGAAAAACACTTAATATCAAGAATATGATGTTTATTAAAAGGCTATCTTATCTATCTATCACCTTCTTAGCATGTATCACCTCCCTACAACACCCTCAATAAACTAAAGACGTCATGGTTTAAAATTTTGCATCACATGGAAGGTTCCCCTGCTTAAGTCAGCCCATTTCCAGGCCCGTCTGAAGCTTGCCAGGGACCATCTGGATGATCCAGAAGAGTTATGGGAGAATGTCCTGTGGTCCGATAAGACCAAAGTACAACTTCGCTGTGTTTGGAGAAAGAAGAATGAGTATCATCCCAATAATACCATACCTACACTGAAGCATGGGGCTGGAAGCATCATGTTCTAGGGGTGTTTTTGCTCAATGCCTTTGCTAGGTCTGCTCAAACAGAGCCACAGGTAGGGGTTGTGCTTACAGTCCAACAACAGTCCAATATTTGGCAATTGCCAGAGAATAAGTTTGGCAAATTCACCACTGGCACCCTGTGCTCTTCACAGATGAAAGTAGGTTCACACTGAGCACATGTGATAGACGTGACAGAGTCTGGAGACGCCGTGAAGAACGTTCTGCTGCCTGCAACATCCTCCAGCATGACCGTTTTGGCAGTGGGTCAGTAATTGTGTGGGGTGGCATTTTTTTGGAGGGCCGCACAGCCCTCCATGGGCTTGCCAGAGGTAACCTGACTGCCATTAGGTACCAAGATGAGATCCTCAGACCGCTTCTAAGAACATATGCCGGCACAGTTGGCCTTGGGTTCCTCCTATTGCAAGACAATGCTAGACCTCATGTGGCTGGAGTGTGTCAGCAGTTCCTACAAGACGAAGGCATTAATGCGTTCCCCAGACCTGAATCCAATTGAGCACATCTGGGACATGATGTCTCGCTCCATCCACCAACACCACGTTGCACCACAGACTGTGCAGGAGTTGGGGGATATTTTAGGCCAGGTCTGGGAGGAGATCCCTCAGGAGACCATCCACCACCTCATGAGGAGCATGCCCAGGTGTTGTAGGGAGGTGATAGAGGCATGTGGAGGCCACACACAATACTGAGCCTCATCTTGACTTGTTTTAAGGACATTACATCAAAGTTGGATTAGCTTGTAATGTGTTTTTCAACTTCAATTTTGAGCGTGACTCCAAATCCAGACCTCCATTGGCAAATAAATAATATTTCCATTGATAATTTGTGTGTGATTTTGTTGTCAGCACATTCAGCTATGTAAAGAACAAGGTATTTAATAAGAAAATTTCATTCATTCAGATCTAGGATGTTTTATTTTAGTGTTCCCTTTATTTTTCTGAGCAGTGTATATACATACACACACACACGCGCATGTTGTAAGGGATAAAAAGTTTCAGATGCTCACAGCAAACTGACATTTTGCCGCAAGGAGAGACCACAGCAATCAAATACAGAGGCAGAGGCAACAGTGTGCAGAGTCCACTGAGAGAACAAAGAAGCCTGTATTGTGACATGAAACCTTGCAGTGCTGTTTGGCTGAGGAACAGTAAAGACTTGATAGCTTCCTCTATGCAGTAACTGAACGTCAGCTGCGCTTTGTCTCCTTGTTTGTCATCACTATCGGTGGCGTTTCACACACTGCACTGGGGGAAACCACACAAAGATCATCGGGATTCAGGCTTCAGGCTTTTCTCCGCAAACAGAGTTGCAAAGCAAGATACAAGACATTTTGAGACTAGCTCAACAGCACATTTTATCAAAACAAAGAAGCTATGGTGACCAAAAACATGGACAAACAGTTTGGGTTTGAAACATGTTTTTCAAGTGTTGACATTACTGCAATAAGGATGCTTTTCCTCACGAATAAAGCACACTGACCATTTCAGAACTAAATGAACAAATATCTGCTACAGAGGGAAGAACAAAGGATAACCTCCAGATGATAGCCAGCTCAGTTTATAATAACAGCTGACAAAAAATATACAGTTCCTATAACTTCACACAACGTGAAATCAAAAAAGACAGAATTCTTGAGAATTTCTCCACAGTTACTCAAAGACCCCCACTGCTCTCCTACTCGTCTCCATGTCTGGTTTCCTTCCACTCACAGTTGAGACCCACTGCTGAGTCATAACCAGTTCCTGCTGTGAAGAAGTCAAGCTGAGGTAATGCTTGCTGAGATTAACTCTTCTAAAACTTAGCGAGTCACCTCACTGCTTGCTTCCTACATTGGCATCTGCTTTCGAAGAGAGTTTCTTGGAAGCCCAAAACTTTGCATAGAGATTGCCATTAGCATGTCGTTGAGCTAATGAACATAAAAGTCTGTGTATCCCTTTTTAACTAATAATCTTCCCTAACCATTGTGAATCAGTACAAAATTAACAGTTTTGTTATATTAAAATTCCTCCGCCCCCCAAAAAAATGATACAATTTGTTAAATTTAGGTTTCCTTTTCATTAATCCAAAATGGACAGCCTACATAACATACAGCAGCATGATTGGAACTACTTTCATGCCTGAAGTGTGCATATGATGCCTTAAAATCCTACATCCATAGGCATTTTTCTTGACTCACCCAAGTGTGCGCAGGAGTTTTGAGGTGCAGTCTCTAGAGGGAACGTCTGTCCCATGCTCCAGCCCCCAAAGGGCCTCTGTTTGCAGCTCCTGCCCAGGTGCAAGTCAGTGGACAGTAGCAGCAATCCAGGTTCCCCCAAACCTTCTGCTTTTCCTTTCAGCTTCGAAGAACCCCTTTCCTGTCACCTAGCATCGATCTCATGCTTCCTTCCTCTTTCCACCAAGCCAATGTTCCCAAACTCCTCTCTCCCTCTTCTTTAAGTGGATCTCATGCAAACAGCCTTTCTTTTTTCCTCCACTCCTCCTTCTGCAATTCTCTCCACCCCCTCTCCCTCTCTCACATGGGACCCTCCCTCCATAGCACTTTCTCTCCCTCCACTTTATAAACCAGCTTGCAAAGCAGATCAGCAAAGACTCAGATGGATGCCTATCATTCCTTAAAGCAGAGGTCAAAGTGTAAAGTGAGTGTGTGTGTGTGTGTGTGGGCTTGCGTTTGATAATGAAAAGTAAAGAAAAAAAGCAAGCAAGGGATTAAAGGAAAGTTCTGCCAGCGGAGGGAGAGATGGTATCAGCTCGAAAGACATTTGACCTTGTAGTTATAGAGAACACAAAAGGAAGAAGACTGTTCATCAAAAAACATCTAAATATCCTGGACTCATGACCCTTCAGAAATCAATCTAATATGCCAAGAATTCTAAGAAACATTTTTTATTATTGATGTTGACAACATCTGTGCTGTCTAATATTTTTAAGAAAATGCTGATTTATTTTTATTTAGAATTCTTTCCAGAACAAAGTTTTTCAAATGGATTGTATTTCTTTAAAAAAAATCTTAAGCTCTAAAGATTTGAAAGCACATATAATTTATAGAATATTGTGGACAAGTTACATGAACAACTATTATGATACTCTAGTGTTCTTTGTAAAGCTTAAAAGCTCCAGCCCCAAAGAGCAAGTCTTCAACATTTCTCTTTCACAAAAGAAATAAAGTCAAGCTTGGAATGACATGAGGGCGAGTAAACGACAACAGTTTATTTTTGGGTGAAATGTGCTTTTTAGGATTTATACTAAATATTGGTATTTACCCTAAACAAACCCTCTGCTTTACTTAAAATTCAATGTATTAGTATACACTCAGTGATCAGTGGATCTGTACTCCTGCCCTCTGCACTTTAGCAAATATTCATCCACAGGAATCCCAAGAATGCAATTTTATCCAGCAGAGTACATTAGCAGAGAATGGGAATGTGGAAGTGTGTAGCTGTGTAACTTGACTAGCAGATCGCACTCCTAATCCCATTTCCTACAGCCTGACAACTTCTCATTCCACAGAGTGTAACAAAGTGATTCTATACCAAACCCCTGAATTACACTGATGTGTATAAAAGCTTTCTTTTGATGGGAAACATCAGTCATGGACCAGATCCTACCTATGATCAACAATGCTCCAGATCTTTGGTCACCATCCATGCATGTGTGATCACGCAGTCTTGTGTTGAAAAGCAGCCAGATGAAGCACAAAAGAAAGACATAATGATACACCTTTAACATATTTGTTCACATCTTAAACAGACATCCAAGTCAAGCGATCAAGTGTACATTTCTGCACATTCATTAGTGCACAAATGAACAGCAATAATTTCCTGCGGATGAATATTCAGGTGACTTCACCCACAGCTGAGGGAAAGTAATTTAGGCTTATTACACACACCCTTTTCTTAATTTCAAAATTTATTAAAACAAAAAAATATTTGTTCTCATGCCATGTTCATAATGCACAGACTAAGGATTACCGGCGAGAGCGTCAAAATTCGCCCTGGCCGCCAGGCCAACGATGCTACAGAGATTTTTTGGACGCTCTGACGTAGATTGAATGCTTGTCTTGTATTTAAAGAGGCCGCAAATCAAACAAACATTGGTAATCTTGTGCAGACTGACCACAAGGACGGTCTAAGTTAACCTCATAAAATATATTGAATGTAAAAGTAAGATTGATTGATGGAAAGAACTTTTTTGTTGTTTTCTTACAATTAAAAGCCATTTGTGTGATGTGTAAATTTTATGTTCATGGTTAATTGCTAGTCTAATTTCAATATTATAGGAGACATTTACTAGACTTGGTTCTAAATTAACATTCATTTGGGTGAAACCTACCAGATGATGTGTAACGTTAGCGTAATGCAATTGGACAAATCAGTGTTGCTTTGAGCCAATCAATTGCATTGCTGTTGATAAACAAGCGTTCTAGCTGGAAAATGTTGCCTATAAATAGTATTGTGCACGTTCCTATTAAATTCACATCGTGATGGAGGATCAAGTTGTTGCGACCGGGGTGCTAATAACTAATAGAACTAATAGGGTTGGAACCAAAGTTTACAGGACTGTGTTATCTGGAATCTGCTAAAGCGGTGGACTTCTACATTGTGATTGGTTGCCGCCGAACCGCATCATAGCTCATTACCATAAAGTTTTAACTCTCCTTGATGCTCTCGCAGTCCAAGATGCGCCGGTGCTCGCCACCGGCTTACGTTGAAAATGAATGACTTCTGGCCACTTTGATGCTCTCGCCGCCGGCGGTGTGAGCGCACGGTTAGTCTCCAAAATGTAAAACTGTCTAATGAAAAAAATCAAAAGCTCAATGGCTAATGTTTATAGTATAGTGTGGTCATGACGGTTTACCCAAAAATTAAAATTGTCATCATGTACTCACCCTGAATGGGTGCAATATTGCTTGGATCTATTTGGTCTTGAGGGTACATAAATAACAGTTAATGTGTGTAAATGATGGTTAATGAGGATAAATTATGAAAATTATTGGGTGAACTATCCATTTAAACTGTGTTGTTAGCTTACGATATACAACAATTATCAACCAACAAATTTACTTATACTTTTTATATATATATATATAAAAATAGACTTTTTAATTATAATAACATTTCTCAATATTACTGTTTTTACAGTATTTATAAAACAAATTCTTTTAAAAATCTTACTGACGTCAAATATTTGAATGGTAGTATATAAGAAAAGCAAACTCATGTTATCTGTGATTAGCCGACAGCAGAAGTAGTTAATGGAACCCTAGCTTCTAAATGGAAAAATTATGCAAAACAAGACATTAGAATAAAATTGGCTTATGCTATAATAACCTTTAGCTGAATGCATTTTTTTAATTATTTGAAAAAAAATTTTTTTTTTAAATGATTACCAAAAAACCCAAGTGGTGCATGACCTATGAAATCCCCAAACCATGCAATAATAATTCTGAAGTTAGGGCAACAGATACAGAAAGAGCAAGAGGGACATACCGCAATGATACAACTCCATGAAAGAGAAGCAAACACAATAAGGCAAGCAAAGAAAGAGGGCAGAGCAAAAAATAGCTTTGTGATACATGGTTCCGGCATGTTACATAAAATGTGTACATCTAAGTTCACTAAAGGAACTCTGAGCTTGTCATCTTGCAACTCAAGTCATTCCAAAATCTCTGATAACTTTGCAACCGTTCCAAGTTCAGTACCACAGTGAGAACACGCATGCATTTACACTAGAAAAAAAAAAAAAAAATCTGAAGCCCTGCATCTCTCTGTCCCAGTTACAGCACCTACACTGGGCGCCTTTCCAAAGAGAGAGAACAGAGAGAAGAGAATCAGCTCGTTGCTTCTGCCTAGACCCAGAACCTGATGTGACCTGGAAATCAGACTCAACAGATCTGCTCAAGCAACTGCCTTCATGACCTTCCTAACGGGATGACACAGCGCTCTTTACAAGTGCTTTGTTGGCCAACAGGAAGCTACAAACAATTACTTCTGCAACAATCCCATTTAAATCAAATACAGTTGTTCCTCATTACACTGCACCCACTGACAAATAACATGTTTGTCTACAATAGGTGCTGCATCCCGCTGTGTAGCAACTCTGATTTTGACAAAAAACACTGATAAATGTTAAAGGAACCGTATGTAAGAAATGTATTGTAATAATCATAAAAATGTCTCCGTTATGATCAACAGGCATTAAGAAAACATGTTAATTTCAAGTACTCGTATCGCTAACAGCAGTAGTACAGCCTGGATATTCTCGTTTAAAAAGCCCAGTTGCAGCCCTCAACTGATGTTTATATTGTCATGTTTTGCTTTGGCCTGAAGCGCCACCCTCCATCTATCTCCCAATAACGAAGTAAGCAGTGTTTCGGCATCCAGGTTGCCTGCTTGGCAGAAAATACAGTGCATTTTGTTCCTGTTGGTGTCATCAATCATGGCAACCTGAGTATGTGTCAAGTCTGAAAAGGAGGGGCTGGGTGAAAAACCCCTCTCCAGTATTTTGAATTTAAACTGCAATACCTAGTTCTACCACAAGATGTCAATTCTACATACGGTTCCTTTAAATGAAGATCACTCCTTGGTTTCTAGAGCTTAAATCAGCTGTGTCTACAAACGGAATGTTTATTCTTAATTATTCAGCATCATTGGTATCAAGACAAAGTATGGCAATAAATACTCACCTCGATTTTCCATTACAGAATCTGAGACTCAACGATAAATGGATCCTGTAATTAAAGCAAAACAAACAAATAATTACATAAGCAGCCCATTTATTTACAGCACCACTCGTTACTAATTATTACAGATGACAGATGACATGGCATTAAAATGATTTGATAAACAATAAGTCACAAGAGACTGTGCATTGGCATTACAGTCAATTTACCACATGTAAGGAGTTTCCTCAAGCATAATGCAATTCAGAATCCCTTACCTCTGTCAGAAATAAATATATTTAAATAAAATTATCATCAAAAAATTATACTCAAACACACACACTTGCATTTGTGGTTTACGGGGACTCTCCATAGGCGTATTGGTTTTTATACTTTACAAACTGTATGTTGTATTGCCCTCCACCTAAACCAATCCTTACAGGAAACTGTGTGCACTTTTCGAATTTCATAAAGCACTGTTTAGTATGTTTTTTATGCCTTTTGATTTACGGGGACACAGGAAACCATGTTTTATGTTATAATACCCATGTCATTATACACATTTGTGTCCTCGTAGACCCACAAATGCCTGAACACCCCCCCCAACACTTTAGTACAAGGACCAATTCTCACCATTAACTAGTTACTAGCACTGTTTGTGTGCTATTTTGTGTTTTCTATATGATGCCACTACCCTACTTGAATCCATTATGGCAACTAGGTATACTAGGTATACTTGAAACTTCCAGGCAGGTGTATTGAGGCAAGTGAGAACTAAACTCTGCAGGACACCGGCCCTCCAGGATCAAGTTTGATGACCCCTGCCTTATGGGATTAATAAAGTTCTTAACTATTTACTGTTTAAACTATTTACATATTAGCGTTTTATTAGTACTTATGAAGCACATTTTGCATGACCATATTCTACTCTATTTGTTTTGGTGAGATTTTTAATGGTGAAAATTATAGCTTAAAATAAAGTGTGACCACAAAAATAATAATACAAAAAAACAAACATAAAATGACGTGTAACCTTCTTGAGTCCATAAAAGGACGCACGTCTCATGAATCACCAATGGGAGCTTCAAATCAGAATCTATTCAGAATGAATGGACAAACATACAATGATGAAGGTCATTGGCGTTGTAAGTGGTTGGTCGTCTGTGGTGCCTCAGTTCGTCTATATTAAAAGTGTTCAGAGCAGCAGACAGGGTGCATTCGTTCATCTCCAGGGGATTCCTGTAACATAGAAAGAAAACGTAAAACTCACTTAATTAGGAGTCAGCTTAGAGGCCAAACATCTTCTCAAATACTGGTTCATGAGAGCGATCAGTAAAGTGTGTTATCCTCAAGTACCCTCATCGTCCTTGAAAGCTTCACTCCCAGACTCCTTCATGCTTGAACGACGCTTGTTATTTCACTTTAAGTGTTATCTTTGAGATTTGGTGGTTCCTACACTGATTAGTCGCACGTCTCGCACCATTAAGGTGGCAAGAACTTAATCCAACAGATTTAAAAGCAGGTGTCACACCTCTAGGTTGCACAACTGATAGCACAAAAACCGTATCGGTTCAATTAAAATGGCACCAGCGAGACTGAGAAAAGAAAAGCAAAACGGCGAGAAGAGGAACGTTAGTAATGACCGCAAAGAGAAGACAGGCAATTATTTGAGAGGCGTTGATGGAAAGGACAGATAACACACGCAAATAAAATGAGCGAATGTCTAACAGAGGGATACAAAAAACAGACAGGGCAAATCAGACTGTAATGGACTGTCAGTAGAACTGGAGGATGGATGAACGTAGGAGAGAGAGAACGAGAGAGAGAAATGCTAATGAATATCTCCAGGGGCACTGATCGATTAAACCGAACGCAGACAGCAGTCTCACCGCACTTCGACTTCGTCGCAGTGAGAGATAAGAAGAGAAGAAGCCTGCACAGCGTTTACCTGAGCTCAGCTAATGTCATTTGTGCCATATATCTCATTTAAAAACAAAAACCAAGTTGACACAAAATACTGTCAGTGCCTAACAAAAGACAGCTAAAATAAAACGGACACAGGAACAGAAAAAAAACCCACACCATTTATTTGAAAAGCCAATAATGAAAGTCATTACTGACACTTTTGATACATTTATCACATTATCAATTTTTTCTTACTGAAGTAAGAATACTTTATACTCCCTGATAATACCAAACTTCAATACTTATGTATTTTCTGCCAAGTGGCTTGAAAGATAAAATAAAATAAACCACAAAACAACAATCTAAGCATTTTATTTTATTTATTTTTTTTACATAAAAACTTAATGCAAAGGAAAAGGAATGCACCAATGTGAGATAATTTTTTTCAGTTGATGGCATCATGTAATTTACTAATGCAACATTTATTAGCGCTGCCAAATGATTAATCACAAAAATAAAAGTTTATTAAAAATATACATGATGTGTGTGTACTGTGTACATTTATTAGCATAGAATATATATATATATATATACACATACACACATACATACATACACAAACACACCAATACAAAAAATACATTTAAAACATTTATATATAATATCAATTATATTAATGGTAATATATATATATATATATATATATATCAGAGATTATTGAGACAGTCAGCTAAAGTCTACCGAATTTGCATCCGGACGTTAAGCAGGCAGGAATGCAGTAAACACGAGCCAGGCAGTGCTAGAGTTAAGCAGCCTATTTCAGCTATGACCATTATCCCCAGCAGTCTCACATTTTTGAGGTTACAGCCACCAAAATACTCCTAAAACCTTGGTCACTTGTGTTTGAGTCTTCCTCGAGAACTATGATCAAACATAAAGCAGACGCTAGACTCCAAGTACACAAGTATAGAAAGCAAGCGCAAATTAAAAAGCACATCGAAAAAAAGAGATGCTTTTATTCTGGTAATTTAGGCTTTATAAAAAAGGGGAAGTTTTACATGTACAATTGTGGTTAGATTTAAAAGGCAAAACAAGCTCTTACATCACCCCTGCTGGTAAGTCGGATCATAAAGCTAGCGTTCTCTTATCAAACTGTTGTTTTATGATGGGGAAAAACAACACAAATATAGCAAAATATAGACTCTCAAGAGAAAGGTGTATTGCTATTATTGTTGCAGACGTGGACGCACTATAAAAAGCTCGTCTGCAGGGAGCCCACACTGGCCCTAATGCAAATTTCATTGAAAGAACATGGTATACCGCTGCGACGATGCAGTGACCAGGCATCTGGAATACTAATACTCTCCGACTCATTCACGTGTGAAAATCAAGCAGCGTTTTCACAATGTCGAAATTGATCTCTGTAAACCTAAATAGTTTCATAACTGTTGTTTTCATTTGTGCTTTCACAATAAGGATTTGAAAGCAGATTTATGTTGGCTTGAACAAGAATTTTTGGTGGGTTTATTGGTGGTTGGTCTCTGAAGCCTTACATTCTTGTTTTGGACCAAGTGTTTAGCATGTTGTGACTGTGGTATCAAAACCACAGAGTAATACTGACCAAAGCTATGCATAAATCAAACAACTGATCTTTCCATGTGGTCTTATCTAGCCATTGCAACCAACTAGTTGCGGTGTTTTAGGTCTCCAAGCCTAGGTATGTCCATCAAAACCACAAGACGTTCTCCTCAAGCCATGTTATACCACTTTTATACCACAATAATACTGAAAAACCTGTGGTCTAGTTTAGAACAGTATAAACCCATACTATATTTTTTTGCAGTGTGCAGTGCAGTGTGTATACTGTGCACAATATGCTGACTGGTCTGTACACAAGGAACATTTACTGTACCTAATACCACTATATTTGCCTAGGCTATATGTACATATCTCAGTACTTCAGATACTGTATTCCATAATGCAAAGCACTCTCTTCATTGCAGTGTCAAGAAAGACCAGAATATAATTAACAGCAATTTTAAATATTTCTATCAAAAGTCATTAATTGATCGAACCAGTACTGCCAGTACTAGGGGTGTGACAAGATCTCGCGAAAACTTGGCGATATCCTCACGATAGTGGTATGATGCCACATGACAAATCTCAGACAGCAAACTGCTGCTGCTGTCTATTTATGACGTGTTGAGACAAATTCTAAATGGTCGCTTTAATGTTTCCAGTGTAGGCAGACTTAGGGCAGAGGTGTACTTCAATTTCCGCATTCTTTTCCGTTCCGTCTCGCACAGCTTTCAAATTATACTCAATCGCGGATTAGTGCAGACGGACGAGCCCGACACATATGCAATTTTTTTAGCATTCTTCTCGTGCATACACTGTTGTACGCGGAGTTGAGCGCGGGAGCCCTCCTGATTACAAAAATTATGTAATCCAGATGGCCGAAGTATATTTTGGCATTTGCTGTAGACAAGCCTGTTTTGGTTTTCGGCCCGACTCGGTTTTCTGAAGCTTTTCTTCAAAAATCGGTTACCCTGCTTTTAAAGGGATATTGGCGTTATTTGTTTTGTATTTATTTATACGGTTTATACTTTTTGTGTAATTACTTGCCTGTCAGTTTGTGGCAAAATATTTTGCTGTGTTCACATGTTGTTTATTACTGCATGTAATTCATTAAAATAGTTTAATTTCAAATAGTTGATTACAAAATGCACCTACATTTTTGGAATGTTTTGTTGAATGAAATACTATTTTCCCAATATATTTTATCATTGAGGATTTATTTTTAAAAAAAGTCTAAAAATCTTTCTATTTTCTTTAAGTGTCTATAAGCGTCTCGTCACACCTCTAGCCAGTACTGAAAGCATTTTACATGCTGTGCATTTTTAAGATTGGACTACTAAATTCACAGCCAATGGAAACAGATGAAGTTACAGCAGATAATATACAATGTTCTTTAAAATTAATAATAAAATACAAAAAAAAAATACATTTAAAAGTATGTCCAAATCACAAGATATTAGGATTATTGATTTTAAACAGGAGTATTATTAAATTCTATTTTTGTAAGATTAAATTAGTTTTATATCATTATTTGATCAAACTGACAGAACTGTAATCATTCTAATACAAAATTCAATAAATAGTTTCACCAATATTATAATCGTAGCAGATACACAGATGATGGTTTTTGTGTTATGGTCGATAAATAAACTGACAAACAAATTTACACAAAAAAATAATAAAATGCAAAACATTTAAAAAAGGAAAATGTATAAAACATAATCTAGGCATCACAGCATATTACGTTATGGAGTTGAGAGTGTTATTAAATCTTTTTTTAAGATGGGGGTTAGAGAATGGCAAAACTTATTCCAAAATGGAAACATTTGCATGCACATATACATTCAATAATCAGCCAATGAAATGTGAAAATAATGAAATAACTCATAAATGCAAGCCATTCACTAAATTCACAATTCTTTTTAATGAGGTACGTAGTATAATAATGCTTGAAACGTTTCTCATTGCATATTGCATGCCATTTCAGATCCAATTCGCATTTGATTTGAAGAAATGCTGCTGCTGTGCCTTCATGCTGATGGGGAATGGCTTAGGAATATGTGCTGGATGGGCAAAAGAGCCGAGAGAATGAATTGGAGACACTTCAGTGCCTTAACGGGGAGCAGATGTGTGTCTCTCAGATAAATCCGTTCTCACACCCCTGGACCCAAAGCATCAACGGCAGTGAGTCACACAGTAAACTGGAACAATGTGCAGGGTACTTCCATAAAAGGTGAGAATGAATGCATATGCATCCAGCATTCGTGTGTAGTGTTTGAGATGAACATGAATATAACCCGAATGTGTGTATCAAAGCCACTATACACACAGGAATAGAAAGTAAGCATGTTGTCATATTCCCAAATGCAAAGAGAGTGTCACCCCAAGAACCTGACACTCGGCGATACCTAACACACGCTAATCCCTGACACGCACACACAACCATCCTCACATCCTCCCTGAGGACATGAAGTGTGAAAAAAGGATGTAACTGGCCTATTTCTTCTTTGGGTGCTTAACTCCTCAGCCACCGTCGTGCACCATTTAGGATGTGCACTCAGGGAACTAAAATTCTTCGTACTGTAAATTACACATGGTAAAAATCAGTGTGGTACCAAACTGTTCAGGTGATGACCCATAAAAGCAAAATAAAAAAAATAAAAAAACAGATTTAGAGAGCTCTCTTAAGACATATAAGACCTTGCAAGCTACTTCATTTCGCACGTCACTAACAGTAAACATTTCTTACCGTCAAATTCAATCACCAAGCAAGAAAACTCTGGAGGAGAAATAGAACAGATGTGCACACTATTATTGCATCTGCTGCATGTCTCTGACGTCTCGCTCTCCTTCAGAACCTCTATATGTGAACGCCAAGGCCAGTTCTCACTCTGAACAAAAATACTCTTGAGCCAGAAACAAAAACATGCAAAAAAGCTCTTCATTCAGTCCAAAGTAGGGCAGTTCAAAACTACAAAATTGACTAGTCATTGGTTTCCTGGTTAAGTAGACCTGAGCTTTCAAACCGGGATCAGGCCACAAGAGAAGGAAGGTAAAATAATATCATTAATCAAACATTATATTATATTATTCTATTAACATATGAGATGCAAAAAAATGTGTGAGCATTAAAGGAAGTTAAAATACTGTCAATATTACATGTATTCAGAATGTGTCTATAGCAAACATTATATATATATATATATATATATATATATTTTTTTTAAAGAGAGGTCCACTGCAAAGGGACCATCAATAAGGGGTATTAAAAAGCCATCTGTTATAAATAAGACAATACATAAGAAACAGCAAAAAGGATGGTCAAATGCTCCAAAAATATCATCAAATATGAAGCAAAATGCAACGATCAAAGACTTTTTATGCGGATGGCTGCAGGAGAGGTGCTTTAAAGTTGGCTTTTATGAAGAAATGTGTCACTAAAAACATCCAAAAATACACCTACGTAAATAATTATATCAAGAATTGAGATAAATTAAACTTCACAGGTTAAACAGTCAGTTGTTGGACAAGTCTTAAAAGCTGTGATGTTGCTTAATGACTGAAATGATAAGACAATGATAGAAATTGTATCAGAGCAGATGGCACGCTCAAACACATCCCCAAAGCTCGCTGTTAAAAGAGTGACACTACGGCACCACCCTCTCATGTATAAAACTAGGCCTACAACTTGACTGCCTAAGAATAGCTTAACACATATAAAAGTGGGTTTAGTGTCCTACATCAAGCTGCCTGGAGTACCACATGGCTGATTCTCCAAACACAAGTGACAGAAAAGAAGAAAGGATGATAGAAAGTAGAGTCCTCTTCTATAAACAGAACTTCAAATCTAAGGACGAGTTCTTCAACTGGATGCGCTGATTCAATTACGTAGCATGGAAATGGGAGCAGCTGGTACGCTTGTGTGATCTTTAAATAGCATCCCACCTCTGCGCGTCAAGGCTCGCTCGTGTGTTTAGGTTTGGGCAGAGACAGCTGCTGATGGCGGAGAGAAAAATCGTTACATGCACTGGAGGTCAACAGAGAGTTTCGATTTCACAAAGTTTTGCCAATTGCGGGGGAAGACGGTATCTACAGAGAACTTCCGATCTACCAGTGTAACCCAAACGCAATCTTACTGTAATTTCAAAAAAAGTTGCACTAGAAGTTGGCCTACCTCTCTAGCCGAGACCTCAACCAGAACGGAAGCGCTCCGCTGAGGGAACTATGAAGCGAGACCTGTATTTCCTACCTCCAGACCGCATATCACACCTCTGGCTCCCTTCAGAGTGACTGGACGGTGCTGTACGTTCCCATTCCGAACCGCCTGTACGTCATTGCCACGCCTGCCCCAGAAAAGCTTCGCTCACCCCAGGGACCTATGGCCCACTTTAAGCCGGTCCGAACCAAACTTCAGACTTCCTCTCATTCAGTCTTCTACATTGCCTGGGAAACTATCGGCACATGCAAACATTGATCAAGTCATGCTCAAAAGGAAAGGATGTCAACCCTTGTTTCCTAATGAAATTCTGTTTTATAGAGTTGGGGGAAAAGCACTCTCCATTTCCCGCCACTGAAGTAAGATCTTGTGACTGAATCCTGATAACTGGCAAACTGGATTTAGTGGGAAGAGATCTCCTGGACACAAAACAACTCGATCAATACTGGATGATATTTAGGTGGAAGAGTAGCTCAGAGTGCCACATACTACTATAAGTAATTTTACATGTGGATTTAGGGTTGTTTTTCTCACTTTTTTATGTTTATTTCACTTGTATATTCATACAAAATCACCATATGGTAAAAAAGCAACTTCTCATAAGATGGGGTTAGAATCATGATCAGGCCCGTTTCACTCCAACAGCAGCAGATATTTATTTCGACAGCCATGTTAACCAAGATTTCTGTTGTTATCATGGATTAGCTCTTGCTGGAAAATGTTGCAACTAACTACATCACCTTGCTAAAGAGCATGCTTAAATAAGCAGAACATACTATGCACTATAATATAATTTATAAGCACAATCTTTTACAACATAGTTTACCTATGAAGCACTCAAGTAAGCTACTTGCCTAATTACTAAGGACAGATGCTTCAGGTTCCAATCCATTCTATTTCTCTTTTAATTAAATAATAATAAATCGAATGTAAATGTGATCCACCTCCTTTCATGAATTAAATTTCACAAAGATCAAGTCGGTCGTAAATCTCAGTGGCCTACCCCAGATGACCTTTTTATAAATGTATAGTCATTTTTAAAAGAAACAGTAAATGCAGTAACCCCAAAATCACAGCCAGCTTCATTATGCTGCAGATTCACCATCGGCGTGAGAGTACAATGCGAGCCGGCTGTTATAGTTACGCCGTTGCTAAGCTCAAGCACTACTTGTGCATGCGGTGTGAAACAGGCTGTCCTAACAGAAGTAAAAAATAAATAACCATTTTGCATGCATAAACAATACACATTCTCATAAGACATCAGCAAAAATAAAATAACTTGCAATTTAAAGGAAAGTTAGAGCAGTCTATAAACATCCTTAACATAATCAACATCACAGCCATCTACAAATTTCTCTGAAGATCATTTAGATTTAGTATGAAAAGATCTATTCCTTTTTACACCAAAGAGTTTAAATGTTGGACTCCACGTAATAATTGTATATGCTAAATAGAATAAATAACTGTACTACAGATAAAATATACCATATCTCTCATCAGCTCAAACTAGGATTTTCAACTGGACATACCCAAGAGATGCATATCGTGGAGATATGTCTAACTGAATATGTGTTCATCATCATACGATGTTTATTAATGTTTCTAATGAAAGTTGTTATAAAGAAAACCCAACATGTCATACTGACGGTTCTTAGTTTGCTTAGTGTCTCTGTATGTTTAAAACCCTGATATTTTCGCTAAACGCATGTTCTAAGCGTCTGTATCCAAAGCGAGTAACATAAGATGATCAGCACTGCACCCACACAGAGCAACAAAGATATTTCTCCAAATTAAATAGCTAAACAAGTGTCCTTCACCCTACCTTGCAACCGCCAATCCATCTCAATCTTTCACCCAGGAACACGAGAGAAATTAGAGCTTCACCGGAGCAATGAATGAGTGATGAATGATGAAGCTCCGAGCTGATCAAGTCCTCAAAACGACTCGTGCACAAAGAACAAATTAGATGCTCTCAGGACGAAATCTTCCTCGCTGTTACGCAAGCTGGCGAGAACAATCTTTGCATGTGATGAGATCAGACACCGGCTCTAGTAAACGGTTGTGATAGATTTTGAGTAACAATGGAGAAAAAAAACAGGCGGTAGATGCGAAATGCTCACTGCGAGTGGAGGCGCGTGCTCCTCATTGCTCGGATTTCAGATGAACCTAAGTGATGGTGCATTCAGAAAGCACGGGGTATTGTCATGTTAAAACGAGGTGCTTCGGTCTCCGTATATTTTCATTTGGGAGAACCCCGTTAACAAATACAGATTCGTAGGACCACAGTTCTCTTGCGTTGCTGAAAAGTCAGCTGATCAACATAACGGCAAACATTCTCACATGTGTTCTATGTTTCCTGGTTTTCACAGTACTTAATGCCAGATTAAAGGGGAAATGCACGGTTCATAGTGGTTATTACAAGTATTTACTGAATGCGTGCAATTGGGAAAAAAGGGAACGCAAGCGTGCAGAGATGATGCGGAGCATCACGATGAGCGCGGCTCCGCTACAACTTTGAACACAAGTACTGATACAATTTTTTTTTCTCATAATGAAACATACACGTTTGGCTGTGCTCGTGGAGGGAAATCATATGACGAAAATAAATTGTATGTGCACGAGCGCCTTTGTGCATAACACTTACAAAAGCTCAGATTTGCATTGCAGCAACTTTCTTTCCAATGCGGTTCACCTGCGCATGCATCATCTGGTTAATAGGTAACATCTCTTACCTTCCCCTATTACGTCTAAGGCACTGGCCCTCCTCTTCCCCCGTCTAGTTTCACTTCATGTACACGACAACACTGATACTTTTTCATTACTCTCTTTTCCCAACCCCCATTGAAACTTTTCCCAAAGATACCGGAAATCGTAGTACAGGAAGTATGGTAATTGTAGTTTTCAGTTAAAGAACCTCCCCCCGCTTGCATTGTCAGCGTCAACATAATTGACTACATTGCCCATGAGGCTCTGCAGGGGAAACGAAACACTGCAACTCATGCTATCTTTATAGTTTTGCATGCGTGCTTGTGAATATTTAACAGTTAGTCTCTATTATTTGTATTATTAAGAATTATTATATAAAAAAGGCACCCTGTCGTTCGAGTTTATTAATATGTTTGAATTAGACTGACGCGAAGTATTAAATATTTACAGCTATCAACAGCAAGAAATTTAAATTGGATTCTTTTATACATAAGCTGAAGTTTTGATCAGTATGTACTATTACTTATTAGGCTGTGTAATAAGAAATACTTAGCTTAAAAGTACGAAATTAGCCTAACGAATGGTGCAACCATTTTAATGGTCAAACGAATAGACTAAATAAATTTAAGTGACATTTATCTTGATGAATATCACTTGTTTTAATTGTAAAGCAAGACAAGATATACTGGCTAAACAACAACGAAATATCCCAATGAAAGTTTTTAGTCTGTGGCTGTAAAAATATCCCAAAAGGCATAGGTAGACAAACCTTTAATGCAGTCTCAAAACTACAATAATGGTTATGTTACACACATGCTCACAAAATGACTCGCATTTAGCAATACTCGCAAAATCGTTTACAGAACCAAGTGAACTATCCATTTTGTCTGTGGATGTGGTATCCTTTTGTATTAAAAATAACGTAATAAACTATGAAGTAAATATTTAAAACTAAGCCTTTCACAGTATTCTAATTGTTTGGTGTATTGTGCTTGGTGGAAGTTTATTTGTGGAGTTTTCTATTCGAGTGGAAAATCAGTCCTTTGAGAAAACAGCTATGAAATATTAGTCTAGTTTAGTGTGCCTAAAAGCACTATATATTAAGTATATATAAAAACTATGTATTAAAAAAGTCCAATCTGTCCTTTTTTATTACGTTAAAAACACATGTACAAATTAATTGGTTAAGGAAAATCATAATTTTCATCTGCATGTGACTAAAATAGGTAATAATCATGCACCTGGCTAAATTCTGCAATGTCACACCAGTGACAAGACTTCTGAACTCTTCAACCTGTAAGGTATAGCATGGTGAGTCAGTGGAAATTGTATAGTGAGATAACCTTAGTAGTGAAACCCCATGACTCCATAAGTGCTTCATGCAATGTAATAATGTAACTAGAATTTCTCTTACATGTAGACTCTACCGTATGTCCAGAAATGCCATTTTCTGGAGCTTGCGTTTACTTTTGGTAATCATTTAAATGACAGCTGTAGTTTGTTGAGTGCCATTGTAGTTGAAAAACATCAACAACAATGTAGCTGAAAGCCACTTAAAATGCAAAGGTTCAGTATTGGTACTGTAATATCTTTTCAGATTTTAAAAGTCGCAACCAATTAGGATTGAATATCTGCTGGTATTTATTTAAACCTTTACACCAAAATGAAAAGAATTATAGTTTTGTCATGTAAGAGTTGTCATTTAAAAGTGATTTCTGTTGGGAATTGATAGTAACACAATACTGCCACCCAGTGGAACTCTAAGGAAGGAAATGGAATCTTTTTTGCATTTTTTGAACACCTATTTTTCTTGTGCAAATGTAAATAAATAAAAGCAAAGTAAAAGGATGATGTGGTTATGACAATGATACCATTTTTAGATACAGCTGGCCTACAATAAAAGAACAATAAAATAATCTGTTGTAAAATAAAGTGTGGAAATAAATGTGGGAAAAACCCCTGTGCTATACCAATTATGTTTAAGGGAGCTTTCCTGATACATCTAACACAAATAAGATAATTAATTTACTGATGGAAAATTTAAAAAAGAAGCAGTGACTCTGTAAGACCATTTAGATTTTCCTTTATCCTAAATAAATCTGTATTATAAGCATATTTTATATTTCTGATCCAGTTCGTTGGAATGTTAATCACCACAATTGCTTAGATTCACTTCAGTAAAAAGGTGAGGAAGGTTTTACATAAAATTTACATATTTTGCATTACTTCATCTGGTAACCAAGACAATGAAGGTGAACTCATTTTTTTTTTTTTTTTTTTTTTGCATAGTCATGCATGATAATTTTATAATTTAGTTACTCAACATAAAAAATCAAAGTTCATCCTCTAACAGTTGACAACGCCTTGCATGACTGAGGCAATTGCAATAGTCTTAAATGATAATGAAAAACACAGTGTCATGCATATTGTTGAAAAAGGTGAAATGTAAACCATGGCAGATACTCTGTTGTTGTAGAACCTCTTTTAAAAACGCTTAACAACACTTTGTTTTGATGGACCCAAATATAGCCTATAATATAATATGCATATACATACAGACTATTTGAGAAACTTTGCAAGTATATGTCAACTTATCCCACTGAACAATCGTCTTTGTCAGACGTTGAAATGACATCCCCTGACAAGCCAGAATGAAAGTTTTTTTGACATCTTTTCAGGAAGTCTTTTGGACGTCCAGTTTTGGTACTAAAAAAGACGTAAAAAAAACTTTCATTCTGGCTTGTCAGGGGATGTCATTTCAACGTCTGACAAAGACGATTGTTCAGTGGGATTCTACTAACCCTAAACTTACCCACAGTCTACTCTTAGAGGTAGTAGAGAGGTAGTTGCAAATACCTTATAGTTAGTAGAATGTCTAAAAGTGGATTATCAAAATAAAGTTTAAAAAACTGACGCATAGAATGCAAACTTAAATATCCGAGAAGAAAATTCTAGATGTGAGCATGACATCCATGAGTGAACCACCAAAACAGGAAGGGCAGAGGGTGGCTTCTGGTGAAATGTTTTCAGCCAGTCCTACTCCAGGCTGTAAAAATCAAGCTATCAAAAACGTTCCATGCAACTTCCGAAATGAAGATCAGAACAATGGGGGTAATGTTAACATGATTTTATCCAGCAATAATCAACCATGGAAATGATCACATGTTTTCCACAAGCCCATGTCTGCATTTCTATTTGATAATCTCTTATATTGGTACTGTAAAGTCATCCAGGGTACTGGTACTGCTCTGATAAAAGTGTGTGCACTTTGCTCGGATCTATGAAAACGGGGAGACAAAAAAGCTCTTTGATAATGTAGCATTTATTAGCATGTGCATGATGATCCCTCCATTTTCTCAGCGGAACTGTCATACCAAAAACATACTGTATGTGAACATTTTAACTGGTAGTTTAATAAAATTAAATACATAGATATAAAAATTACAAATAAAATATAAAAAAATAAAATACTGATCAATTAAGTACGTGTGAAATTTAGTAATGTATTTGCAAACCTATTTGCAGAACAGTGTTATGGACTACATGTGAATACTTGTTGAGGATCCTCCTCCAATCAGTTCTATTAATAGCTCAGTAATAAGGCAGTAAGAGCATAACAAGCAAGCATAATTTGTGCTGGATCCTATGTGTGGTCAGCTTTGAAGATCTTTATAACACACTATATAGTAACGTAGTAGTGAAATAAGAACAGCAATATACTTAACATCTCTGATGCAGGAGGATTCATCGATGTATCATAATATTAAGTCTCTAAAACTGATATGAGATAGATTGATATGAGGACAAAAATAGCCCTTACTATATGCTGGGTATGTTGACAAACCCAGGGATCGGGTTGTTTACCAAGCAGTTGGGTTAAATGTTTAATCCAACTTTCTGGGTAGTTGTATTTAACTCAACTATTGTTTAAAAATTAATGTATAGCTAGCTTAAAATATTTCACCCAGTGCTGGGTTGTTTTAATAATTTTTAGAGTCTGTATGCATCCTATTTTAGCAGCAAGAGTGCTGTTTTTCCCCGAACTGGAAATGTGATTTTGAATACGCAACAGTTTTTTTTTAAGGTACACCTTTGTACTCTAAAGCTAACCTAAATGCAGATATAATACCGAAATTGTACAAATTCTGTGCCTAAAATGACAACTTCACTCACACAAACAAACACACACACAGATGTCCAAGGTCTGTGAATAATGGGTTCTGTAGGTCAATTTCAGGCTTAAAACATTATCTGACCCAAAAATTCCTCACCATGAAATATCTCAAATCTGTTCCAGATGTTATACCCCCCTTGCACTTGCTGTTCCCCGTACTCTATACTCCTGGGCCCGTGCTTCAAAGACCACAAAATACCACACAGATGACATTTAAATACACTGGGAAGGGAATTCTTTACATTCTTCATTTTTTTATTTATTTAGAGATCTGCCGCATGTTCTGTTCTTCGACACTTCCAGCATCGCAATGAATGACTGATTGAAATAAATGGTATGCCTATTTAAATTTTTGATTGCTGCCAGTAAGAGACAATTAGATTTTAAACACAGGCTATAAAAGCCAAATATGAGTGTCTTGAGCACCAAAGCTATAAATTAAACATAATTATTGACACTAAACGCTAGGGGGCGCTAATTTATAATCGGAGTAATTTATTAAAGACAATACTGATCTGAACTGTCAGAGAGCCTCATATATCAAGGGACACCTGAACCGTGTCTAACCGTGTCAATCCCTAGAGATTGATTCAGTGTCTTTAAAAATAATTAAATAAATCTGCATCGGTACAATATTTCAAATGATTGCCAAGTTGATTGTGTGCTATAAAAATGACTGAACTATTCAAATGGAGGCATTTTTATGTAAGCCTATGTCATGCGTCTTTAGTGACTTTTTCTTAATATTATTATTACTAGAGCACAAGCCTCGAGTAAAACTGGACTTCTCTATGGGCTTGTCATAGTTATATGCACGTCCTGATTTTGAGGATCGTATTTTGTTGACCCAGGAACAACATTCAATCCAAAAAATTTAAGCTTGGCCATATCTCAACACCTAAACATAACCTTACTCATGAGTAATGCCTAAAATCATAGAAAATAATAGATGAATGACGCTGCTGTACAAGCACCATACACTGACTGTAAGCCTACATTTCACAAAAAACTATAAACTTTGACGTTGATCCAGCAACATGTCGTACTCGTGTTCTGTAGCTATACTGACACGAGAATCATTTTCATTGATAATATTGCAGCAATTAAGTCATGTGCATTTAGTATCAAAGCTAGCGATGCCAGATTCTTGAATTTACTTCATCATCAGTCAAACGGCTTTGCAACAAGGTTTGAAACTGTTTGCATATCAGTTTCTCACTGAAGCGTTGAATCAAAATATTAAAGTGATAAGCACGTAAAACACATCACATGAAGAAATAAACCATGTAAAGAAATGGCCTCTGGTCACTATAAGCTTTAACTGTATGGTAGAGAGCAGCATGAACATACTTTAAAATATCGTTTTTTTGTTTACACAGAAGAACGTATGTCATATGGTTTTGAAACAACTTGATTGTTTTATTTTATTCTTTCATGACAGCTGCTCATAAACGAGCCATCTTTGCATTGTGCTGCAATAATGATTAATTGATACTCAGTTATTTATTTCATTTACTTAAAACCCTGAAGCACAGAGCTAATAACAAAAGGCAGATATTATATCACCCAGACAGAAAAGTATCGGCAAGGGAACTGTGATTAAGAAGAGCTGTTTGTTTGTTTGTTTGGGTCGTGAAGGAAACAGGTACATCCTGTTGTAGACACACTTAAAAGTGAGAGAGAAAAGTGAAAGGGGTTTATTGAGGGCAGTCCCACATATAAAAACTGACTTTGACAAATGTCCCAAAAGCTATAGAATGATAACTTGGCTCCTGCTTCCCAAGAGGGACTGTCAAACGAAGATCTGATTATATCTCCTAGACACCGCTCACGCAATGTACCGTAGAGACAAGACTGGTGTATAGTCTAAAATTAACCTTTTTCCTCATCTGCCAAAATGACTGGCAAAATTAGAATTTACCGGCACAAAACTGTATTTTAAATTACTGTAACATTCAGAGTCCCAGTGATTAAATTATTTTGCATAACTTTCTGATAATTTAATTTTGAATGTATACTTTTTATTTTGGAAGGTCTTTAACAAGGATGAAATAAATAGAAGTATTTTAGTTAGAAACGTATGACAGATTGTACACACTATAATAATTAAACGGCATGATTTGTTCTCTGAAATTGTTTGTGTGTGTGTTTTAATCTGTGTGCTTAAGTGTGTGTGTAACACATTTACTACATAATATTCAGACATTTCTATACTGACACATTTAATGCTCATTTATATTCGATATACTGTTTGCATTGGAATTTAAAGCTTAACAATTTAAATAGATTTAAACTGTGTGTGCACTTACCATGTACTTTGTCACACCTTCCAGCGTTTAAGTGGTTTCTCATATGATTTACATTTTACTCAATCTATTTATAGGAGCAAAAATAATATTTAATACAGCAAATTGTTTCACAGGAGGCCAGGAAGTAAGTGGGAAAACTGGAACAAAAATAAAATGTACAAGAAAGGGACAAACTACATCATACACAAAGATACGGAAGACAAAAGAACACAAAAGACATGAGAAGTAGGTACAAAATTAGGGATAAATTAATAACAATGACAAGAGACAAACATTTCAATAACACTCAGTGAACAGATGGGAAGATATTAAAATAAATCAACAATAAGACTTACGGTCATGTGCTAGACATTCCTTCTCGAACTTCAAGAATTAAGATGAAATAAAATAAGATAAAAAGTTTCATCACAGTACTGTTTTATTTTCCATTTTACTATATAACTAGTTTAGAGATACATGGTATTAGGCTAATGTTGTTTTGCTCTAGTTCATGTGTATGTGTAGTTACATAACCCTAACCCTAACCCTAACCCTAGTTAGTAAAAGCTACACGCTGCTTATTTAACAATCTGGCACGCAGACAGCAGTCTGGGTATGTAACAGCCATTGATCCCTCTTAACGGTAATTATAATCACATATAGCCTAAGCGATTGCTGATATCACTCTACTACGTAAACATCTCCTGATTCATTATCATTTGGTATCATTTATCCTTGTCAGACAGTTTTTGGATCCGGAATACACTGACATCTGATGTTAACCTCAAATTAACCAGGTCATGACTAGAGGCTTCTCTGAGATGCTAAGAGTTAATTCAGATTTCCCTTAGCAGTGACAAAGGGGAGAAAAAGTGCCTGTGTTTTTATGCTTTCCATTATCGACAGCCGTCTACTTCATATCACTTCCTCTGATTTACATCTGATGTGCCTTTCCTGACATTCTCCTCACTCAGAATGCGATATGCAGTTGGGATGGAATGTGTAAAGGTATCCTGTTTTTCGAGCAGGACAAAGATGCTGTTGGCGGCGCAACCGACATTGAGCTCAAGGGAGAGATGGACGCTGCTATTGTTTCGAATATTAATATTGTCGGGGACATAAACCTTGTGAACTTGCCAAAGTTATTTAGTATGAGTGCGTTCAAAAGGATTACATCTCTGATAAATGAAACCACTCTTGAAGTAATATAAAAAAGACAGTTCTGTAGGCCTAATCATTTACTCACCCTAGCTGCAGTGACGTGTCATAAAAGCAGGCCTATCATAAAAGTGGCTCATATTTTGTGCTGTATGGGAAGACTTTTGACACCATTTGATCGTAACTCAAGAACTAAATCAGTCTAGTTCACACGTAAATCATTAAGACTGGTTTTGTGCATCAATTGATTCAATGGAAATATTTGACTGAAATTAATAGTTTGCGACTTTACATTTTTATTGTTATTTTAGTTATTAGTGTTATTTGGTTCCTTTTTATTTTATTTTACTTTATTCTATTATTTTTTTGGATTTAATTTACATTACAGTAAATAACAACTTTGGAATATAACGTACATACGAGTTACATTACTATAACTATTGTCATTTGCTGCCTGACTTTTTCAGTCTGTATTATTTTGAAAGGAGTGGCCAAGAGAAACAAATAGTAAATGATGAAATGTTCATTACCCTCAAAATCCCAGCAACTTTGGTTGTTCAGTATTTTATACTGTTATTAAAACAGTTTTATAAGACTTCTTATCCCAGTATAATGATGTAATATTCAAGTATATAGAGACAAAGTATTCAGAAACCCTTAGATTTTTAACTCTATGTTATTGTTACGTTCATTTTCTGTGTTATGTCATTGTCATTGTTTGTTTTGGTTCTAGTCAAGTGTCTCTAGTTTGATTCCCCACGTGTATGCCCATATATGGTTTTTCCTGTGTTAGTGTGATTATTAGTTGATTGTTTTCCACCTGTGTTTCCCCAGCGGTGTCCTGTCTAGTCATTAGTCCTCAGTGTTCAAATACCCTGTCTTTTGAGTTCCAGTTTGTCCGTGATTATTGTTGCTTCATGTTTGTTTCAATGTGTTTCTGTCTTTATCCTGAATTCTGAGTTATATTAAAAGTGAGTTGATTATACTCCGTGTCTCCAGGTGTCTCCATGCCTGACCGGCATGTAACAGTTACTGTATATTGCAGCCATTTGCTAAAATCATTTAAAATAATTTTTCTGTCCTCATTAATGTACACACAGCACCCCATATTGACAGGAAAACACAGAATTGTTGACATTTTTGCAGATTTATTAAAAATGAAAAACTTAAATAATCACATGGTCTTAAGTATTCAGACCCTTTGCTCAGTATTTAGTAGAAGCACCCTTTTGATCTAATACAGCCATGAGTCTTTTTGGACAGATGTAACAAGTTCTTCACACCTGGATTTGGGGATCCTCTGCCATTCCTCCTTGCAGATCTCTCCAGTTCTGACAGGTTGGATGGTAAACGTTGGTGGACAGCCATTTTAGGACTCTCCAGAAATGCTCAATTGGGTTTAAGCCAACTCTGGCTGGGCCATTCAAGAACAGTCACGGAGTTGTTGTGAAGCCACGGCTTCGTTATTTTAGCTGTGTGCTTGTGGTCATTGTCTTGTTTGGAGGTAAACCTCTGTAAAGTTCTATCTTGGTCTCATCAGACCAGAGAATCTTATTTCTCACCATCTTGGAGTCCTTCAGGTGTTTTTTAGCAAACTCCATGCATGCTTTCCATGTGTCTTGCTCTGAGGAGAGGCATCCATCGGGCCACTCTGCCATAAAGCCCTGACTGGTGGAGGGTTGCAGTGATGGTTGACTTTCTACAACTTTCTCGCATCTCCCGAGTGCATCTCTGGAGCTCAGCCACAGTGATCTTTGGGTCCTTCTTTTTCTCTCTCACCAAGACTCTTCTCCTCTGATAGCTCAGTTTGGCCGGACACACAGCTCTAGAAGGTTCGTCCCAAACGTCTTCCATTTAAGGATTATGAAGGCCATTGTGCTCGTAGGAACCTTAAAGTGCAGCATAATTTTTTTTGTAACCTTTGCCAGATCTGTGTCTTGCCAAAATTCTGTCTCTGAGCTCTTCAAACAGTTCTTTTGACCTCATGATTCTCATTTGCTCTGATATGCATTCTGAGCTGTAAGGTCTTATATAGACAGGTGTGTGGCTTTCCTAATCAAGTCCAATCAGTATAATCAAACA
>JAUMHP010000070.1:14001838-14015034 GCA_032361065.1 Enteromius trimaculatus
TTTTAATAAATCTGCAAAAATGTCAACAATTCTGTGTTTTTCTGTCACTATGGGGTGCTGTGTGTACATTAATGAGGAAAACAATTAACTAAAATTATTTTAGCAAATGGCTGCAGTATAACAGAGTAAAATATTTTTTAGGGGGGTCTGAATACTTTCCATACCCACTGTACGCTTTCATCTGAATGTGCTCATTGAAATTGCAGTTATCTCACCATCAGTCACCGCGGTCCATTCATGAGGCTGCATATCTCACACATACTAAACACATTTAAATGAGCAGGCATAGTGAGAAACCTTGAGGTAAAAAAAGTTATACAGTAGACATGTAAGAGAATAATGAAGTAATGCACGTTTTTAGTCACTTTAAATCTATAATAATCTTACACTAAAATGATGAATGCATTTTGAGAATAAAATAATCAGGATAAGGATAAATTCTTGGATTTTGGAAACTGGCCTTATGTGCACTGTTGGCCTATATAATCTTTCATGACAGGAAGATGGAAACCAGCAATGCTGTTGTTGTTCTCACATTGCTATTGTCTACACTGTTTCTTTCCCATGCGCCTGCAAGCTTCCTGCCTAATTCACCTGCTCTACAAGAGTCTATCTTTCACATCAAAACAACATGTCAATGTATCCAGACTAATTACTTTTCAACCATGTACACACCCTTTGAGTTTTCATGCCAAGGTGCTTAGTCAGATGAGGAATAGGCAGTGATCCCGGGCAATTATACAAACCTATGTATGCAAGAGATAAGGCCAACAATGTTTTAACATGAAATGTAATTGTAGGTTATTGCGTTATCTTTGAACATAATCTGGTAATGTCCAATTCCTGCAGGTGACATAGAGACAAAACAACAACAAGAGTGACAGACCGATATACTTCAGAAGGAAACAAAATCCAATTATAATACTTGTTATTTTGAAGTGAATTTATTGAGATTCTTGTCAACAACAAATTTAATAAATACAATCAAACATATTTAGAGTATGTGAAAATGAATACATTTATGGAATAAATAAATGTAATTATAAATGATATTGCTGATACATTGCAGGAATTCTTAATTCTTAATAATTAAACATCATAATAACAAGAAAACATAAGGATATATGTAATATATATAAATATCTTAAAGTGCTTACTTATTGTGTGTGCTATACTGTTCAATAAATTGGAAAGCACTCCAGCTTTTTTTGCCAATATTAAATATATTGTATAAGGTCATAACAACAGATTGCAAGAACACAACTGTCTGCATCATTTATACATATAATGCAATGTAAAGCTGGATTAATATAAAAATCAAGGGCAAAATGGTCATCCTTATATTATGTCCTTATACTATACCAGTGGTGCCAATATATATTTCTATCTGTGCTCTTCTAACCAACTTTCATTAGCACTTCACCAGGTTCTTTTATCTCTAAGCATTCAAACTTGGTGCTTTTCTGACTAGCTATGAAACTGTCAGGTAGCTCATATAGCTAAGGTCCTGTTTGCACTACAGGACTGTCACTAACACCTAACCCTCTTTTGTCCTGTCCCTTCGGACAAGTCTGACTTGCCTTCAACTCACAAATATCTCCTTGACCTCTGACAAGCCTTCATCTCTCCTATTCCGTCTTAAACATGCGACAGAGGCTGTGTTTCCACAGGACGGTCCTTGAGGAACGCTGCTTCCAGATCAGAGCATATGCATGTTCTGCTGCCCATTGCTTCACAAGGGACATTTTTTGTTCAAGTGCTCGCACTCCCATCTCTCTTCTAGGAAAGGACTTCATCTGTAGCCAGGTTTACTGGCTTTAGATGCCTTTCCCATGGCTCTGGCTTTAGCCCTAACCAGGTTCCTGAAAGGTCAAATGGGTTTGTTGTAGTTAATGGTGTTAATGAGAACACATTCGTAGAATAAGGTGTGTAAACATGGCCTTACCTGAGGAAGGTTCTGACGTCTGACCGAGCCCCAAGGGAGAAAGACGTATCTAAAAACTGAAATCCTGGACTGGCATTTTCAGAGTTTTTTAGGGCAGTGAGTTGACCTGATTTGGGTTGTTCATGGTTTTCAGATGGGTGAACCAGCATGATGGCAGGATTTTCAGAGCTTGGAGAAATATGCACAAAATTAGTAATAAGTAAAACAAAACAATAATTCTTGGCAGTAAATGCATCAAGAAAAAAAACGACATGAGTGCACAAATTGCTAATAAATCTATTAAGAAATTAATACATGTTATGGAAGCTACTTCAAACTTGTAGCTAGAAGCTAATTACAATTTCAAGTTTGGATGAAAAACGATCCGTCGCTACTATATGCTACAGCATATAACGAAAGATTGGTGATGCTACACTTAAAACAAAAGTAGCTAGCTACACTACAAACAACTAAAAAAATAGCTAACTACACTCTCAGAAATAAAGGTACAAAAGCTGTCCCTGGGGTGGTACCTTTTCAAAAGGGACACTTTTATACCTATCAGATTCAAATATGTACACTTTAAGCACTAATATGTACCTTTAAGGTACCAAAATTGACCCTATAGGTACAAACATGTACCTTTTGACAGAGTTTGTTACCCTTTATTTCTGAGAGTCTATATAGTTAGCTATAATGTGTTTGATTGCGCTACCTTGCTACTTTTACAAAAAATATTATTTTTAAAATGCTATTGAAAATCTAGCAACATTAGGAGAATTGTAGCTAGTTAACAACAGATGAACAATATAATTCGAATCAATTTCAGAATGACGATGAATGATAAAAACGTTGTTGCTACAGCAAGTTTTAGCTGTTAATAATTAGAAGAAAAAAATTGTTTCAGTTTTTGTTGCCAAATCAAAACTATCATCTGTTTGGTTGTCATAACAACAGATTACAACAACAAAACAGCATAGTTTACGAATACATAACAGTAGTTAAAAGCTGATAATAGATAAGACTAAGCAGCCAGTCATAATGACTTTTTTTTCTTTGGGTATCAAATAGCAGTCACGGCCTGAAAGCCATCAGCTACAACTCTGACTCATTAGACGAAACTCTCTCAATCTTAGTAATTCTAATTCAGAAACATTCTCCTGTCATATAGTCTGGATTCCCCAACTGTGTTTGTCTGGTATCACCTCACGCCCTCGTGATAACTCCACACGCCCTAATCGTGCACACCCTTGCATTAAAAATTGCCTTCAAAAGAAGAATGACTGCCACTTCCTACAAATTTGCGCATGGTTATCACTTAACCCGTAAGATGCAGATGAGAGATAAGACTCACCTGTAGTGACAGAATGCATTGCATGTCTGATCTGCAGGACTGGCACAGAAGCAGCGGCCTGTAGACCTGCGCCGGCGAGCCAACGGACTGCCCAATCCATACACCGTGGTCTTACTGTGAAGGAGAGGAGACACAAAGCATCCAGTCATTGATTAACTCATCAGAAAGAGAATCGCAGGAATAAAAGACAAAGAGACTTTGTACTTTTTTAACTTTAAGTATGAGAATTACAACTGGCGCCAAAAGTATTGTAGATAAACAGCAATAAACTGCACAATAACTCAAAAGTGAATCTTTTTGAGCTATGTAAAACACTGGGTGAAGTCTCAAATGTGCACTGTGCGTCCTTAATGTTTCCTTTTGGCCTCTAAAGAGGCTTTGGTTAAACTTCCGCTTTGGTTTACTTACAGTTTACGCAGGTTAGCCCACTCATGGGTGAACACTCACCTTGGCGTGTTCACCCAGATGATGTCCAGATGGCAGAAATAATGGCATTCTGAATCCAGCTGGTTGTTGCAGGAGCAGCGTTTGCTCCTGACCCTGTGGGTTGTAGACGGGTCACTCGGGTCAGTCTGGGGCACTAGAGGCAACCCCCAACCTGCAGACAAGAGATATATTGCAGGCCATAAAACTTTCCATAATCATTCTAGGCCAAAAAGCTCCAGCTGAGACTATATGGCTTAGTCTTACAGAGAAACGATGGGCTCCGTACACCACGTTATTATTATAGTTTTATGATTTTGATTTATCACCTCACTTCATTCCCACTTCTTTACGTTATCTTATGTAATGATGAACAAGGTCTCAGATGTTTGATCTCAACTAATAGCGGGCAGCTGTAAAGTTCTCAGCCATTCACACACATCTGTGCTGAGTTGTCAATTTTGGCTTTAATTGTCGACACTGAGGCGACTGATTTGTACAAAATGAATATGAGCCTCTGACTGTGCTCACATACTGTCAGACAGATGTTTAAAATCATAAACAGTTACAGAACTGCACGAAGCAGAGTTTAAAGTCAATTTAAATGTAAATTGTGTTTCATCTTAAGCTTGAGAATGAAGACACAGTCAAAAAGGTTTTTAAAATGTCAAACTTAGATTTATAATCAAGTAAATGTAAAATCCTAATTTAATATATATATATAAATATATATATACTGCATACATATATTTTTATATATGCAGTTAATCTAAAGTTTATGCAGTAAATAACTTACAGTCCAATATACAAATTAATACATTCTAATTATATATGTGTTTGTGTGATTAAAATATGCAATAGCTAATATATAAAATATCATATTTACAGTAAATGGCAGATACAGTAAATTATTAAAAATAGGGGGAAGACATGAAATAAATACTATATAAAAAAAATGTTTTACCTTCAAGAAGAGTTGTGCACAAGGTGAAAATGAAGATCAGATTAGTTCTTGATTCCATGTTGAATGTATGTTTCAACCGAAAGAAGTGCAGATGTTCACGAAGCAAACCCAAAAGATCTCGCTCAGCTACAGGTGCTTGTCTGGTTGTCTCGTCCTGTTTGGCCACACTTATAGCTTGTGCTTTGCACCACTCCCACAACTACGCTGTGTGTGATAGTTACACAACTCCAGCTTGTCTTCGCACCATTCCAAGAATCTCTGCTGCCCCCTTGACAAACAGGGTCACTGAATTGTTTGTGAGGAAGAGTCCTGTGCAAGCTCCTGAACAATGATGATCAAGAGTGAAAAAAAAAAAAAGGTTTGTTTTTTTCTTGCCTGGAACTTAACAATGTGGATCTAAATTGACTAATGGGACATGGGGGTGGGAAAATGGTTGGTGGGCCAGCAGGAAAAGAAGAGTCATAGAGGATATTAGCAGATTTGCATGAATTCTGTTGCACTGGGTAGAGACAACGTCCTGTGGAAAGAAGGAACATTCTGGAGGGCAATTCCTGTCTCTGAGGTCCAAGTGTGGGTGGACAGTGGGGAAAGAAGCTTCCTATGCCCTCTGGCCACTATTTGTGTCTGATTATACAAATTGGTCAAAGATATGAAAATGTAATTCAAAATTGATTTGATTATTTTGTGTTGCTACATACAGAGCCAGCATAAACCAGTTCATTTCCTTTAGATATTATTAAAGAGCGGTTGTGGTACTTTGATAAAAATGTGACATTTATGAATAATGTCATATTAAATTGTGTCATAAATAATTGAATTAAGGCCACCGCTTATGATATGAATGATATTACAATCATCTAAAGTTACTGATCTTTTAATGTTTTAAAAATACAATTATAAATAACTAGTTATTTAAATAGTTAAAACTAGTTAAAACTACAATGATACAAAACATTTTTGTCACCCGAGAAAAAGCTAAATATATAATATATATATATACTGTATATAAACACATACATACATAAATACAAACAAATAACTTAATTTATTTTAGTTTGTCGCCAGTAACCAATGATAGTCTTTTCAATTATTTTAATGTGCTAAAATAAATAAAACCTAAATAAAAATTATTACTAATAAAAAAAGTTAAATAAAATAAATGCAAAGTAAATGTAAAGTTTCCCATTTTTTATTCTATACTTTTATGTAAAATAAAATAAATAAATAAAAATACTACAAATGTATACTCTATACTTACTAAAACCACTATGAAAGGTAAATATTAAAAAGCTAACTCTAATACAAATAAAATGCAAAAAATACACATTTTAATTAAAATTTTAATGAAAATGAAAAAAGATAAAAATCTGTTAAAACTGTAACAGTATATCCATTATACAAAATAATATATAAAAAATCACTACCTGGGAATGTGTGGCCTGATAAAATGTATATATAATAATATGATTTGCATAAAAACTAAATTTAAAGTAAATTTTAAGTAATTTAAGTAAATTAACATTTTAATCAACTAAAATATAATAAAACTACATAAAACTATCATTGTAAGATGAATTACATTGTATTCCTCTGCACTGTCAAAGAAATCTGCCTTACAGGAATGAAGATGAGCATTGTTCATCATTGCATGAGCCAAATTGGGTTTCCGTGATGGTTAGCTGTAACCTGTGCAAAGATAAGACACAAGGGCACAGCCTCGCAGGTATCGGGCCGAGTTTGCAAATGCGGCCCCCTAGCGTGGGATGTGCACACAGTGTCCATTCACATACTTTCCAGCACATGTGTACGGGGAATCTGCAGCAGCCTCTGTGGGTCATGCAAATGCATCATAACATAATCTCACCACACACTTTGATTAGCATGTTTTATCAATTGCATCGTAAAACCCAGATGAGAGTTTGCTGAAGCACTTCTCTCATCGCAGCTGAGAACAGTCCCTCGTTCTGATAGGAATATTAATATGGAAATCAGACTGAATTACTAATCAGTGCTGGATATACAGATTGCATACATCATCCCACACTAAGATGGAAAGATTTTATGCACAGCAAATAATTAAAATTGTGAAGAACAGGATGCTTTAAATTACTTTTATAAGTTGACAGTCCTTAATACGTACTTGAAAACTTGGTTAACTTTTTCATACATAAACTTGAGCTCATTTGCATTGAGTTCAAAGGCTCATATATATATATAAATATGTCTTGTGCTATTTATGAGCAAGAAATGAGCTTTAGCAGACTTTTGGCAGAAAGTTTTCTTCTCAGCGCTGCCAAATCCTATCTTCTGCAGATGGATGAAAGAATGTGTGACACTGTGGAGGAAGTCACTGCAGAGTGATAGAACACATTCCTCTGCATTCCACAGACAGAGGAAATGTGCTCATCCCTCCAAAATCCTATCATGTTCTTTCCGGTCTCTTCCTTCAGAGCATGTTGATCAGAGAGCTGCTCTTAGGAGAGGAGGGGAGTGCACTCTGATTAAAGACAGTTGTTACCATTTTAGCTTCTTTATCTTCCTAGAAGAATAGTTTACACGGAATATGAACTTTTATACAATAAACTTTAGTTCACAGATAGTAGCACTTGAGTGTTCAATGAATTCTTGATTCTGATTGGTTAGTTGCAGTATTTTGCAGTCGCATTTTATTGTTAATTTGAAATGTATAAAACATGTATTATGTACATAACTAAAGCTTATGGGATTTCCTACTCAGTTGTTAGTCTTTTTCTTCTTCTCTTATATCATTTTCATCTTAAAACAATATTTCGGTTACATTTAGTAGTATAAAATGAGCTTGACAGTCTACACCATTCAGACAATGACAAACAGAAAATGACTGCATATAAATACTATATTATTTCATATTTCATGACTGTTTAAAACTTTAAGGTTGGATTTTTTTTTTTTTTTTTTTAAGGGTTAGTTCACCAAAAAATAAAAATTCTGTCATTAATTCACCCTCATGTTGTTCCAAACCCATAAGACCTCTTCTGGGGCCGGTTGCATAAAAGCTTAAAAGTTAGTCGGCTAAATATTTCTTTAAGACATAAAAATGTATATTAGCCTAAGGTGAACTGCTCAGACTAGCTCTTAAGACACTGTCTTAACATGAAAGCTCCGTTTATGCAATTGGCCCCTGAACACAAATGAAGATATTTTTGATGATATCAGAGAGCCATCGACCCTCCATAGACAGCAATACAACGCAAATGATCCCAGCTCCGGAAACGTGGTAAAAGCACCTGTAAGACGGTCCATGTCACATCAGTGGATCAACATCAGTTTTGCAGCGGTACAAGAATACTTTTTTTGGCGCAATAAAATAAAAAAAATAACATAATTTAACTCTACCATTCTTCTCCTGTGACTTACGCCATTTTATAAAGTATTATAACGCAACGCCTACGCAAGCTTTAACGTATTTGACATAATCAGCTTTGTTTACATCCGGGGGAAAGCACACGCATATTTGCGTATTCTACGGCTGTTTGTGCCTAGAGGAAGCGTAGGCCTATGTTGTGATGCTAAATGACGGAAGACAGGAGAAGAATGGTTAGAGATAAATTATGTTATTTTCGTTTTTATAGCGCAAAAAAGTATTCTCCTAGCTTCGCTAAACTTAAGTTGAGCCACTGATGTCACATGGAAAACAGTGACTTTTATAGGTTTATATATTTTCAAATTGCATTTATTCTTGTTAATCCCTCCAGCTATTAGGCTACTTTTTTCAGTGTCACAAGGTCCTTCAAAATCATTATAATATGCTAATATGCTGATATGATGCTCAAGGAACATTTCCCATTATCACTATTATAAAAGGCTGCCTGCTTAGTTCTATGGAAAATCTAATCATATTCTTTGATAAAAGAAGAGATTATTTTTATAACAATGTAAAAGTCTTTACTGTCACTTCTTATCAATTTTGCATTCTTATTGCATAGAAGTCTTAATTTATATACTGATCCCAAGCTTACAGAATAAAATGCGCTCTACTATGTAATGTTTAACTTGTTATTTCAAACAATGCAGAGTTACCATACACTATATCCTTGTTATTATCACAGTAAACAGATTAAAACATACTTAAAGGTTACCAGTATTAATAATGATTAACAATTAAATATTTTATTATGGAATGTCATGTTTTACGTCGTAGCTATTGATGCTTCACATGAAAAAAAAAACAAAAAACATAAAACATTTATTGAAAAAAATCCATTTATACTTGAAATTCCTGTTCATTTACATTAGTGCTACCAAAGCAATTCAGTCTGTAAATAGCAGCCACTAACTCTGAGCTCAAGACTGTAGAGGGAGGTATAGTATTAATATTTAAATGCTGTTGGGGTGTCTCTGTCTCATCCTCCCATAAACACCTTTGTTTATCTTTAATTACAGACTCCTTCTCATTCCTTTGACCTGTCCTTGAACATTTAGTTTTGCTCTACACTTTCCATTCTTAACCTCCCTCAACCAATGAGACAGACTGGCTCTTCTGCTTTAACTTCCAGTTTCCTGCATGGTTATGTATAAAGCGGCAGAACCTTGAAACTAAACCTGCCAAAAAAAAAAAAAAAAATGCATTCAGGCATATTATGAAAGTTGTTAACTATGTAGCATTTTTACATTATTTCTAGTGCGGTCAAGCAATCACGATTAATCGCATTCTAAATAAAAGTTTTTGTTTAAATAACATGAGTGTGTACTATGTATATTTATTATGTATATATAACGCATGCATGTATATATTTAGAAAAAAATGTTTTTATGTATTAAATCTTTATAAATAACATAAAATAGGTGTAATAAAAATATATCAATGCATATATGTGTATGTGTATTTAGATTTATTATTTTTTTTCTTCATCCTTTCCTGTCTGTTTGCTACAGATGCGACAATGCAGAAACTCGAACCTAATGACAGATGAAAGAGACTGATGCAACGTGAGGTCATATTTATTTTTTTAACGTGCAAAATCTTTGGACTAAGAGTATAATATATACACCAGCATATCTTTGTGTTAATATCTTCCAGTGTCGTATTAAGACAATCCCAAGTGCCAAGCTGGTGAAAAAAACAAACACTGAACATAAATACATTGTTGTGGAATGTATCACTAAATGGGATGGTTAATGTTTACACCCGACTGTAATCAAGAGAAAGTGATAACGATAAAGCAAATAAAGATTCTGGTGAGGCACTAACTGCACTGGGGTTGAACCACACTCGGATTTTAATCACTTGACCCATTTAACCTGTAAGATTTATATTGATTAATGATTGCACTACTTATACTGTTGGTTTATGGCAAGAAAATGAAAGCATTCGTTCATTGCATTTCTTAATGAAGGGAATCAGACTGAAACAGAACATTGTCTGTATTCACAATCCTCAATTTACTACAAGACTTGTTTAGTAGTATAAGCAGCTGATTAAAAGTAAAAAGGGTGCATAAAATTAGTCGTGAGCGATGAAACATTACGTCTTTTTTCTTACTGTATGTTTAAGCCGATAGCACAGCTTGCATCTTTTCGAAAATAAAGAATTTGATGTGGCTTCAAGGTCTGTGCAAAGTTCTCCACAGCAAACACATCTGTCACATCCAGCTGTGGAACTCTACACGGATAAAACAAAAAAATATTACATCACAGAGTTTGAAAAGTCTCAAGAATGAACTAAAAACAGAGACACTTCTGCCTCTGACAAACTGCCTTTAGGAAGTGAACAGATGATCTGCCACGTCTCAGACTGTAACGTTTTTTCTCTTGGGAATAGAATTTCTTATGAAAGCCAAGAAATTGAACTGTACACTGCTATCTCTTTTTCACCCGGAAATTATAAAACCTGGTTGGAACGGGCCATGGATGCCTCCCACACAGCTCACATAAGTCCACTTGCTCAGGTCCCTGCGGGAGCGCTAGAAAATCAGAATGAAAGTGGCATGAATAAACAGACTGCACCATCTGCTGGTCGCAAAACACTGGACACCATCATAAGCAGGTTTAGTAATTCCTGGTGTACCTTTATTGGTTCAGAAATGCAAAATGTCTGACAAATTTGGAGGGCATTTGATCCACCCAGCTTCGGCTATTGACCGACTTCAGTAAAAGCCTGTCCAGTTTCTCCATTTCAAGTCTCGAGGCCGTAACTAAAAAAAACTAACTATTAACAAACAGTGTAAAGAATAATAAAAATGACAATAGAAATCCCTTTGAAAACCAAAGTAAACAAAACATAGGCATTTTCATATTTTTACATGGCAATAAATATGGACCATAGACTTTCTATCTGTACAGAGACAATTTATCTAATCATTTATTCACTTGTATTATAAAAAAAATATGACTTCAGTGCAATTTCCCTGCAAGGCTCGCCACCGAAACCTTTGTTTCTTGTCTATTCAACAGCAACACCTGTCTCATTTACCTTAACGTATAAAGAAAATCTTTTCACTTCTTCAAATACCAGCTCATTTGAAACACACACAAAAAAAATCTATAATTCAGAAAAAGAATTCACAGTCTTTTATCTTTGACACTTCAAGCAGTAAATCTGGACAAAAAAAGGCACACATCACTAGAATTTGCGCAATACTGGACAAGAGACAAAATATTGGAATTACTCTCGATTTAAATTTTCATCTTGGTCATTTAGAAATGTATTCATACCCATTCTTAATGTTTTGCAAGTACAAGTTTTTTTCTTTTTTCTTTTTTATACATATACATATTCAAATAGATATATTAAGATTGCAATGTCAATAAAGATACAGGAGGGACAGACGCAATCGATTTACAGAAATATTTTTTTCCAAGAAAAAAAAAGTGCATCATATTACAATCTTGAATATTGCAGAACAAACATTTACCAAGTTACCAATAGTATTGAAAATGTTGTATATAAAAAAATAAGCGCATTACAAAAACAAAACAATAGTAGTATTAGCAGTAGAAAGCATTTCACCATTGTGCACAGAGGCTTTTAAGTGCTTTCTGGATCCCCTTCCTGGCTCTGAGGAGCACTGCCAGATCCTGAACATCCCTCTGAAGAAGGGCCACGTCTCCCGAGTGGCGCCGCTACAGGCTTTTCTGTCTCACGCAGCTGTCTGGTTTCACGTGAGCAACTCGCTGCTTCCCCCTGTGAGATCCTCTCGGCCCCTTCATCGCTGTCTGCTGCCGCTTTCCTGGATGTTTCGGGTCCGAAGGTGTGAGTCTTTGTGGCGGAGCTCAAGTCGCCATATTGCTTTCTGACCTTGGCAGTCCATTGCTCCCCACCACCTTGCTGTGAAGGGGAGAGTTTGGGTAACGTCAAGCTTGTACTGGGACAAGACAGGTCAGACCGGCTGGCTCCCTCATCTTGGCTTTTTGTCCTGTTGTCCGCCAGAGTTCTTTGCGGACTGGTTTCTGGAAGCGAGATCCATGGATAAACCCTCCTGGTGAGGAAAAAAGGGGAGTCCTCTTTGGGAGAGGTGGGTGAAGGGGTGGAGGATGACTGTCGTTCCAGTTTGGGGCGTGATCGGGGTCTGAGCTGCACCATTTGGATGCCCCCAATGGGAATCATGTGATAGGGCATGCGGGCTTGATCTTGGGAGTGTAAAGGAAGGTGGCTAAACATGCGGTCCACGGTCCGTGGTGTCACAGGACTCGGAGGGAAAGAGTCGCTGGGAGAGAAGCGTAGGAATTGGGAAAGCAGGCAGGGATCCGGGGGCATAGGCTCCTGTAGAGTTGGTTGAGTACCAGGCTTGTCCTGTAGGGGGAGACATAGCATTACAATCAAACTTCTATATTGTGAGTCTTCATTTTTAAAAACTGTTTAAAATTTTTTACTGTTTGTTTTTGTCTTTTGACGAGCAGTTTTACACTGATGTGCATTGTTAATATTCGCCTACTTATAGTATACATTTTTAATGCAACATTTTTTATTTGAGTTTAAAATACGTTATGATTTTTGTAATTTACACTTTTTGTTCATAAAAAAAATCTAAAAATGTCAAAATTCTAACTAAAACAAAACAATTCTTAATAATAATAATAATAATAATAATAATAAACACAGTCTGTATATACATTGTCAAAATTAAAATGAAAAAAATATAAAATAATATGGACAGTACTGTGCAAAAGTCATAGGCCACTAGTATTTTCACCAACAAAAAAAGGTTTTGAGTCGGTTATTTCTATCTTTTGTGGTAGCGTGTCAGTTGGAAATATCAGTTTACATTTCCAAACATGATTTTTGTCATTAATTGTAATGATGCAGTGAGATTATTGTCTGCACAAGGAGTCTGACAACAGCCAGTGCTCCACACAGAGATCTGATCGGATCATCATCCAGTCTGTCTGGACTCACATGAAGTAACAGAACAGACTGAGACAGACTCAATCCAGAAGAACTGTGGCGACGTCTCCAAGATGAAGAAATAAAACTTGCCTGGAAAGCTACCAGAAAAACTATGGGCAAGTGTAGCTCGGAACAGAAGCTGTTTTACCAAAAGCTGTAATACCAT
>JAUMHP010000070.1:14024932-14035884 GCA_032361065.1 Enteromius trimaculatus
ACACTGTATAAATATATATATATATATATATATAAATATATTTTGGGGTGAAGTAACCCTTTTAGGTTTGACTGTATCTAAACTCCTTTATATTATTTTGATAATCTAGAGCTTTAAAAACAACAATCAAAGAATTTACTCACCCGCCCTCAAAAATGCAAACACGTGCCATCTCACTTTGCGTCGAAGTAGTAGGCACGTCATCGGCACTCTTTTTCTCTTTATCCCCTCGTTCATTTGGTGGTTCCTCTTTTACTTTGACGGGTGTGTTGGGCGGAGAAGCATGTACCTACACTCCAGACAGACAGGTTAATTCACCAACACTGTAGTAAATCTATACACAACAACACCACCAACAGGCAGTTTGTTTGTTTTATCCAACAATCTCTGCAATGTGTTGAAATGAAAAATTACAGTGATGTTTACCTCTGACGCACTGGTCGTCTTGCTGTCAGTAGGAACCAGCTTGTCAGTGGTTGGTGGTGGAGCTGTAGCCATAGTGTATGTCTCAGCACTATGTTTCTGTTTGGAGCGCAGCAGGGACAGTAATATTTTGGTGGACAAGCCAGGTATATTGGGGTTATGCATGCTAACACTCCATGAGGAATAGACGGAAGATGAATCAATGTGTGTAGATGGGTTGGGCTTTGTGTAATTCAAGTAGCACCAGCTGACAGATGTAGTGGTATGCAAACTGGGGTATGAAGGGTCTACAGTTCTCTCTGGACTTGTTACCCTTGGAGCATACCAATGTCCTGTCTCTTTCCTTCCCTCCTCCTTTAAGGTCTCAGATTTTTGTTGGGTTAAGTTCTGCTTGATTAACTTTTCAGTTTCTGGTACTTCTCTTGGATCTTTGGCCCTCCCCAGTGTCTCTACTGTTAGCCTCTGCTTATTTTTTCCCTGAATCACCTCCTGAGATTTATTGTCACATTTGTTATCGCCACTTTCCTTGTCACCATCTTCTTTCTCCTCCTCCTCTTTCACCCGTTTTTGGTGCCGTTGTGCCTCTAAACTGAGTTCTAGACTACCGGCAGGAGACAGCATTCGCTTACTTCCTCCAGCACCAAGCTGTCCACAGCAGTCGTCAGATGAAGCACCTGCTCCATGCTCGAGAGGGAGAGGCAAGGGAATATAGCTCTTGGGGCTAGGTGAGGGCAGCCTAAGGTAAGATCTCTGAAGCTTGTCCTCCTCCAACTTACCCATGATTACCATAGCTGTGCAACAGACTGGATGTTGTGTTGCAGCTAAAATCTGTGAGATGGTTGTATACATGGCACTTGCATAGGTAGGCATGTGTGTCTGTAAGCGCACAGGCACTACAAGAGACACCACTGGCATAAGCTGTTGGAGGCAAGGGGCAATCACAGGATGGGGGTTGTGGCGGACGACTAGCTGCTGTTGTGAATGACTGGGAGTATGCAAGGAAGAAGGTGATGACCTAGACTCACTGAAAAGAGGCTCTGAGGGAACCTGTATAGTCAGACCACCTGGCATGGGAAAACAAACAGCCTGAGCAACATCACTTGATTGTAGTGGGAATAAAGTGGTGAGTGGCTGAAAGGGTAATCCCAGGCGCTCTACATATTCTATGGGTCTTGGATGTGGTAAAGGTGGATCACTGTGATGGAAAGCTTGCTGAAACATCTGGGTAGGCATGACTGCTGTTGTGACTGGAAGGAATCTAGAGAGCTGACTTGAGGAACAAAAATCAGGGTTTGTTTGGTGTAACGGGAAAACTGCTGGTGGGAGTGAAAGAGGGGATTGGAAGAGTTGCAAGGTCTTCCCTATGTGCTCCGAGCTAATCCTAGAGGTCCTGCCTCCCATTCGATGCTCTGTGAATGTGAATGGAGGATGACCTAGGTAGGACTGGCAAACAGTTGAGAAACCAGGTTTAGTACATGGCTCCTCCTGATCAGGTTCACCAAGGGTTCCGTGCTTCACCAAGAGACATTTCCTCCTCTCCTTCCAAGTAGCAGAAGTGCGCTCTTGAGAGAGGGAGCCATAGTCAAATGACTTGCTTCTTGTTTCCTCTACATGTGCAGGGTGTGGAGGACTAGCAGTTGCCTGTTCAGAGGTTGAACGGCGCATCTCTCTGTGAGAATGATGGTGTAGATGGAGACTTGATGGAACAGTCAGCATGTGAGAGCTTTGGGAGCTCCAGGTACCACTTTGCATCTCAGTTTCTGGCCTTCCAGATTCCTCAAGGGAAGCGGATCGACTGGAGGCATGGGAAACATTGCTCTCTTGGCTTGGGCTATGTGGCAGGGATACTGACTCAAAGCTAGATTCTCCTGATGATTGGGCTGCCTCAGCCAAACGGAGACGCTTCTTCTTTGGCGGTAGCTTCTCTGCAGGGAGCTGAGACAAACTTTGGCTACGCTGAGGCCACTGGAATTCCTCCACCTTCTCTGACTCTTTAGAGGTGTAAGTATTCACTGGATGGGAGACCATCTCGGTATCTGGCTCCTCTGTAACCAGAATTTCTGGCACTTGAATGTTAGGTTGACGGATTAACCGGGATGTGGAGATTGGTTTTGGCTCCAGTGATGGCTCGTGTTCTGGCTCTACTTCCTGATTTGCCATTGAGATGCTTTCCTGTTTTTCGAAGGATCTGGTATGCTGGATAACAGAAATTTCTTTCCAGGAACTCCTTTTTTCTACCTCACTTTGTGAAAGGCCATGAAGTGTGCCCTGATTATCAATACTGCCTGGCATTGATGGAGGCTGTGTGCTAAAGCACACTGCTGTTGGACCTGGACTGGGAGGGTCTTCCTCAAGACTTTCTTCTTTTTTTTTCCTCTTGCGCACAGCCATGGCCATTGCTTTAAACTTGTAGCTCATAATCTGTGGCTGATTCTCAATAAAAGAACAGCCTTCATCACTTTGCAGACCATGTGGAGATTTACTCATACACGCTAGTCTGTGTGCAGTGTAAGAGTCCTGCTTATTTAAGCGAGTCCCACAGATTTCACACTCATAAAGGTGCAATTCCCTGTTTTGCTTCTTTCCTAATTCTACTTCTTTCAAACTAGCAGAAGGACCTGCATCCTCGTTAATGAGGTCCACTCCAACTGGCACCTCAATAGCAGGTTGTCGCCGTAACATTCGTTGATTTGGCCCAATTCTCATTTCAGCTGCTATGGCCTGCTGATCATCAAAAGAATGACTTAGACGAAAACCGTGTGAAGATGTATCTGAAGTATTATGAGAAGATGGCACTGATTGACTCCTATAAAGAAGAGCACTGGAGCTCTGACCAGTCAGTGTTTCTGTTTCAGGCAAGTATGATCCAGGAAATTCACTTGCAAAACTACCAGGAATAAGTTGAACAGCAGAGCCACAGGAGCCTGAAACATCTGCTTTTGGTTCAAAAACACAAGATTCTTTGGGTGAAGAAAATTTTACAGACTCAATGCTACTTCTTCTAGAGAGTGAGGAGCGTCTTGGTTTGACACTGTCAATTTCACTTGTATCCACCACAGCTTCATTTATAGTAATTAGCTTAGTTATATGCTCAATGACTTGTGTCTTAGGAACAGTGAAAGGCATTGACTTTTCCTGTTGACCTGAAGATGATGATAATTGCAGTTGTTGATGTGAAATTCTTTGCTGTTGACCTAGGCGTCCATACTTTCCTAGAATTATCTCGGCATACGTTTTAGCACTGGCATTTGGTGGGCTCACTTGAGAGAGCTCAGCACTCCCAGAACTGGAAAAATAGCCAGATTCTGTGCTCCCCTTGCTGCCGGGACCCAGTGAAGATCTGGTTTCATCTGAAGATGCTCTGGGAGCTCTCTTCCTCTCGCTTAGCCTCATTGCTAACCTTTGCTTGACTGCCTGTGAATCCTCTGTTTGGGGACCCTCCTCTATAAATGACAATTCCACTTTACTACTTTTTTTCAGAGTTGGCCTGCCTTGTGAGGTAGATGGTTGGTGTTGCCCCGTCTCATCCTCAGAACCTGAACTCTCTCCTTCCGTACCTTCCTCTTGCTCATCTCCCAAGGCTGCACCTTCTGGCCCAATGAAACTGGTTTCTTCACGACTTGAGGCCATGCCTGCTTTTATTCGATGCGCATGGGATTTGCGGTGTTTGTACAAGTTGCTTTTGGTCTTAAAGGAGAAGCCACATGGGACACATGGATAAGGTCTCTCTCCAGTGTGAGATCGGATGTGTTTTTGGAGGACGCTAGGCTTTGCACAAGGACGGCCGCAGTACGTGCACACATATTTCCCTGGTTTTTGGGGTTTACGTTCTCGTCTACATGGGGTGCCTTCCTGTAATTCCACACTGGGCAGGGACTGAGTTTGCTTAACATTAGGAATTTGAGGAGATGGATCTCCCAGGGCAGAACAGCTGCCTCTTGAAGGACCAGGTACTTCTGAAAGCTGCCAAGTTGACCCACCCGCCTGTGACTGTTGCTGCTGCTTCTGCCTTTGGAGCATTTCAAAGCGTTTTGGCTGCCTGTGTTGAAGGCGGCCATGTGATCCATGGACAGATTGCGAGGTAGCATGTTGCTGTAACTGAGGCAGCTGTGCTGCTAACAAAGACTCCGATGGCTGCTGTTGCCCACCAGACCGCTCCTCATCGGCCGACTGCTTTTCCTCCGCCTCCATAGGATGTGGGGAGGAGGCTTCAAGAACGCAATGGGAGTGCTGCTTTGAGCACCAATCCAATAAACATCATTGCATCAATACTCTTCCGACAGGAAAAAGTCTTTATGCTCGCTTTAGGGGGCTAATTGTATTATGCCATAATTAATAGAATATACCGGATGGTGTCTTAACTGAGAAAGGCATAATTAAACAGTGTCAGTATGTAGCCGCCATATATATGAGTGCTGGTTGTGTGTTAAATGTCGCCTCTCCTGTTCACAAATAGCCTTGGTGAAATTCATCTTTGTGTGTCTTTTGATGCCTGACAATGGGGCTTGACAAAGAATGTCTCGAGATGTTCTGCTGAGATTGAATAATTCCTTAAGACCTACTTGTCTCCCATCTTCAGCTTGTCACATATTAGAACTTCACTGACTCTGCAGAGACACAAAACATAAAATAAGTGGTTAGTGTTGGGTAAGCTATTTCACCAACCAGCAGCAACCAACTACTGCTTAGCTTTAAAAGATTTACATTGATCAACTTAAGATATTAATATGCAAATCATATATTCCCATTCCTGAATTTAAACTACTATAAGAAAACTCAAGACAGATAATTCTTTAAAATATAATAATGGAAAATGAGACATGCTACTTGTTTGCTTCATTTAATTGACCTATAGCATTTCTCTTTTAAAAATTTCAAATTGTTCCTTGAAAACATAGGTTTTTAAAACATGGTTGTGACAAGATGTCATTCCTCGAGCAAAAACAAAAATGAATAAAAGAAGAAACATAGCTTAGAAGCTAACTTCGTCAATGTACAGTACATACCTCGTACAAAACCCTATGACAAGCCAAGTGAGCTAGGGGCCATCTCTTTAGTGATTTTCCAAGACCTTTACATAAAAATGAACACTGTGGGTAAAACTTATTCCTTATAAGACCAATGATGTTTATTCATTATTAAAGAGACCACATCATACTGGAAATTTTGTCCATCTGAAAATACAGTCTAAGTTTGTATAGTTTATTTCTGAACATTTTGAAGATTTGTCAGAAAAATGCTAATTTATTTTTGTGAATAAATTCAGGCTTTCAGCTTTCTGATTAAACTGGAAAAAAACCTTCTTAATTAGAATTTAAGGCTTGTTCTCAAGTAAACAACTTAAGACGTTTTTATTGAGGAAAATATGTAGAATTAAATTTAGCACAAATAAGCCTAAATCTAACAACAAGAAAAATATACTTAATTCAGTACTCTCTTATATAATCTCTAAACAAGTCTTAATATCTAACACAATTTTGCTTCCAGTAAATTTATATTACAGTAAGGTATAACCTTACTGGAAAACAACAAAAATATTGGATTTGTGCAATTGTTTACCATTTCAGTGAGGCGCCTTACTTATTTTCCATATCTTCACAAAAACTATAGCATCTTAGGTTTCATTACTTGGTGTTCACTGAGGGAAAAGCAACGAGAAAAAAAAAACTGCTTTCCTCTTGAAATAACTTGACAGATTCTTGACTGAGTTTGCTTTCTCAAACAGCTGCTTCTGGCTGAGTGATGCGCAACAATTTAATGAGCGTTCTCAGAGCAGAGGTAGGCTTTGGTTACACAGTGTTTTTATCATCAGTAAGCAATTATTGAAGATATAACAATACTAAGACCTTCATCATTATTCATGATAAAATAGGTATATATTTGTCTGCAAAAGGACTGAACCACAAATTTATAATGAATTCATCTGATCTGCACAGGGTTATTACTGTGAATGGGGCGTCCAGTGTATTATACAAGTAAACCGCTTGGTTGTTGGAATTTTTATCTGGGTTTATACAAACAGATATAATCTAAAAGTGCATTTTCAAGCAGATAGAAAATACTGAAGAAGTTTGCACATGCTCACAGATTTTCAATCATTCATATTCCATTCCTGTGATCACATAACAGCAGACAAAAAAAAAATTCCTTAATTATGTCTAATTGTCCCTCGACTTATACTGATATTTAACCCAACACAGAGAGAGAGAGCGTGAGAGAACATGTGTTTGGCATGGCCGAGAAGGTGAAAGAATAGGGTATGGACAGTGCGTAGGCAGCAGAAAAACAAATAACGTGGGACCATGAATACTGGAGACCTAAAGAAAAAAAAATACTACTTTTTGCCAGCTATTCTGTAACAGACTCATGTAATTTTAACAACAGTGAGAAAAAGCCAGGCAGAGGTCAAATGAAGGATGAACTACACAAGGAGAATATGACAAAACATGATGCAAGATACTCTTTCTTCATTCTCCTACTCCCTCTCTCAAACATATGGTCCTACAGCTGGGACCTACTCAAACTGTCATACAGACAGTGCTGTACTGACACTTCACAACAGTACCCTACGTCCTATTTTATAATTTACATGCACGTGAAAAAATAAAATTTCTTTCAGCAAAGATATGCATTATTGTAAAATAACAAATAATCCAATAGACTAATAATATTATAGAAACATAATTAAGGTTGACTTCATTTATCATTTGAATACACCTCGAAACCACCTAGTATATCCCTATAGCATTTCAGGATTTAGCAATGCACTAAAAACATTTTGATAACTGCCCACAACAAAGTGTGCCAATAATAGTTCAGGAGGTTAGCACCATCCACATTTACTTTATATCTGGCTATTAATTTTGCACAATCATTGAAAAGACACTGAAATTCAGTGAGGGGGAAAAACAAACGGTAGCTTAAGTTTGGTTTCACTTTCAAGATTTGTTGGAATGGTAATCTGATCTGGATCATGAACTAGTAAACCAGCCTTTGCATGTCGAAAGTCTCACATACTGTGAAGAAAACGTGAACTAAACGTGCTTGAGTATATAAAATAATAAAATAGTCCACAGACACTTCTAGACAGAAGTGGAAAAACACGTTTTAAAGCTCTCCCATCTTGCCTCCAACTGTCCTAGTGACAACTTGGCAGATTTGATAACAGAAATGCCACCTTGTTCGTCTTATGTTAATTGCGACACCAAGAATGATATAAAAATCTCCTGACTGGTTGTGTTTGGCCGTTTCTAGCGGCTTCCAGGTGAGCTGACCCTGCTGGTGTAGAACATGGGCTCTTTTAATAGAGTTGAGAGTACACTCGAGGACTCTGGAGGCCACGTGGCGGCTCGTCAAGACTGTAGTAAATAAGGAGACCATCTTGATTCAAGTAGCTCATTTTGTCTAATGCTTGCATAATTACAAACAATACTTACAAAACCGATGGCAGTGCGCCATTTCCTAAGCGATCAGAATAATCCGATCATGTTCTACATGAAGACAAAAACTCATTGTCTCCATCATGTCAGGTCCATTAAAATGGCATTTTTATTATTATTAGTTGAGCAGAATGACAGATAAAGAGTTCTCTTTCCAGCTCTTACTCTTGGCAACCTGGCTCCGGTTCCCATGGAGACAGGCCTACAGCTAGCCACGGCAGATGGAGGGTGAGCTGGAGGTCTAAATTTGTCCCCCAGCATCCTATCTGAGTGTAGTGGCATGCAGGCAAGAGGAAGTAGATAAACAGGCTGACCTCCGCACGCCAGTGGCAGCATCTCATGACCCCACGTGTCCCCTCGCTGAGACCTCAACATGTTAATCAAAGACAAACCGGAGGAGGCGGTGCCGCTGGCCCACGCCGCCAGAAGGCCCCTCCTGAATGTCACGCCGTAGGATTCAGAGGCACACCTCACCACCCCGTCTGAACTGGCACAAACATCAACGTTCAGTAAAGATCATGGGGGGAAAGACATCACGACCCCTCTGAACCGTGCTGTTATCGTCCCTGTCCAACATCCTTCCCTTGTGTGGAAATAATCACCGGTGACTTGTTCGACTAGAAAGATATGCTATGCAGCTTTGTTTACACAGCAATAGGCAGTCGATGTGAAAATTATTTTCTTATGCAAATCAGTCATTTACCACAAACTATTTATATATCGACCGTAGAAGCATAGAATTAGATCTTGGGAGTGTTTTCAGAACAAGGACCTCACGTGGACGTCCACATGCCACTCCCTGTCACAGGCCTGCAGTCTGTTGGCTCGGGGAAGTTTGAGTATGTGTGGACACCACCACCAAGAAAAAAAAAAAAAAAAACAGGGCTTGCTTTAAATCGGAACAAAAACATGAGCTTTCCAACTTTGTGCGAACATTCAGTCCAAAGGCTGAATCTGGACAAAGGAGTACAACAAACTTATGCAGTACAAAGGAAAATAAGAAATCAATCAAATCAAAACACACACACACAAAATTAAAGGCTCTATTCAAATATTTAGGGTCACTAAATGTTTTTTTTTTATATATTATTCTGCAAGGACGCATTGCATCGATCAAGTCCAAAACAGACATTTACAGTGTAACAAAAGACTTCTATTTCAAATAAATGTCCTTTTGAACTTCAAAGCATCCTGGGGGTAAAAACCCATAAGGTTTTCACAAGATTACTAAGAATCACAACTGTTTTTACACTTATAATAAGGTTCTTCAGCACCAATTCAGCATATTGGAAGGATTTATAAATGATCATGTGATACTAAAAACTGGAGCAATGAATGGCTTCTGAAAATACAGCTTTACCACCACATGATATATATAAATTAGACACACACACACACATAAATTGTTAAGTCTCCAAACTTTTGGGAAATTATAAATCAATATAAACACAAAAAACAGGCCTCATAAACTCATGGCTATACTTAAATAAGCCTAATATCACCATGCATCACAAGAAAGACCCCACTTGTAACGCGCCACACATGCTGAGTGACTGTATGAACTATTTGGTTTACCTCACAGACCTTGAGATGCTGGCAGACGGACTTATGAACATTGGAGTTCATGAGGCCTTTTCTGTTTACTTTGATTAAGGAGCAACAAGGGCAAATCAGGTCAGAGGGTCTTCAGTTTCACCAGCCCAAGGTGCTTGGGTTTCTGAGCAGGTATGCATATCTTATTTAGAACAGAAATTTGTGGTTTTCAATTAACAGTTCACAAAAACTAAATATTTCTGTGATTATTTCTTACATTTCAAACTTAAAAAAAAGTTTTCCCTGATACTTTTAAGCTTTAAAAAGCACTATAAAATAATCATGTGGTCTACGAATTGCATGTTTGCTTTTCTGAAGTCATAGCTTTTTGTGAGGAACAGCCCGAAATTAATGTAGTAAACTAAAGCCTTCGATATTCATCTTCAGAGATTATCAGAGAAGTTGAGATGTTTAAAAAAAATAAAAATAAAAAAAAAATAAAAAATAAAAACCCTCTTCCAAAACCAGTGTGCATTTTGGTTCATTCCTCAAACAATACTACCGTTTCGCTTCAGAAGATTTTAAATACAATACATATCATGCCTTTAGGGTGATATCTTTTTTAAAAGTTAATTCATCAAAATGAATACTGTTTTATTGTACACAACTCAATTTAAGATGCTTGAAACAACTGTAAATACTGGCAGTTTCATTTATGATCAAGGTTTAGACTGGTTAGATCATTATAAAAATACTAGGTGACACACACCTACTTCAAGCGTACTGCTAAACACGGCCACTCAGGGCTTCCATAGTAACCTGAGACAAAAAATGAGAAAGATGAGCTGTGCGAGTTTCATTCATTTACATTCACAGAGGAACAAGTGGAACGGCTCAGTCTTCCAAGCCACCCACAACATGGTGCTCATGGGCCCGTCAATCACCTCACCCTTCGGCTTTCAGAGCACGGGGCTGATAGGAAAATTCCGCCCACATCAGGAAGTGAATCAAGCAGCGCTTCTAACGGGGAGCGACGGTGAATCAGATGGCCCCCAGAACTCTAACAAGCGCACGGGCCGGCCCACATAGCCGCCGCTGAGCGTTCTGATATGATTAGTCATACTCCAGCTGCATTTCTGAGTTTCTTTATTCCCTCGTTACCGCCACCTCTCAGGTCTCTCCTGGCTTTAACCTTCCAAAAACAAAGCAGCGTTAATGAGGAAGCCTCTCAGGGCTTTTCAGAAGTGCACTTTACCTGTACTCTTCCTGATGGAGAGATTCTTTAACCAAGACATGGAAAATAAGGGCCTCGGACACGGTAAAGAGTTCAAGCTCATCAGATTTGACACGCTAGCACACCGAGTTAAGGAAACACAGTGATTCGCCTAAAGAGCCTGCAATCACACAGCCTCGGGCGGTTTCAACTCAGCAGATTCTTAGAAAATGTTTAGTTAACAGGTTTTCTTGAAGACGTGTAGAACCTATTACGTGCAAGACAAATGAAAGAATGAGTCGGAGTCATTTATGATGAATTTCCCTGGATGTACAGAGCATGTG
>JAUMHP010000070.1:14036578-14063868 GCA_032361065.1 Enteromius trimaculatus
TATACATACACACACATACATATATATACATATTTATCTGTAATATAAAGAATATGCATATACAGTATATATTTTGAAACTATTTACATGTGTATATTTGTGTACACATACATTATATTTTTTATGCATAGAATTATATATATATTATATATTTACTGTGTATATTATATATATACACAGTATATGTAAAATCGCAGGATTTTCATTTTAGGGAAATTATGTTATTATTTCAAGGTACACATTTAAGCCATAAATTGACTTGAGAAGCAAAATTACATACAATCCTAGGATGTTTAGATACAGTATCTTTACTGAAAAAGACCAAAAAATAAACCATTAAGGAAATGTTTTTGCAGTGCTCAAACGCACATGTAATGCAACTCAGCCGCCACACACACTCAAAAAATGCAGTGACATTAAACTTAAAACGCACCGTTAACAAAAACAGTGAGATACTCACTCTGAAAGCTGATCCCCTTATGTCTAGTAATTCCAGTTAGCGTTCATTTTCCAAACAGAACAGAGTGTACAGTCGGATAGACAGAAGGTAGTGCCGTCCATTACCTGAGGAGTTCTGCCACCTCACACTGCTAAAGCATGAATGAAAGCCACCAAACGACACAGCGGATATGAATGTTTGTGTTTGAGTGGGTGTACTTCTGTGAAGTGAGTGAGGGGGAGGAGGGGAGAAAGACAGAGAGAGATGGGAGGAGGAGAGTAAGAGTGAGCGAGACAAGGAGTAAGAAAGCGAGTGGGTGTGAAAGAGACATGGAGACACATGGCGGGAACAAGGTGGCGGAAAAGGGTGTGTGAATGAACACTGTTACAATGATTGAATAACAGGCTTCTCCTCCAAGCATGAGGACAACAAGGAGTGTTACTGCTGTGATGACCAACTGATAAAGCCAGAATGCAGAATTAGTGTCACGTACTCTCGCTGGCGTGTGTGCACAAGGCAGAAAGGAGAACTCGCTGGTTGAACGCAAAACACTTTTTACTCGTTAAACTTTAGTACAAAAACAAAAAGCTGGCGAGGCAGCAAACACACGAGGAGAAACATTAAGGCACAACACATAGCATTCGCGACATTAACAGGACTTAAATCACAAAGAAAAAACATGGGCATTTAAACACAGAGAAATCAAAAGCTAAAGTGAGGGCAGGTGTACAACACAGGTGAAACGAACGAACTAATGAGGGAGAGACCAAACAGGACAGGACTAAACCAAAATACATAAAAACAAGGGGGAGCATGAGACAGGAACAGAATGTGACAATTAGTTACTGTACGCAGCTTATAACAGAGTCATAATCATCACAGACATTTAGGGAGACATTTACACTTGACATGAAAAAGAAATGATCACTACAATGTAAACTTTTCTTTTTTTTTTTTAATTATTAAAATAAAACTACATAAAACGTATTTTGAAAAAGATTATTCCTTACTACCATTTATAAATAATTATACAGTATATAAATAAACGCTAATTTAAGTAAGTGCTGGGCAACGATAAATCATGATTAATCACATCCAAAATGGGTACTGTGTGTATTATATATATATATATATATATATATATATATATATATACACACACACACACATACACACACACACAGTACTGTGCAAAGTCTTAGGCCACTAGTATTTTCAATTATTTCTATATTTTTAGTCGGTTATTCTGTGAGTTGGAAACAAGATTTTACTTTTGCAAACATTATTTTTGTCATTAATTTATCAATTAACTTCTATTAAAATAAATATATGGTATTACAGCTTTTGGTAAAACAGCCTCTGTTCCGAGCTACACTTGCCCATAGTTTTTCTGGTAGCTTTCCAGGTAAGTTTTACTTCTTCATCTTGGAGACATTGCCACAGTTCTTCTGGATTGAGTCTGTCTCAGTCTGTTCTGTTACTTCATGTGATTCCAGACAGACTGGATGATGATCAGATCAGATCTCTGTGTGGAGCACTGGCTGTTTTCAGACTCCTTGTGCAGACAATAATCTCACTGCATTATTACAATTAATGACAAAAATAATGTTTAGAAATGTAAACTGATATTTCCAACTGACATGCTTCCGTAAAAGATAGAAAGAAATTTTTTGTGGTAAAAATACTAGTGGCCTAAGACTTTTGCACAGTACTATATATACACACACACACACACACACACACACACACTGTAAAAGTCACATTAATTAAAAGAAAAGTATATATACACACAACACATGTGTTCACAAAAACTTCTTTTGGATGTGATTTAAGCACTAAAATACATTTATAATATTTATATATACACACACACATCATTTTTTTTTGTTTTTTGTTTTTAAAGATGTCTCTTGCTCAACAAGACTTAATTTGTTTGATTTTAAAACAAAGATGCAAATGCAACATTGTGAAATATTATTACAACTGAAATTATATTTTCTATTTTAATGTATTTGAAATTTAATTTGTAACTTATTCCTGTGATGGCAAAGTCAAAATTTACTTTCACTACTCCAGTTCAGTGTCACATAATTCTTCAGAAATCTGACTAAATCTGATTTGGTGCTTCAGATATATTTATTATAATCAATGTTGAAAACAATTTGCGGTTTAATAATTTTATAGAAACTTTCTTGATGCACGGAAAGTTCAAAAGAACAGCGTTGATTTTAAACACTGGTAAAATGATAAATGTCACATCTGACTAATTTAATGCAACCTTAACGAACTGTAGAATTAATGTATTTAAAAAGAAAATCTTATGGACCTATACTACTAGAAATTCTTTTTAATAAAATACTTCAGATACATGATTTGTTGTAAATTGTTTTGTCTCTTTACATATGAATCAATGAGAAATACAGATGAACATCTTGAGGAGATCATATGATGTCATTACACAGATGGGAATTTGAAGGCTCCTGGTTAGTAAATTCCTGTTAAGCTCATTTTGTCCTTTCTGACTTCCACAGTTCAATTAAAAAGTGCAGCTCCATATTTGGATAATAACATCACCATGAGCTAGACCACTGGCCGGGTGGAGCACTCTTAACTTTTGAAACACATATTACAGTATTTGTGAACGTGCACACGTAATAATCTGCCACACAATCTAAAGAAATGGAACAGATTTTGAGGCAGAAAGGATGCTCTAGACCTATATTTAGTAGTCCCTGGATAATGAAACTAAGTGGGATTTTGAGAAAGGTTGAATTTGATATACTGTAAGATTCAAAATAAGATGCATACAATCAGCTTCTAGTTGCCCACACACACATATCCACATGTGCACATGCCCAGACTTATCACAACAGCTCCTGAGCGTGAAAACAGGTCACAGTTATAGGAAACTCCTCCAGGGCTGCAGCTCACAAATGTTCCCGCAGCACAAACAGAGAGCCGTAATGGTGCATTGTGGGCCGATGAATCGACACACTGCAAATGGGGCTTTCCCAGTGAATGAATGACATGAGCACTAAGAATCCTGGGAGAACCAAACTGCCTACTCATGACACCAATGGCACTGAAAACACTCTTTATTGAGGTGGGTTTAACTAACCAGTTATTTTCCTGATTCTTAATAGCAAATTCATGCCATCACATTCTATTACAAATGATCAACTAAAATACAACTTACAGAGGTGAAAAACTAAGAAAGCATTAAAAAGCTTTATTTATTGATATCACCCTTTCTTTTATACAGAAAGTGGCATATTTCTGGATTAATAAACCAACTAAAAAAAGTTAATAAAAATGCATAGATAAAGTGTTACACTTAGTGCAAATAGCCCGGCTTTTGGCCAGAGGCTGTTTACAGATCCAGTTGCGTAGATGGTAAGGTGGTGTTGTCTTTTTTTGACAAAATAAACCAAGTTTGAATACGCCTTTTGCCAATGTTTTTTCTCCTCACTTTCAAATCTCATATCACATCGGAAAGCCATTACATTTTTATAAAATATAAAAAGAATAAAATGAAAATCAAGTATCAGGTAGGGTTAGGGTAGGTGTAAGGAGGGCTTCTATTGTCCTAAAATAGTAGCATCCATTTAATAATTTGAATTTACACTCAATATTTTGTTACTGCATGCTGTTGTATTATGTACTACAATAAATATGGTTTTCCATATTATGATCCCCCCTCCCCTCCCCTCCCCTCCCCATTTCTTTCTTTCATTCTTTCTCTCTTTCTTTCTCCCTCTGTCTGTTTTATCAATTATCCCAAATGATTATGTGACCTTCAGCGTCATGTGGAGCAGGGCAGTGTGCCGGCCCTGGGGCCATGCGTGTATTGTGTCTGTCTGAATGTGATCTTTGTGGCGATGGTCAGCCTATTTAAAGGAGGGGGGGTCTGTGGCCAGGCATTGCCCATACTGTAGCCCTCTGGGAGGGGAACTCACATTTCCGTCATCTCTTTGTCTTCTGTTTTTCCAAGAAGAGATGGAACAACAGAGGCTCTGTAAAACTGATCAACAGGCCGAGTGCTGTAGAACAATGGCATGACGGATTGTCTTGTTAGAGCGAGATCTCCGTTGCCACAGCATAAGAAGAAAGCTGGGCTGGTGTCCTCGGACCTTGTTGGACAATAAGATAGGATATGAAATAAAATAAACTGCATTGAATTAGAACATAATTCAGACTACCAATACAAGACTGAAACAAAAAAAATAATACCTTGATATCATACAAGTGACAGAGATTACATAATAAAAGTAAGTTAGTCGGTGTTGTTTCTACAAACTGTTCTCCAGGTGACGGTTCCAGCCTGAGGCTCCTCAATGCTCAGGCATTTAAATAAGCATGACAGGGTGAGAAATGACCACTACCTGTATGTCAAGAATTCAAAAGAGATTGTGAAACCAAGATTCTACGCAGACGTTTCTACAAATAAGGGATGTATGATATTGGATTTTTGCTGATATGTCGATATTTTTCAGCTCATATTAGACAATACCTATATATTTCCATTTATTTTGCAAACAACATAAAGTCTCTCCTGTGCAGAAATTATGAGCAATTTTATTTATTTGTTAGAACGTATTTGTTAGAATTAAATAAACAACAATAAAAAAAATTGACAGTACTTTAAAGCTTTAAAATAACTAGAAATAAACTATATTATATATACACACACATACAGTGGTGCAAAAAAGTATTTAGTCAGCCACCAGTTGTGCAAGTTCTCCCACTTAAAAAGATGAGAGAGGCCTGTAATTTTCATCATAGGTGAGAGACAACTATTTTGTCAACTAAGACAAAATGAGGGGGGAAAAAAATACAGAAAATCACATTGTAGGATTTTTAAAGAATGTATTTGCAAATTATGGTGGAAAATAAGTTTTTGGTCAATAACAAAATTTCATCTCAATACATTATTATATATCCTTTTTTTGGCAATGACAGAGGTCAAATGTTTTCTGTAAGTCTTCACAAGGTTTTCACACACTGTTGCTGGTATTTTGGCCCATTCCTCAATGCAGATCTCTAGAGCAGTGATGTTTTGGGGCTGTCGCTTTTCTATGGGGTTGAGATCTGGAGACTGGCTAGGCCACTTCAGGACCTTGAAATGCTTCTTATGAAGCCACTCCTTCGTTGCCCGAGCGGTGTGTTTGGGATCATTGTCATGCTGAAAGACCCAGACACGTTTCATCTTCAATGCCCTTGCTGATGGAAGGAGGTTTTCACTCAAAATCTCACGATATATGGCCCCATTCATTCTTTCGTTTACATGTATCAGTCGTCCTGGTCCCTTTGCAGAAAACCAGCCCCAAAGCATGATGTTTCCACCCCCATGCTTCACAGTAGCAGTAGGTCTTGGCCATAGTGGAGTTTGGAGTGTGACTGTTTTATGTTGTGGACAGGTGTCTTTTATACTGATAACAAGTTCAAACAGATGTCATTAATACAGGTAAGTGGAGGACAGAGGAGGATATATATATTATACAGAATATCTCAATTGTTAACCCTAACATTTTATTTTAAGTTATAACATTTGTAGATGTAAGCAAACAAGGTATTAAAACATATGAGGGCATGTGAGTTAATGTATTCCTCTTATCTGCGAGACATATCAGCATAATTTTTCAGACCGATGCAATATTTAAATTTAAAGCCAATATCGGCAGATTCCAATTTCATTCTGATAATATTGTGCATCCCTGCTACAAATTTTGTCTGCCCTCATTCTAGCCTCTATTCTTATTCTTGGACTACTGTGGCACAAAGCTCAAGCTAAACTTTTTAGACTGGTCTCAGAGGAAGCATGTTTGGTAATTTTACACCTGGTCATCCTGCCCTTGCCTATCTCAAAGTATGAGTAATAACAATTACTTAGCAAGCACTACTACTAAGAATGAGCTTTTTGTGGCTGCTAGTAAGTCAGGTATTGCATTTCCTCCAGGTGAAATGATGTGCATAAAGAAGTTTGCCATTAGTTTGCCAGGGTGACATCTCCACATGACTCCTGTTTGTTATTCTCATTTAGGCTCTTATGCAACTCATGCGTCTTCTCCGGAAATTCAGCTGCAGGCGCTAAAGCAATAGTTTAAACAGGTGGGGTCCTGAAAATGTAAGGAAGTCATTTACTTACGGCCCTATGATATCTGCGACGTGGAAAACACCGATGGAATTGCAGGATTCAGTCATAAGAATTTTATTTACCGTATAATGCGGAACATCACGGAATGTGCCAAATTTGGATGGGTACATCAAAAGTAGGTCACTACACTTAAATCAAAATGCGATATGGATGTCTGTGAATATTAAGTCGCAAAAATAGCATTTAAATATGACTCCTGCATGTTCTGCTTGTCTCCATGTAAAAGAATAGCACAGACGCGAGTGACGCATGTGGTGTTTCAGGCCTCTGCCACCTCAATATGAATACAAGAACTTATGAATAATCTCTAGCACTGTCACTTCATGAGCATTTTACCTTTTTTTTTTTGTACAAATACCTTAATTTTATATACAAACAAATTTATAGGTGTTTAAGCAAACCTGTCAAAATAAATGTTTGGTTTAAATTGCAGAAAAGAAATTATCCAGAGTCTTGAAAAGTGAAAACAAAAAATACTAATAATACAGAATAAAAAAAAGGAGTTAAAAATGAAATAAGAGAATTTGGTGAGAATTCTATATGACCTTATAAACTGTGCATTTACAGAAATGTATTTAGCACTCTAAAACAGGACTGACTATCAAACGATCCAGTGAACATGGTCAACATGTCACCTGTTCGAAAGCTGAAGTCCCTCTTTAAAAAGAACTAACTGCATCTTTTACTGATGTCATTAGAAGCACACAGATTTAAAGGGATATTAAAAGGGAATATTGGGCTGAAAATGCTGGCACTATGGCAAACTTTCCCAGCCTCCTCAGCTAAACTCTCACTTCTATTAGTGTTCTCCTGCAGCGGGAGTGATGAGGGTTTGTTTTTAGAGCCAGAGCAGTATAGGAGGCCTTTGTCTCCTCAACTGTCACCACTCAGCTTCTCTCCAGAGGGGAGGTGGTTAAAGGTGGGGGATTGAAAGTCAAAAATAGCCCGATCCCCAACGATATAACACCCACACATGAAAAAGTGAATAACTCACAGCCAATGACACTCCCTCACACCCCTGATGGCAAACAGAGATAGCAGTTTGGCTTGAAACAAGAATCCACAGTGCCCCTTGTTGTGGCTGTTATGTAGGTAATTTCACACTATTTTCTGTTATAAAGGTTGCATGGATAAACTTCGACACAAGTTATACTTGCTAGATGGGCGATGTGATGCAACGTGTAGGTATCAAGCTTTACGAGGCACATTTATGTCATTTTGGCCCATTCCTGGACTGTAATTTAAATCAAATTAGCGGTCTTGGATTTGCAGACAGATGAAATGTATTTTTGCACCGCCGCCCACAAAATGAGGACCTATAAAAAGGGAAAAGGTATAAATGGATCTGCTTGTGAAAATATTTGCACAGAGATTTCAAATGTCAGACTAAATAGAAACAGGGTTTTAGGGTTCAAGAAAAGAACAAATCAACAATTCCTCAATTTATTCCTCATATACATAAACATGTAAGTCAAGCACACATACAGGGATGCGCATGGATATCCTCCCACGCTATTGGCCTGATGTGAATGAGACCCTGATGGACTGCTGCATGCAAGTCCTTTTTGTTTTATGATCGATCAATAAGGCTGCTCTTTGGCTTGGATATGTGATCTGATTATGTCTGAGCATACCAATCCTGATCCTGTGTATAGCCTGCATTGCACTAGACCACCAATATCCCTCACAATTCTCTTCACCGAGCCACAGCATACAGAGAAGCAGCCAAAATTCCCCCAAAGTCATGGGCTCAATGCCAAATTCGAAACACACATAAATCTAGACTGTTCAAACTCAGGTGGCACGGCGCAATACTGCAGCTTGAAGCTTTCAGCAGCAGCATGAGTAGGAGTGAGCTCTCCGGTGTTATGTGTTGTGTAATACAGCACTTGTGCATCCTCCCCTATCATTTACATTACACTTATGCCTTCGGCAGACACTTCAGTGCATTCACGATTCATTTTATAGGTATGTGTGTCCCCTGGGAATTGGACACATGACCCTGTTGTTACTTGCAGCACTACGATCTACAGTACCAGCTCAGCTACAGGAACTATTGTCAGCATCTGTGGGTTACGTTAGAGAGGTTTTGCTTGTATTGTCATTATGAGAGACAAGAAAAAGCGCTCTCTGTGAAAAACACCAAAAATACTGGAGAGGTTGGGAGAAAACAACGTTCAGAAACCAACTATATAAAAAAGAACTGGGACGTCTGTGAAAGAAGAGGGACAAAATGAGACACATTCTGACAGAAACCTCTAGCTGTCATGGCAACAATCAGAATCTCATGTTACTTAGCGGAAGAAAAATTAAAGGGAGCAACAAAGGCGAGAGAAAGAAATAAGCATGACATGTCATGGGAAGAGAACACAAGCGATAAAAATAGAAAGAGGAAGTCACACTTTTAGAAGCCGCCTACTCATTTCGGAGCCGACAAGTTTCACTCGTCACTGCGTGGGTGACAAGATTCAAAGCACAGGGAAACCACAACACACACTCTTCGATACGCTCCCCAGCAACAACTTTAACTTACTGAGGCATGACCGACAAGACCAGGAAGTGGTCACTGAGGCAGGAAGTGACACTGATGACAGAGAGGGCAAGAAGTCAGAAAGAACAAAATTGGTTTAACTTGCACTAGGTTACAATCGGGCATCTGAAGCGGCCTGCTTCAGCTGATTTATTATTCAAAAGGTGTCAAAAAAATCAGTTTTGTTTCACCAACCTGACCGTGATCCAAGCGAGAATTTCGTCAGTGTAAAAACAACGGAAACATCATAAAATAAGCAAGTCTGATTTCTAACTTGGCACAAGAACAGAGCTTCTCCAACCATGTGTGAAGGAAAAACAAACACAGCCAAGGTCACGAGAGACGAACTCACTTTTTTTGACAGCAACAAACACATTCAGGACAACAAACATATTAAAACTCCATCATTTGCATGTGTTGGCTTCAATGTATTAAGTGCACCAGACTGAGTCCAGCATTATGTGTGAGTACACCACACAAACAAAACCCAAGCAATCAAAAAGGTCAAAGAAACGCTGAATGCGACTGATCTAAACCAACAGCTGGTTACTTCTTACATGCTACTTAAAGTAATTACACCTTTGTACCTTATCTACCCCTATTTGTGTGCATAGTTGTCTAAACATGACTAATATTTTCTCTCTGGATAGAGAAAAGATACAAAAGGAGTACTATCCCAGTGACGAGATAAAGTGCTCACAGAGCATCAACCATTCAAGTTTTAAGGGTTAAAGCTTAGAGCTGAGCTTAGGGGTTCAACAACATTCTTATCTGTTTATAATTATATCTATAGTGGTAGATCGATATATCTATAAAGCATTAGGACAGTGCAATATGAAAATCTGTTAAAATATTTAAGATCCGAAATTTTATTTTCGATTTTATTTTATGTTTTAAAGACATTTTGAACTTTTCAAGTAAATTATTTATTTAAATTAGAAATTATTATAGTAAAGATTATAGTAAAGCTTTTTTTTTTTCTCTCGCACTTTCCATGCATTGCTGAGCACCAAATCAACATATTAGAATTAATTCTAAAGAATCATGTGGCACTTAAAATAAAAAGACAGTAACAATGGCTTCAATTTTTTTTTTTTTTATTTAATTTAAACATAAATTAAAAAAGATATTTTAAATTGTAGTAATATTACAGTTTTACTGTTTTTTCAGTATTAAAAAAATGCAGTGTTGAAGAAGGAATTTAGTTTAAAAACAAACAAACAAAAATCTTGCTGACACAAACTTTTAAACAGTAGCGTATGCAACACTTCGCGAGCAAAGTTAGTCTGGCAAAGCTGCGGTTTTAGAGCACTTCCGTTCCCAAAAAAATGGGACTCAATGAGAAACGATGTTGAGAAATTTTCATGACAGGTTTTCTTTGAAAACGGAGAAGTAATTAAAGTAAGTAAAGACATTTTCCTACTGCTTTAATGAAGTTAGCTACAATTGGTTACGGTGGCTTCAGGTGCAAAATTTTGTACAGTAGCGTATGTAATACTTTTTGGTGGCTTTAGGTTCCGCTGCTACGCATACTGTACGTCATCGGAATGTGTGGACTGATTGGTTGTAGATTCGTCCAGTAGTACACAGAGGCATCTGATGGACGCAGGTTAAGCCCACCTCCCAGAAGACAGGTAGTAAGGTAGCTTGGCCAGACTAAGCTCCTATAAGCTTTAAAGTCGCAGAAGCCAGACTATGTAATAATATTAATGGACCTAAAAAAATATTAATAGAAAAATAATGGGAATTTGTTTGTGTTTCACGCAATATTTGTACTCCAAAATAAATAAAATTTGAACACACAAAATGCTAGTTTGCAATTAAGGCTGGCAGTAGATTTGTAAATGAAAAAGTGGTGACATCAGTGGTCATTGACCAATGAAACCCCTCAAAAGGACATTAATATTATGCATGAAGAAAATATATCACACATGAGAATTATATCATGCATCAGCATTAACACTGGATTACACAGTAGCACGGATAGAGACAATGATATCCTTTTCTCTATACCGTGCTAAGAAAGACCTTTCTTTTTTCTTTCTTGATGTCCAAAGGGTAAATCTGGTGGACTAAATAAAATTACCAATATTTACCAATTGCCAATCAGAGTAGATGTGACAAATCCGTCCTCTGTTATTCATACAGTATGTACAGCAGTGAGGTCACATACAGCCTGCTGCAATCATCCAGTACTTGTCATTTCAGAAATTCAAGTCATTTTCAGCTTTAATAGAAGAATGAATCCATTGCATTTCACCCGCTCAGCTGTTTGCACAGCTCATATCACGCACAGCATATTTCCCGTAAGGCTCTCATTCCTAAAGGGCCATCTCTGTGTTTGCGTTTATCAAACACACATAAGCATAGCATGAAAGACAGCAGATATCTTCTCATCAAGCTCTCCTAATCAGCAGGCATCTACAGTTGCGCACCATCTGCTCTCCATCTCTCGTCGAGTGCTGAGCTAAAGACACTGTAAATCACGCATGACAATAATATTAGGGACAGTTCAGCCAGTCTCACATTAAATTACAGTTGGCAGCCATCGGTGCAGTGCAGCTCCAAAAATCACCACAGTTTAGTCTTTGCAAATAAACTGCACATTGACGCCCAACAAATAACTGCCTGAAAGAAAAACAAAAGGAAGAGACATAGACATAAACAAGCTAAACGGAGGGAAAAAAAACAACAACAAAAAAACCTCATCTACCCATTGGAAACACTTAATTAGCTTTCAATACGAGCACAATGGTTGAGAGTCTGTGACTTAGTGGTAGTTTCTCTTATACAAACGACGTGAACAAAATGAGGCTTAATTCGCAGTTAGCTGTCGTTCAGAGATACATTAAGCCAGGGTAGGTAACTTTACGTACTGTGGTTTATGTTCCTGGATGAGAGCCGTCCCGAGGAGTCTCCCCTGACACCGGCGTCTATTTCTATCCTCTTTTGCTTAGGTCTCTTGGCTCGCTATTAGAGCTTGCAGAGAAACAGGGGTTCGACTGTGCCCGATCTCCACTGCGGGTCTCTGTGGGGAGCGTACGGCTGGCGTACGAACACACATGCAGACGAATATCGTTTAAAAAGGTATTTCTCAAGTAGGGGTCTGAAATACACCCCAGAGGTTAAAGGCAAGCAAACTCATTCACCAACAGAAACTAATAATGCATTTTGGAGGGAAAAAATGATGAACGGACGATTTAAAACTTCTCGTCCTGTAGGCAAATCAATCAGTCATTGCGGGTAAAAGTGAGCTAATGTTTCATAGCTCAGAGTAGCTCTAGGTCATTATTCTAAAGGGGTGACAGCAATTTGCAGCGACAAAGCAACTGGAAGCCATTCATTTAAAATCAGAGTAGTAGATCTGAGACAATGCTTATGCAAAATACATCTGCAAATATTAGTTGTTGTTTTTTTCAGTCAAAATGTATATTTAATTGTGAGTTTCTGCTATTAATAATATTATTAATTATTAATAATATTAATAACACCGTTCAAAGAGTTTAGGCTTTGTAGTTCAAAAAAATGGTTTTAAACGAAAATGCATTTATTCACTTAGAAATCTGAACATGAACTATTTTAAAAAATGTGAATAACAATATTAATAGAACTAAATAACATTAAATAAGTAATAATATTTAAAAATGTAAAAAAAAAAAAAACCCAGTTGTTAATTATTTTAAAGTGCAGTTTATTCCTGTGACGGGAAAACTGAATTTCAACAGGTATTATTTTTGTGAAAACAGAGAGGATTCTTTTTTTTTTTTGCTAAATTGAAAAATTAAAACGAACAACTTTATATATATAAAAAAAATAATAATAATAAAAAAATATATATATTATATATATATATATATATATATTAACATGTACAAATATTTTAATGTCCATTATTAATTAAAGTTAAAAGTAAATAAAGAATGCAAAGACTTTTTTTTCTATCAATGTAATGCATTTAATTAAATTAAATAAGAAAACAAGCAAACAAAAACAGTAAAGTTAAATGTAAACTTTAGCAAATCACAAAATGAATATTCATTCTTGATGCAGAACATTATAATGTTGCGCTGCCTAAATTGCCTACTTGTAGCATTCGAAATTAATTCTAATAAAGTTTTTTAGTGTTTTATTTTATTTAAACTAAAGCAGTCTATCATGAAAATAACTTGTGGCTTAAACAGTAACTTGTTAAAGCTAACTTCATTTAAAAGGTGCAGAAACTGTTTACTATTAGAAGTTTAGACCTCAAAACAGTCTGATGCAGCTGGACATAAGAACAATTCTACTTGAGTAAGTTGTCAACCTCCACCAAGGTGTGAACACACAGAGGTCTACGGGGACCAAAGCACACTTAACTGTTGTATGCTACCTGGAAACAAACACACATATGCTTGAATTACAGTAGTACACATCTAAAACACACTGGGGTGGCTAATGGTCATGAGGATGAATTAAAAAGAAGCTGGCGTGATGTGATATGGCAGTACTAATCCTCTCTGGCATTAGTGAAAGATTCTTCTCAATTACAAACCCAACTGGCCCACTTTTCCACCATCAACAAGGCAGAAGTGTGTCAGAGAAGCGAGTCAGGCTCGCCGGTGGTCTGGAATCAGGTCAGAATGGACTCCAGGGATGTGGTCACACACACACACCCAACAAGAAGCAATGTTATCTACCTTATGGGCGAGTGGATTTGTAGTAACATTGAGAGGAAGAGAAGAGGAAGAGGAGTGGTTGGGGATCCCTTTCACAAGCTAAAGCAGAAACCCTGATCTACTGTACAAGCAATGCATTTTGAATGACTGCTGACAGGGCAACTTTAGCCCACATCTTCATACTATGCCACATGTGTCATTGAGAAGCTGAGGGCTGGCTCAAGTAATTGCGGCAGGGGTCACATGACTCTTGTCAGGGGGATTGGCACCACACTCCGGCAGCTGTCATCAACTCATAAAAATCTGTTGAGGGGAAATCTGACCTCGCTTCCACCATGGCCCGCCGCTCCCAGCAGCTCTCAAACAAAACCCATAGGATCTCATCTTCCCTCTCACTTTGACTGAGCTCGTGGGGAGGAGGGCACATATAAGTGTCTCTGCATGATGGCTCAGAGCTTCTGCTGTGTATTGATTTTGTTTCTTCTTATTTTTTTGTCGATGTGTCAACCAATACCAACATATGCGGGAAAAGGGGATTACTTCTTGAACACTGGGAACAAACGGGTGCTGAAAAGGAATAATCATCTGTCTTCATAGAGTTTAGTTCAACTAGCTGGTTTAGGTCCTGTTGATTAATGAAGTTAACAAAAGGTGCAAGGCAGACCCCATCTATAACTGAGTAGGTTCTACTACTAATATTGTACATGTACTTCTGTTTTGCCCCATTATAAGAAGTAAGGTACTCAAGGCTATGCTGCAACCCCTTCAGCCGTGATTTATTCACAATATAGCACTGCCTCGAGTACCTTACTGCTTTTATAAAATGCGTACCACACAATAAAAAAATATTAAAATCAAAAATATATGTATTGAAATGCACGATATTGCAAGCATCATTACAGTGTCAACTACGGTGGCAGAGAGAGTTCAACGCACTGCAAACTTAAGAAAACACATGCAGACAGGTTAAAAAACACATGCAAACAGAAGAAAACATGCAAACTGCAAATTCTCACAACCCAAACACAGAGAGGCACTGCAAACAGCACGGACCACAACGGAAATGTTTCAGGAGGAACTCAAAAAGTGAGGAACCCTTCTGGGACCTGATTATTTGTTCAGTGGCTTTTGGTCAGAGCAGAGGTGTTATTTTAACAACCTGATCATACGGTCTTTTGGATATTATTAGACTAATCTGACGAATTACACACTTAACTGTGAAACCTTATTTTAATGCTATGTTAGCTAGAGTTACTCTCAGATGGGTTCCTCACTTTTTGAGGTCCCCCTGAAATATTTCCGTTGTGGTCCGTGCTATTTGCAGCTCGATTCTGTGTTTGCTGCGCGTTCGTGTGTTTCTGTGTTTGGTTGCGTTGCGAGAATTTGCAGCGCCTGTGTTCTCAAACTGATGTAGATGTTTTCTTAAAGTTAATCGTTTTTTGTGTTTGCATGCGTTTTCTTCTGTTTGTATGTGTTTTCTTAAGTTTGCAGCACGTTGAGTTCTCTCGGCCACCGTAGTCAACTACGTTTTGTTGGACAAACAAAACCATACCTGAAACTTACCGATGCACGCACACATCCGCTTTAGAAGCTTTTATTAGACGGGGAAGGGTGTGGTCTCAAAATTAAATAAGTAAGATGCAACAAAGCCAGCAGGGGTCACTCATACGTCATTAAATAAATAACAAACAAAAATTTACCAAAATACATAAACAATCAATAATACCGCATAAAACTGTTCTATGATGCTAAGGGTGGTTGCTAATAGAGAGGAAAAAAAATAAAAATCGATACACCTATGAATCGTAATTCTCTCTTCAACGATTGTGAATCGATTCTGAATATTTAATAATATATAATATTTCATAACATAATATTCTGAGCTGAGTTTTTTATCCCCTCCAAATATGGCAAATGTGTACGCTCGAGACACGGCGGGCTTCATAGGGCAGACTTTGCGCTGTGAGATGCTTGCACAACGAGAGTGTGTACATCCACCCTCCGTGTTTTATCTGGTTGTTTTCATTTAAACCATTTCAAATGCAGTAGATGCACGAAACTCACACACTGTCAGACTTTCACACACACTTGGTGTTTTTTTTGTCCCGAAAGTGGCTGATCGACGCTGCGGTTCAATGCACTTGCATTTTCAAATGCTTTTATTTGAAACACACACCATCAGTTATGTTTTCAGAGCAGAGCAAAACATCTGATATATCGAGAGAGATCTACGCATTAGTCTGATTGAAGCCTTTTAACGCTGCCACTGTCTATGATCTCATCAGTAATAATTAAAATAGAAAAATAGAAAACCCACAACTACTGTCTGTAAATTTTTGGAAACTCAAAGAACACTTAATTTAAATAAGTGACTGTTTTAAAAAGTATATATGCAAGTAAAATTTGCACTAAATACATTTTATTTAAAATGTATAAGAAAATTTTAAATATCTTACAATATGTCAGTGTCATTGTTCTGTGTCAAGATGCACACCTGTAATGTTTTCTTCCAAAGCATTTTTGTAAAAGTTGCTTAAATACTTTAATTTAACTAAGGCATAGTCCTAGCTTAAGCTAAGCCAAGCCATGTTTGTGAAACCGGGTCATTGAGTTGATAATGGTAATCGTAATTTAATTGAATCGTAAAACAAAATTAAGATATTTAATGGTTTAAAGAGGTTTCTTCTGCTCATCAAGACTGCATTTATTAGATTAAAAATCCAGACAAAACTGTAATATTGTGAAATATTATTTCAATTTAAAAAAACAGTTTTCTGTGTTAATATATTAAGTATTTATTTAAGTAAGTATTTTATTCCTGTGATACAAAGCATCATTACTCCAGTCTTCAGTGTCACACGATCCTTTCAGAAATCATTCTAATATGCTGATTTTTCTTATCAGTGTTGGAAACAGCTGAGCTGCTTAATAGTTATTGTTTTTTAATTCTTTCATCATTAAAATATTACAAAGAGAAGCATTTATTTAAAATGGATAATAATATTTATATCTAACATTACAGTAGTTTACCAAGGGTCTATTAAATGAACAAAAAAAGTCATAGCATAGATTTACATTTTAGAAATGTTTTATAATTGGTAAAAAATTATGCTGTTTCATCAAAGAATACTGAGGAAAAAAAAAGATTATTAAATTATTTAAATCTTTATTTTTTCTTTTAGATTACTCATTTAAAGTTTAAAAACAGTAATACTTAATAAGGCCGTTAAATGTTAGACTATCTTTAGCTAATTTTAATAACATACATTATTGTGTTTTTTGCCATCAATCACTAGCAGAATTTAAAATAAGTAGTAGTAGGTTATTGAACATAAATTACATTAATAATTTGCTTATCCTTAATAGTTTGAAAGGAACTCTGTAAAGAGAAGCTGTGCTTCAAACATCACTTCATTACTGACAATGGAGATTTTTTGTCTGTGCAATTTCAGCAAAAATTCACTATAAGTGACCGTTTGCCTCGCCAATGATGCAAAACTTACAGTATGTCTACAGTGGAAGAAGCAACCCAAGTTCTGATGAACATTGACAAATATGTACTTCATTACATTAACTCATTCCAGCATACATTACAGCCAAAGCAGCTTATGAAGGCAGGTTAAACCTTTCAGTTCAGCACAAAAGTGAGTTAACTTCATGCACAGGTAGCCTGCCAAAAACTTTTGTTCAGTGCCAAAACTCCATCATCCCATCAAGTCAGTGACAATGTCATTTCAGAGCACTGTATAAAATTCAAGTAAACTAGAAATGGGGGTAACAGCAGTGTGATGTCCTAACAACAATCTATCAAGTGATAAATGGCATCTCTATCATGTTAATGTGTTTTTAACCTGACCAGCTAGCTGTCAGCAGTGTTGCATATCAAGATGATTTGATGGATGCTTGGTCTCTATTTTTAACGCATCACGCCAGATAACCTCAAACATGGTGATGCGCCCCACCTAGTTAGAAGAAAGACGTGTAACAATTCGAGAGGTAACATCTCCAAATTTAACTTTAAGAGAATGCAGATCTGTATTCAGCAAGGCATACTTATTTTTCATACTGCAGAGACAAGGACAAAGGATAACAGCTGTAGGAGGATGTCAATGTTACGGCACCCCAGAGAGATTGCTCCAGCCGGCCCAAAATGAGTTTAGTTGCAAAAATTAAATGCATTTGGTGCAAGCATTTTTAGATCCTACAAAATTCATGTATGATAAAACACCTGAGGTTTATGGTGCGGTCTTTATAGGTCCTTGGGTTGCTGACTTTGGCCTCATGCTGTCAAACAGATATAATACCTGTCAAGCACTGAGCTCCAATAAAGAGGCTTTACAATTTAAAACACTGCCTATTCCGTCTACCCGCTACTTGAAGAGCAGTGATATGTGTGTGTGTGTGTGTGTGTGTGTGTGTGTGGAGGAAATGTAGATGAGGAAGGGCTCTGATCCACTGAGCTCACAGCCTGTCTTCATTATACTCTAAATGTGCTGTACAACGACATCCTGCTGTTATGGAGCCAAGAGTGACATAGTCACAGTATTCTGTCTGAATGCTGACATAATGCTTCATTAATCTTTCCTGACGATCCGCGGGCACATCTGAACGATTCTAAAAGGGTCTAAATGGTACATATTCACAAATATCAGATATCTTAAAGGGATAGGTCACCAAAACAATTCCCTGTTGTTCCAAATCTGTATGCTTTTCTTTCTTCTGTGGAACATTTTGAGAAATGTTTTGATATGCGTTCTACTTGGCAGGGTTCCTATGCAGTGTTCGCTGCTCCCTTGCCTCTGAGAATGGAATATTTGTTAGATTTCAGTTTCGCTTGACAAAATGCATTCATCCACTGCAGTGTCACCACGCAGACACATTTTTTGCTACTGAAGAAAGATAGTCATACAGGTTTGGAATGATATGAAAGGTGAATAAACGATGACGTAATTATTATTTTTGAGTGAACTATTCTTTTAAAGATGCGTGAACAGCAAAAACTAGTGCGAACCAAAAATAGCAACTTAGAATGATGCTTTTACCATTTACATTTCTGGAAAACGTCAGATGCAACTTCAAAACTGCTTCAAACTTGCTAATGATTGTGATCTTTTGTATAACCCCTAAAAGCTCAGTCATTTGTAACAAAATAATATTTTCTGAGAAAAGTGAGAGAACCAATATAGGGACTCCAAACCACAATATCTGATATCCCAGGGCCTTTATCTCTGGATCCCACCCAATGACCTCAGCAGCTCCAAGCAAGAAATGAGGAGACAAAGAAAAGACATTCTCTCTCCCTATCTCTCCCTCAAACTCTTCTACTTGTGAATTGCCACAGAATAGGAACGGGCCAAGGCCTTCAACTCCAGCACTGAACTCAGAAATCAATATACAGTGTGTATTGAGTTTGGAGAGCACACAGAGGAAGCAGAGATCAAGACTGTTTTATCGAGCACACCAATCTTGGGTTCCTGCCAGAATCTTTTTATTTCAAGGAACTGATCAGCTTCTTTTACTTAAAACCAAAATGCTGTATAATGAGACCAAAGAAAAAAAAAAGTGGTCATCTGTAAGGTTGAATGAAAACTAAATGTGAGCGAATACTTGAATATAACAACACCTGGCTTGTGTCTAAGGTCCTTTGATTCAAATGTCAAACTTTCTTCTAGTTAAAAAAAATAAAAATAAAATATTGGTTCATAATTCGTTCCCCCCTAAAATGCTAATGGTCATACAGTATTTGTTGTTGATCTGAAAACCATCATATTGTACAGGTTGATTAACTGCTAGTTAGCTGCTGTTAACAAGTATTACAAAAAATCCCAATCAGTCAAGTACAAGTTACCATGTTAAAATATTTGAAGCTTTTGAAGTGACCACTCACAGCCATGCAGCTCCAATAAGTTATCAGTTTGAAAAGGAAATGTTTCCGGACACCTTAAAATGATGTATGAAAATAAACGGAAACTCCCAATTTTAAAGGCATTTTAAAGCCCTTTGCCATCGAAGGAAGATATATGACACAATAGATTCTCCTATCCAAGTCTGATGTGCAGAGACAAGTATAAATAATGCATTAGTAGAATGACTTCCCAAAGAATATAAACACTGAACCTCTGTGATGATTTCAAATCACTGTTCTGATTTGTTTTTTTGACATGCCAACTAATGATGTGAGTGGGCGTTTATGAGAACCTGTTCAGAGGCAAACATTATTTTTGTAAGTAATTTGGTGAGAATAAACATCTTCAAAACAGACCTTTGCATCCTTGCATAAATGCATAAAACTTTAACAATGGAATAATATACAGTGTGTGAATGTCTAGGGCACAACAACAGCTAACATCTAGATATGTGAATGGTTATGGTCATGGTTAACTAAAACTAGCATTGCATAAAATAATATTTACACTACCGCTTAAAGGTTTGCGATCAGTAAGATTTTTATGTTTTCTATGCTCATCAAGGCATTATTTGATCAAAAAACTAATACTGTGAAAAAGATTTCAATTTAAAATAACCGTTTTCTATGTGAATATATTTCAAAATGTAATTTATTCCTGATACACAGCTTATTTTTCAGCATCATTTATCCAGTCTTCAGTCTAATATGCTGATTTAGTACGATTTAGTTGTGTAAGTCCTTTACACAATAATGTGCTTGATATTGAACCGGAAATTAATTGCTGGGCGTCTGGCCCTAACTAAATCAGGTTTCTCCCAAGGTTTTTTTTCTCCATTCTCTCATGGAAGGGGTTTTGGTTCCTTGCCGCTGTCGCCTCTGGCTTGCTTAGTTGGGGACACCTGATTTCTAGTGATTATCATTGTTTTGATTACAGAGACCATCTCTGCATTTAATAATTACATAGTCTCATCATTATACATTACCATCACTCTATTCTCCTATTTGATAATGTTCAGTGCTTTGCTACAATCTGTATTGTTAAAAGCGCTGTATAAATAAAAGTGATCGATTGATTGACACACCTACACAGATAACAAAATTAAAAAAAGATTACTAAAATGTAATACTAAAACTGAAAATATCTAAAAATGTTAATACATACTGTTATAGTACGTTAACAATACTCAAATAACACTAGAATGGATGACCACAAGACAGAAAGAGCACAATAATTATGTAATATGATATTATACTAGCTAAAACACATGGGAGGACTCAATGATAATTGGGAAGGGCTCGAGAGCGCGAGTAGAAAGTGTGGTGCTTCCTACTGAGTGTGAGACACACGCAGACTGTTGCAGAACAGGGCTGCATCCTGTCCTCTGGCCCTCATCCAGTTACACATACACAGACACCCTTCCTTAAAACTCCGGCACACATACACATATTGTCCTTAATCTTATTTACTGATAAGCTGACATGTCCATTTTCTGGGTGCTAGCATGGCTGTAAGCGGTTGAGGTGGGGAGGTCTCCTCCAGGTGGACTAAAGGGCTGAGTCAGCTCTAACAGACCCAATGCCAAGAGCATGATGGATAGATCCAGTCACACCCAGCGCATCAGGAGACAGAGGGGCCCCCGGGTCAGTCACATCCAGTCCACAAACAGTACTGCACAGGGCCTCCATTGAGCGGTGTTTGGGATAAACGTCACATTCTTAAGGGCCGGTCACACTACACTTATCATTCTATTGAGTCCATTCATACACATGCAAGTATAAGAGACAGGAAACAATTTCACCACATTCAAAAATTCAAATTATATACAGTGCTTGTACTTTTTGGATGCATTATATATAGACAAAAGTTAAAAAAGTACAGTTCTACATTATCAGTCTTGTGTTGTCAAGCTGCAAATAGCTCAGACTAATTTCTGAACAAATTGTTCAGACTGGTTGTGTGAACCGGATCAACAGATACAGATTCATTGAAGAAAAATAAAATTAATAAAAATCTGGTGCACCCCAGCCAAAATAGAACACAATGCTATTGAATGTGTATAAATAGCTGGAATGAGGTTGGGGGGGAAAAACCTCTACAGTGACTAAGCACAGACGTTCCGGTACAGTCTTCCATAGACTACTGACACAGCCCAGCTGCTCCAAGTTGAGAAAACGGATGGAGTGAAAGAAAATAATGGATGTACACATCCCTCCTGCTGGCACTGAGAGGAGCTGTCACAGCCTGGCAGGGTTGAAGAACTTCAGACGAAAGGAATCTGCATGATGTGTTTGAAGCATGTAAGCCTGTGCATCCCAATGCAAACGCGCAGACAAAGAAAGGCACTGTCAGAGACACACTAAGTTGATTGTGCTACACTGCACAATTTCCTGAAATTCAAAGGCATTCAGATAAGCAAAATTCCTCTGAATTTAATACGCAGCCTACTTTCGATCTCGTAGCGAAAACAGTAACAGGCATTTCTCTGGCCAGCGGTTGCAGAAAGCAATACTGCATCCTGCGATCTCCACTGGGTCAGGTGTGGGGTGGGAGGATGAGGCGAATACAAAGCCATCCATCTTCGTGTGCAGAGGGAATTCCTCACAAAGACACAATGCTATTACAAATGGCCTACTAGGTTGACCATCAGGGCTTGAGAGAGTATAAACCGCCTTTTATGTTTCTAAAGAGCTGCAAAAAGCTGATACAGAGAGACTGGAAAGCAGCACACTAACCAGGTGTGAAGCAAATACTGAAACTGGAAAAGGGATAAGGGATTGAACATTTTAGTGTTACAGTTGGTTTTGTCACTGACAAAAAGGTAATTAAAATTCTCAGTATTTTTCTACTTTTCCAGTAATAATATTGGAAAATGTATTTGACAAAACAAAAAGGCCTCCAACACTTGCCTGCTGTTTTCTTTTTCAATCTATTTTCTCTTAATTTATTATACAATAAAAAAGAAAAGAAAAAGCTTGCTACATGTGCTAAGTTAAGCTAACTGAAACTTGTCATAGCACTTGTGCATCATTGTTCTTTTGTTGATTTTGATTGCTTCCATTGTCCTCATTTGTAAGTTGCTTTTGGATAAAAGCATCTGCTAAATGACTAGATGTAATGTAAATGTAAAAATAGCTAAACATTTTTAATACAAGAAAATGTACTTGTTAAGTCCAAGTATGTAAGAAATAAAATAAGTTTCATAACTTTCGAATTTCACAAGTTCTTAAGTAGGGTCTTTTCAAGGATAAGGAATAGGGAAAAATTAATTAAAACAAACACCAGTGAGATGTGTGCCATTATGTAAACAAATAAACAAAGCAACCAAAACTGACCAAAGCAAACCCAAAAGCAACCATACCTAACCAAAAAAGTAATGTGCCATGAAACTGTATTTAACAAATAAAAACTCACAACAACAACCAAAAACCAACTAAAGCAAACCACAAAATAAACAACAACAACAAAAACGCCTTTGGCCCTAGAAGTAGCGTCTCGGTTTTAGAGAACAAATAAAAATATATATAAATAAACAAAATAACATAAAATAGATTTTTTCAAAAAAAAAAAAAAAAAAAAAAAAATCACCAATAAGTTTGAATGATTTTTGCAGTGTGCCATGAAAACGTATTTAACAAATAAAAACAAACAAAAACACATTCTGGGTGTTTTCATGCCTTTGGCCCAATATGCTCCATAAAACAAAAAATAAATCAATGAATAAAATAAATAAATAAATAAATTAAATAAATTGAGGTTGCTCCAGGGGGTCTGACCCTGTACTGAATTCATGAAATCCCATAAACCAAATCTCAGAATATCACGAATGGCCAGCATATCAGGGTGAAATTCATTTCTGAGCCAAGCGTCAATGACTGGACTGAGCCAGACAGGCTCTTTTTACACCTCGCAGACTGTAAGGTCTGTCGCTGACCCAGCATACACCCTCACGACCAGTCATAGATCTGTTGAGTTTTAACAAGGCTCAGTCGACGTGCCGTTGGTGCTTCGGGTTTGGAGCGCGAGTCTCCAGCAAGTGTCCTGTCTATTCGATCAGCCTGTTCAAAGTCAGTGATCGCTGCCAAAGCACTCAACTGAGTACTTCACTGACCTTCCAAAACAGTCTATTTTTCCCGAGTGGAAACAGTTGGGACCTGAGCCGGAGTAAGAGTTATCTGAGACTTCCAGTGTGTTTCCATGGTTACTAGTTTAGCAAATGTGTCTGGGCTTTCATTATATTTTAGGTTGCTAAGTTTAATATCAGCACAGTAAGGTAAAGATAGAGCCTAGATGAAGCCTGGAACTGGTGTGACATTTGTTTAACACTTTTCCTTGTGTTCATTTCATGAATGCAATTTTAGTGAGATTATCGTAGCCAAAAATAGAGACATCGGTAAGACAGAGCAAGTCCTCCATTTTGTCTTACAGTCCTCCTGAAAACATCTTAAACCAGACTAAAGTGGTCACAAAGACAGACTGCAACAAAACCGCAACAAAGCAATTAAATGATGCCTATTTTGACTAAATATAACTTGAAACTATATAACAACAGCTCATACTTTAAAAAACGCTTAAAATGTTGGTTCACCCAAAAATAAAAATCTGTCACTCCATGCCCATAAAAACGGTAATAACAATTTACCCAGCGATTCTTCTCCTAGAGTTACAGTCTCCCGCCATTTTGGACAGTACCTCAGAACGTAACCAGCGTCGTTCACGTTTAGTAGAGTGTGCGCACATGCTGAACCTACACAACACTGATTACGTTCTGGGGTACCCTCCAAAATGGCGGAAGAATCGCTGAATGAATCGTTATTGTTTTTGCACACAAAAGTATTCGAAGTATCATAAAATGACAGTTGAACCTCTGATCTCACATAGATTATTTTAACGATGTCCTTGCTGCGTTTCTGGGCATTAAGATTACATTGTGGTAATATCCTTGATGTCTACAGAGGGTCATAGAGCTCTCAGATCTGTGTTGCGGAGATAAACAAAAGTCTTAACGCTTTGGAATGACATGAGGGCGAGTAATTAACGACAGAATTTTCATTCTTGGGTGAATTAACACTTTTAACATGTAATTAGCAGCAATTTGAATCTCTCTGCATGTAAATGTCACCGTTTACTGGCAGCACTGGTAACTGTTTCAAATATAGTATGATATATAGTACCTGTGCTATTATTTCCCATCAATGTTTAGGTGATAAAAACTGTGTCTGTATAGTAAAAACTATTTCAATTTTAGACCAGGAAACCAGCTTACGTTGGGACTTGCAGGTTTTTAAATCGGCAACTTCAACCCAGTGGAACTTTCTTTCCTGCCTATAGCCTGCATTAGATCCTCTTTTTTTATTGCCTCTTTTCTTTGTTGTTCCAATCCTGTTCTTCGATGCCTTTCTGTCAAACAAAACAATGACCAAAGCTCACAGATCCAGGCCTTGTTCACACTAATACTGTACCTTTTCGTAAAAAAGTTTTATAAAAATGCGTATGAATAATAATAATAAAAAAAAAATAAATAAAAAAAAAAACAACAACACTATTTTCGCGTAGTAGTGGATTGTCAAAACAGGCTTCTGTGAAAATGATGCACATTCAATCATTTAACACATTGTACTGAAAGGTATTGTGCCTGTTGTGCGCTATTCACTTTCATACTACTATTTAGTTTACTCTTCATATCACAGTCCTGCAAACATGACAGAAAATGTACTCACGATTGCTGTTTACAGTAAAAAGGGGAGTCACATTTTAGATCATATCATACAATTTTGACTGATTGTAAATGAAAATTATCTTGCCAGCAGAACTGCATGAAACATATCATATCTGTTCTGTCTGTATCATCTCAGTGAGCATTTTTGAGGCTTGACATTTCATTGTGAACGAGAAACTTTTAGAAAATACAACTTGAAATAAATAAACGTATTCAGATACATGTTAACATAGCCCTAGTCTACAAAAAAACATAACCTGTACTCTCAGATCTAACAACTTTTACCTGATGCTTATCTACGATTATTTAAGCTTTTTTCTTCTGTAGCCTCAGAAATTTCTTTTACTAAGCAACCAAAATGAAAATGAAGTGGGAGCAGTTTTACTCTGAGATGGAGCATGACCATTCATAAAACTGACCTCTACAAATGTCACCCACTGGCAGACAAACTGGCTTTTTCATATTAGTCCATGTTGCATAGTCATAGCATTAATATGCTGTTTATTTTCCAAAATTACGGCAGCTTATTTTGCGCCACTGGGCCGAACAGGGGGGCATCAGGCCTCCCAAAGGGTCTACGGGGATTTCCTGAGGGGCCCTGCAGTGCCACAGCATGGAGACCATGCAGCAATGTACACTTAAATTTGGTACACATATAACAAAGTGTAACAACCCTTAACGTGCATGCAGAGTTATAACGCACTGAATGCGATACGAAATGATTCAAGCTCTTAATAGTAAATCTGGCTGCATTTAAGAAAACATTATCACTATTTGGCTGTGAAACGTAGCACTTCAGCTCAATATCAAATGGGGTCCCTTTCTTCTTTGGCCTGAGGGAATAAGAATGAATTTGACGCTAATGGCGGGCAGTTTACAAGCTAACATCCGTTCTATTGGCTCATGCCATACAATGTGATATTACGGCAGCGCTGAAAATAGCTGCTGTTGTAGAAAGATGAACTGTGAGAGAAGGAGAACAGAGACATGAGTAGGCGTTCGTTTGTCAGAATATTTCTGTCCATTGAAATACCACACGGGCGTTGCGTAATGCAGCGCAGGCCATTATTGGATCTCAGGGTGAAGGAAATGAGCTAGTGCATTCAATATTCTGTTTTACAGGTAAAGTGGCTCATGCAGAGCAGGAAAAAACTATTGCTTCTCAAATCCTCGAAGAATAAACGTTAGCGTTTTATTCTATTTTAAGCTTTTTGCCACTTTTATTAAAAAAAAAGAGAGAAAAGAATTAGGACACGATGCAGGCAGGGTTGTTTCCCAGCAGTCTAGCTAAAAAAAAGTTTGTTAAATATAATAGAACGTTTATAAGCACTGCTAGCCTCTTTGCCCACAGAAACAACATTAACATGATTAGGGTTGTAACTACATAACTGCAGTATTATAGTTGGGTAATAATGAGAAAAAATCTTATAATCACCAAAAAAAATAAAAAAAATAAATAAAATGACAAAACACTATATATATATATATATATATATATATATAAATAAATATGGTGGTTGGAATGACAAAATTTAATGGCACTTTAAAGTCACAAACATTCTACACAATACTATGCTAGCTGAACTAACATAAAAAACCCTTTCTCAAGCTTACTGAAGACATGTAAACAGCCAGTAATAAAATAAGAAAAAAGAAAACAACTTCAACCAATTGAATTTTGACCAATCACAAAGATGAATCTGCCTTTTTTTTTTTTCAACAAACAAATCAATCAGGAGAGTAGATTAATATTATTAAACTTGAAAAATGGTGTGTATTCACTAAATACAACAGAACAAAGGAAAACTTAAAAGGCCCGGTTTCACAAACGGGGCTTAGCTTAAGCCAGGACTAGGCATTAGTTAAATTAAGATATTTAAGCAACTT
>JAUMHP010000070.1:14073475-14084214 GCA_032361065.1 Enteromius trimaculatus
AGGCTGAAGAAAAAGTAAATTCACATCTGTAAAGTAGAATACAGAAGAAAGTTCAATACTCTTCAGCAATAAAAAAAACAAAACAATGAAGCACAGTCATTTTTGGTTAGATCATCAAAGGTCAGCAGCAAAGACATTGGTTGAGATTAGATACATTTGTGTAGTTTAATTATTGCAGGTTTACGTCATATTCAGAGTTTATTTTAATTCATTTTGATAAATACTAAATCTGATTTTGAGAGTGAGATGAATTAATGCACAATCATATTTAGTCTAGAACTACACTGTATTCACACACCGCACACAATGCCTCTGTATTTCTGAACATGGAGTCAGGAGACTCGTCAGTCAATAATGCGGTACTTTACTGGTTACTTGGAAAAAGTAGTATTACGTAAATCACATTACTTGTAACGCGTGTATATATATATAAATATGCACACACACACACTTTATAGCATGCATAGTAGGGAAGTAGGCATTCACAAATGCAAGGAGTATTAATCAGTTGTTTTCAACAAATCAATTGATCATGCTAAAAATCAGACTTATAAACAATTCATGAATCAGAAACGCCTGAATTGCATCTATATCTATATATGAAAGACTGTTTAAAGTGTTAAGGAGTTATGCAACAAATAACCAGATGACCAAACTTTTCTGTGCACATCAACCGGACACTTGAGGCCATTGGAGAGGACTTGTGAATAGTGAAGCACCACAACTAACACTTCATAGGTCACATTTTTATGGAAATAAAGACCATATACAAGATGTTCATGAATTGTTTTTCTTTTATTTTTTGAGTGAACTATTTATTTAAGTGTTCAAAAACATTTTTCATGATCATACCTAAAAGTTATACGTATAGTATTCAGTCACCGTTGCAAAAGAAATCACTTTCAAATATTCCAAATTGCAAACAAGTATTCGTAATGAAAATGAAAAGCAGTCTAACTTAATGCACTGCATTTATTGCCACACAGAGACAATGAGTAATTTAGTCTCTATTCCATTTAAGGAAGATTAAAATGCAGACTGCAGTGTACTCCAGATTAGCAGGCTAAAAGCAAACATTTTTCATGGGTATCAGAAAAGCAAGCTGTCCCTCTTTACAAAAGTCTTGCTTATGATATATTCAAACAACTGTGACAATATGTTAAATAAAAAAAGGAAAAGAGGCCAACGCCATTCCTCCCTTCAGACTCTGCTCAAGCTCTAGTTCAAGCACTAACACATCTCAATCGCTTCGTGCTGATACACTCAAAAATAATATCATTAACTCTCCCTCCTCACCACTACACACTGCATTAAAAGAAACTAGCTCTAGCCAAGTGTGTCTGAAGCAAACGAAGCCAGGTTTTTCATGTTACTTGATATAATGGAAACTGTTTGCATCACATTAGAGAGTTGACTCCAAACAAAACCAGTCTAAATCAAATGCTGACATTAAGAGCAGTGCATATGGTGCATAATGTTCAAATGCGCGATGACACTGACTGATTGAATTAACTTGAATGGTTCAGAACTAAAACATGTCTTTCATGTGAGGATACGAATCATCTGGTTGACAACTGATAACTATGACGAAGCAAACCTCCTAGATAATACCATTGCTTTTTAAAATCAATGTTGATGTTGAAACGGAAGTAGTAACAGATATTTTCTTCCTTATTGTGATATACATTAAATGGATTATGGAGATGAAAAAAAAGAAATGCAGGGCATGAACTTCTACTCATAAGATATTGAGATACAGGTGTAGCACTCAAAAGTGGAGGCAGATGAACTTGAAGGAGTAAAATAACTGGGTAAGTCCTACATATGTCAACAAATAAAGACTAAAAGGCCCAAATATGACATTTTCATTAGACAGTACAAGGTCAAAACATTTCTAAAAATAAAAATGAAACATGCCCAGATTAACAGTTCACAGTAAGATCTACAAGCATTTAGAAAACTCAAAAGTGAATTTTCATTTCATGCCGTTTTTTCAACTGTACCTCACAGAAATCTATCAGAAAAATGGAAATGAGCTTTTTGCAATAATAGCTCTCCTAACTTTTATTGAGCCTCATGTTGTTCCATTTTTGAATGACTTTACTTAATGAGATGTTAGCAACAATGACAGCCTCACTTTCTCTGTATGGAATAAAGATGTAATGGAAGTTGATAGTGACTGAGGCTGTCAGTCTCTAACATCCTGCCTTGGCTCACGTCTCCCTTGTGTCGAGTTTGGAACAAAATGAGGTTGAATAATTACAGCGTTTACAGTTTTTGAGTGAACTACCTCTTTAAGCATCTTTTCTCCACGAGCAAACGTCCAGTGCTCCCTGTGCACCCCACACACAGGGGACTCCGTCTATGTTCTGTCATTTCCAAGAATTAGGAATGAGCGTCAGATTCCTGAGGCGTGTGGTTTGCCATGTTACTTTAACGTAGCAAAACGTTATTCTTGGCTGACCGTTGGGACAAAACCTTGGGCTGAAAATGTGTGCTTTCCTGCGCTACATTTCTCAACTTGTTTAAACAATCCAGGCAGCTGATATTGTGCCGCATTGTTTACAGGAAGTCAATCTTCATGTTTAACATATGAAAAGTGCAACAGCTTCCACGAATTTCACTTATAGGAGTGATTCCCGCAAAACGCCACGTCTAAGTTTTACTAACAGACTATTCCTGCCTAATGGAGACATGAATGGGAAATACTTCCTAAATACGCTTATTAATCAAGCTCAATTAAGACGTATATGTAAAACACAAAACATTTACACGCAAGACCATACCTGACACAGCTGTTGGCGTTGCTGTGGCCATTTACTGTCCAGGGCAGCGTGCCGTGGTCCGCATCCCATCGCTTGTCAAACGGAATCGCTGCTGACAGCTCTCTCGGCGTTATTTGGACGCTCGCGAGCCAACAGGGCTTCCCCTCTGCTTGTCAAACTGGAAGCGCAATCATGCGTTCAGCTGATCAGCGCAACAACAACAGCAACACTGTCGCGCAACGCAAACAGTTCACACCGCACCACCCTGCACGCGACGCCCCGGGGGCCCCGCCCCCTCCCATGCTCTCACAGTTCTAGGGGTAATTAATAATCATGAGGTAGTATACTTCCGCGAAGCTCATTGGCCGAAGAAAGTACCTTAATTTTTAGCTCCCTCCTCGCTGTCAGCCACTGCGAGGTGACGTCATGGAACATTCCAAAAATTCCTTGTCCCGTTATTCCTCATTTCAAGGGGACCCTGCAAAATTTGTATATATCATTTTTAAAGGGGCAATTAATCCAAAACTAAAATTTGGACATCTTTTACTCACACGCACGATGTTTTAAACCTGTGATTTTCTATTTTTTTTCTGCAGTCTTATAGTAAAAAACATACAATAAAGTATAATAATATCACTACATGGGTCGATATAATCCTTATGGTATATAAAGTAAAGATTATGTTCCATGTAGATATTTTGTAAATGTCCAACTGTAGATGTATCAAGAACTTAATTTAGATATCTTTAAAGGCAATTTTCTCAATAATTAGCACTCTCAGATTTCATATTTTAAATAGTTATATTTCAGCCAAATATTGTCCAAATAAACCATATATCACTGGAAAGTGTATTTGTTAAACTTTCATGATGATGTATAAATCTCTAAATTCCTAAAAAATGACCATGAATTCCTAATATTTTTATATAATTGATATTACTTCTAATTATGGAATATTAGGGTGAGAATGCCTAAACACAGTCAGAGCAAGTGTTTCATGAGCTGGCCTGTCTGGGGGATGCATACTGGGTTGCATAATTCAGCACAATTCCCACAATTCCCTGACTCAGTTGTCCTCTTTAGTAGGACTGAAGCTTCTCAGTTGCACTAATGGTAGCATGGCCCACATGGAGACTATTAGTGGGGTTAACCATCAGTGTGGACTTTAATTCATTTAACCCTTTCCCAGGGGCATAGAGGAAAAGTAAACCAAGACATTACTAAACTCCTGAGAAAGTGTGGTTATTCCCAAGTATGTTATGAAAAACAAACCAATCTGGTAAATTATCACTCAGTGTTTTCCCCAAACTTTCCAAAAGCCATACCAATTCCCAAGAAAGAAGTGCTAAAAAGCTCAAAGCCACACGATACCTGTTGGGAATAAGTTGTCTTTTCACTTTTTCTGTTGGATTTATATTTCCAAATAGATTACTTCCTCATTGACCCACCTTTTTACAAAGCCTTCAAAAATTCCCAAACTCTGTTCAGCAGAGCTCTGTTCTGTTCAGTTCAACAAAACACAATGAAGCTTGGGTATCTGTTTTGTTGTTTGTCTCTGAATATGCTGTAGTATTCACAACACTCTGTGAATCTAACCACAGTCACCCTGACTACCATATGACAAGCAGTTGACAAAGGAATGCTTTGTTTAACGGATGCAAATACAGTGCTGGGTCGATACCCCAAGGACAGTTTAATTACTGGGCATAAATATAGCTTTCCAAACTCTATGTCTGCAGGGCCTCCAACCTGTTATTATGCTTTTTTATATTTATTTCACAAGAGTCAAATTACTTTCAAGGAAGCACAATAGGTGCTTGAGGAACTGAGCAAAAACTAGAAAAACTTGAACGCGTAAGAATAATAATAATTTTCAAAATCCCCAATTTTGAATAGAAGACTTTTAATGTGGTTTTAGACTTTTGGACTCCACTGTACACCAAATACCAATAAAAAGTCTAACATCTGATATCACCCATTACCCAAGTTCAACTCTAACCCTGCTGGGCCTCTAACTTGTTGTTATTCTTCTTATATTTATTTTAAAAGAGTTAACTTACTTTTATGGAAGCCCAAAAGTGTTGCTTGAGTAACTATAATATATGATATATTATATTTTTTTTATAATAGCCAAGTTGCCTTTTAATAGATTTTAAGCTTCATTTTAATTTATATCAACATCATTTTAATGAACAAAAATGATTTTTGAATTTTTGTTCATTTTGATTTTTGATTCATTTAAGTTTTAATTCAACTTTACCCCTGCTGGGCCTCTAACAATTTTTTTTTTCTTCTTCTTCTTCTTCCTTTTTTTATATTTAGTTAAAAAATAACGTTTAAGGAAGCTGTTGCTTGAGGAACTGAGTATAAACTATGAAAACTTGTAAACTGTGTAAACTATGAAAACATGATTAGAGCAACATTGCGTGACAAAACAACGCGTTATTGTTCATTTTCCCAATGTAATGCCCAGTGATGCCACAATAATGTCGGCCCGAATGTCTTTGCTGTTGAATAGGTCAACGTGGTGCCTCTAAAATTAGCAAAGAGATAAGGTGAGACTCTCACCAACTCAGTGGGGTCAGCGCTGTGTATTTAGAAGGCTTAGACGGACTCCTGGAGACTCTCGAGTGTCCGGTAAAGTTCACCTGGCATTCAGGTGATGAGTCATAGCCCACAGTTGCCTGAGCCTGTCACTGGATGCCACTGTCGTTCAGACTCCCCCTGGAGAACGAGAGGGCTGCTGGCTCCATCGTCATGACAGCCGCCGTCCTCGCCCAAGTCAAACAGGACACCTGACTGGGCGTGTGGCTGTGAGGTGCGTGACGGCCGCGTGGGTGGGGGGATTAGACCATGCAGAGAGGCCCGCTTTGATTGGCTGAAGCGTGATTGCACAGTTCACGCTCTTTGAACTGCATTGGACCACCCTTTTGTCGGGAAAGAAAGGGAAGCACAGTAGCAAGGACACTGTGTTGTGAGTGCTCCACACTGTGACAATATGATCCTAACAGGCTTATGTAACAGGGATGCCTGCATGCTCGTCTTCCAGCAGACAACGGCTGCACTGACTGTTATATAACTAGATCAGCCTCCCCACAGAGCCGGCCTGCGCCTGTGCACGACACACAGCAGCCTGCCAGAGCGAGCGAGAGACAGAGACATGGAGAGCGAGACAGAGAGAAACAATGCTGCCTGCTGCAGGAACACAAAGAGAGTCAAAGATAATGCAGGATACTATCAGTGGCTTTAAATAATCAAGCCATTGGTTACAAAAAGGTATTTTAGTATTACTATAGTTCATTTTTTAGGGAGCATGCATATACAATGTTCTAAATACAGAAATTATATTATATTATATTGTTTGATTAGTGACCTATCTAAAAAAAAGCTTGATTTCAAAGATGTACAAGTTTAAATTAGTTGGTAGGCCCCAATATAATTGTCTTAAACTTTATATTTTTATAGTGTTGATTTGTACATTTAAATCAGATATAATTTCAGTTTTCAATTAATTTGTAGCTCGTCATTTTCACATGTATATTTACTTTTAATTTATTTTTGTTTTTATTTGTAACAATTTTTGCACTTCAACTTAAACCTATTTTTTCCCGAGTTCATTATCAAGGCAACGTTTATTTATGTATGTTTTTTTGAATATAAGAGTTTTTTTTTTAGTTTAAGGTTTATATCTAATATTTATATATTATTTACATTTTATTTAAATTAACAAAATTTCATAGTTTCAGTTTCATTTTAGTTTTAGTAAACAATGGTAAGACTGATAACAGTACATCCAGTGTACTTTTTCTGTAAAGGACATGAGATATTATATAGTGACCCCACATATCACGTGTTTAAAATATCTGATTTTGATACACATGCAACATAATAACTCAAGAGTAAAATCAATAGGTTGTAATATATCTCACTTCGTTAGTAATGTACACCATCACCCCTGTAGTATCTGATATTTCATTGTCGATTACTTGAAGTATCACGTACATGTGAGCCTTCCCCCATTACTTGTTCAATGTAGTTCATATATAGTCCCAAATGTATTCCATATATAATGGCTGACAACATCAATTGATGAACAGGCTGAGATTAAATCTGATTACGCAGATGGAGCTGCAGAACGTTTTAAACATGTTAAAACATATGGAGATGTAGCCCACACAGCATACAGTACTTAACATTTTGAATAAACACACGACATTGAGGAACTACACAGATTATCTTGTGTTTTCATTTATGACCTTTATATTCCCTCAGACGTTCCTCTTGTCACATGCACATGTGGATAATTAATGCAGTATTTTTGCATAGTGCAGCAAAAGCTAGAGGCGGTTGCTCTTGGGATTCAGAGCAGATAAATCCACCCTTGTAGGAAGGCATCACAATCCTCTGCCACTCTGCTGCCAGACTCTGGGCTGTGTGGAGTCTAATGGGTGGTAATGTTGGGTAAATGTTTCCAGCACACATGTGCCAGCAGGACCAAAACTCAATTAGCTTTGCTACGTACAGCCATGTAATCCAATGTGCTCGGGTTTTACACTTAGAATGCAATTACACCTCTGACAGCCGCTTTCAGTCATTTCACTATAAGAGCAGCGCCTGCAAATCGAGTACAGTTGCTCTCAAAAAGATTTTGCTCTTAAAACCAGTTACATTTAGTTTTGTAGACTCTCAAATGGTCACATAAAACAGAATACTCCCAGGAAATAAAGTGATTGTTTTTGAAACTTTCTTCTTGTCATGCAAGTCCTGGAGCCTGCTAGGAATGTGGTAGTCTCCCAAAGCCAATCAATAAGTCTTACTGCAGCTTATCCTGGACTAAACCATCTGACTTCTGTTCTGTATAAAGTGAACAATTACATTTGATTTGGCGAGTATAGTATGCACGGACAGATGACAGACCAAGAGACAGATAGAACAAACAATATAACAATAAATAGACAGACAGATAGAATAATGCACAGAACAATAGATAGAAAGACTGACAGATAAATAGACAGAACATATAAAAAAACAATAGATCACATAACACAACAGATAGAATGATAGAACAACAGACAGAACGATAGCTGTCTGGATGGATGGATTAAAAAACAACAGATAGAAAAATAAATGACCGATGATAGAAAGAGCATATAAAACAATAGATAACATTAAACAATATATAGAATGAAAAACAGCAGATAGAACTGTTGATAAAACAACAAATAGAAAGACAGGATGATAGATAGAATGAAAACACAGATAGAATGACAGATTGATAGATAGAACAATAGAATCATAAAACGATAGAACGACAGAAAGATAGAATGATAGACATTCTTTTATAGACGGATGATAAAACGATACACAGAATGACAGAGACAGAATGATAGACAGAACGATAAAATGTACAAATGATAGATGGAATGATAGATAGAACAATAGACAGCTAGAGTGATAGAATGACGGATAGATACATAAAAAGAAAGAGAGCAATAGAACAAAATAGATAAAATTATAGAATAGACAATGATAGAAAGAATGATAGAACAATAGATAGAACGACAGATAGATAAAACGATAGATAGAACGATAGATAGAACGATAGAGAGAACGATAGAGAGAACGATAGATAGATAGATAGATAGATAGATAGATAGATAGATAAAACGATAGATAGATAGATAGATAGATAGATAGATAGATAGATAGATAGATGCTGTAGAACGACAGATAGATAGATACTGTAGAACGATAGATAGAACGACAGATAGATAGATAGACAGACAGAACGACAGATAGAACAATATAGATAGACAGAACGACAGACAGATAGAATGAAAGATAGATACTGCAGAATGACAGACAGATAGAACGATAGAACAATAGATAGATACTGTATAACGACAGATAGAGAGAACAATAGATAGAACGACAGATAGATACTGTATAACGACAGATAGAACGATAGATAGAAAGAACGATAGATAGATAGATAGATAGATAGAACGATAGATCGATAGATAGATAGAACAACAGTAAGATAAGAAAAGAAAACTTCAAATATAGAACGATGTAAACAATGACAGGAACAGATGCAGGATGTGTTATAACGCGCAGCTACACGTCACATGCCACTGACAGCGGTCCGAGTATCAGCAGCGTGATTCCACACTGGGTTAAAGGGATCCCTGGAGATACACTTACTAGTCTGGCTCTGGAAACTCAGGAGCAGAGAGGGTCAAAGCAGAGACAGAACATCCTGCAGCACTGCTGAGTCAGTGTGTGTGTGCTGGTGCTGAGGGAGTGAGATCATTTTGTTGATGTGTCTCTCTCCCTTGTTCATTGTTAGGCAAGCCTGCCAGAGAGGGAGAGTTTCCAGACAGGAGTAAGTAGTTTATATGAATTGATGAGGAGAGTTATTCTTCTTTTATGCTTCTTCCAAAGTTTGTTTCTCATAGCAATGAGATATTGTGAGTGCAGCTCTGAGAGAACAACACAAAGCCTTTAGATGAAGAGTGGGCTGGGAAATGATACAGTGAGAACACATTACTTCAGAATTCAGGGAAGAACACTGCATTACACAGACTTAAAACTCAACAATGTCCCTGATGAATAAACAGCATGGTTTGCTTGTCTTAGCTGGTTTACACTGGTCTCCTAAGCTAAAAAGAACCCCAAACTCCTCAAATAAACCTGCTGGCCAGCCAGAAATACTAGCTGACCATATTAGGCTGGTGTTTCTAAAATGTTAATGGAGAAAACAGGAAAGACATACATCATTGTGCAACAATTTGGGGTTAGTATGGTTTGTGTTTCTGAAAGAAATCTATTATGCTCACGAAGGTTGCATTTTCAGTCAAAAATAGAATAAAAAACATAAATACTGTGAAATATCATTACAACTATTCTATTTGAAAATGTAATTTATTCTAGTAAAGATGAATTTTCAGCAGCCAGTAATCCAGTGTCAAACATTATAATTTGCAGAATTGGTGCTGAATTAGTGCTAAATGGTGCCTTTTTATTAATTTACTATAATTTTAATAACAGCATTTTTTTAAATTATGCATTTTTGTAACAATATAAGACTTTACTATACACACACATATATATATATATATATTATTCAGGAAGGATGTTTTAAACATATTAAAAGTAAAGTCTTATATTGTTACAAAAATACACAATTATGTATTTTTGCAGGCATAACTTTTGGCCGTCAAAGGTATTTTTTAATAAAAATAAAAAGAATAAACACCAGATTTTCTGGACTGGAAAGCAGTTTTTCCTGCAGAATTTCATTTTGAGGCATTACTAAAGTGAGGACATAACGATGAGAATGACAATTTGTCATGCAAAGCCCCATTTGAAAAGCAGAAAGAGGAAAACACACCCTCCCTGACACATTTATTGTTCTCCGTCGATGTTTTCAAGCGGTTTTGAGTTGGCACCAAGTACATATTTCTTAAAACCTCTGTTCCATACTAGGCAGAGTCCCAAGATGCTGAACTCTAACAAGAAGAAACCAAAGGTTTCTGGCACCAGCTACGAGACAGACCTGATTAAAAATGAGGACAAAGACAATGTGAAATGTTATACTCCTCTACAGCAGCCAAAATCAACTGTACATACTGGTGGAAGAGCAGAGAGAGAGTTTAGTGACACAGCAGCTCTGTGGATCAAGAGTAACGTCCTACAGTGAATTCAGTCAATATTTCTTTGCTAATTGGGAAGCTTTATCTCTCCAAACACACATTAGCTCTCGGTCTTTATTACTCAGCATCAGAGTCATTATCGTCTTTCCTCATTGGCTCTTCGGTAAAATATAGCTAGGGCCATTTCAATCCTCTAACTCTCTTTAGTTCATTTCAAGTCTAAGTGAAATTTGTAAACCATGTATATAAAGTCTCCAAAAACAACATTTATTTGAAATTTCAGCGCATCAATATTAAAGATAAACCTCTGCCATGCTAT
>JAUMHP010000070.1:14120223-14132037 GCA_032361065.1 Enteromius trimaculatus
ATATTTGTTATTTTTTTAATAGGAGAAAATAAAACAGTGGATATGTTTAATCTTTTTTTTTTTGTAGCCAAGTATTTAAAGGAATCTTGAAAATCTTATCTCAAAAAAAAAAAAAAGGTTCTTAAAAATCTATCATCATTTACATAATTTACTTACTTCACCAGTGGGTCACCATTGACTTCTACAGTTGGAAAAAAAATACTATGGTCACCCAAAACAGCTTGGTTACAAACCTCCTTAAAAATATCTTCTTTTGTGTTCAGCAGAACAAAGAAATTCATACAGGTTTAGTAAATGAGTAAATGATGACAGATTTATTTTTTATTTTTGTGTGAACCATTCCTTTAAGGTATGTGTCAATGCAGAAACTAACTTCTAAATTACCCCATGCTGGGAAATAATCACTAGAGTGATACGTATATTAACCCTCTCAGGTCTGAGGTGATTTTGGGGCCCTTGAGATGTTTGGGCATGCTCTGATATTTGTGCCTTTTTCAGCTACTTATTGACCAACATGTATTTTTCTTGTAATCAGCAGAAAAGTTTAAATACTTGTGTAATGTAAAATATAATAAAACATAATAATACATCCAGACACTGATGTGTAGACAGCACTGAATTCATAAACACATACACAATCAGAAACGCACAAACACACAGTATTCAGACTTTTCAATCACAGAAAAAATGAGTCTAAATGGCTACATAAACAGACTCCCTGTAGAGGTAATGAAAAGGTAAAAAAGGTAAGAGCAATTACACCTTTGTCATGTTCTGTACAGATTAGCCAATTGGACCAGCGCTCCTGACAAACATTAGACTGGTATCCATGGTACCGCCATTGTGTGTTTGTACATGTGTCATCATCACTTCCTTTTTCCTCACATAGAAGTCATACGTAATGCCATATGAGAGCCATATAGGAGTGAGAGTGCATTCAAAGAATTGCTGCATTTTTCAGCAAATCTATTCGAGGAAATCACTGAAACTTAAAGTGTAAATTGGCTCCTGCCGTATATCTGTGCACTGATGAATTCTCTCTGTTGTATTATATGGTTAGAGGGCTCTAAATCATACAGGCGAGATGGGCATAATCACCTTTCCGGCTGCTTCCTGTCTTCCAACTATCAATTCCCTCTCTTGTCTCCATCAATTTTCCTCTCGAAATGTCCTTTTAGTTCACTACACCTCCCTATTCCTACCTCCGTCCGAGGAGCCTTGGCTATCTTCACATTCACAGCTCCCTTTCTAAATGTTCTATTTGGTTCGTCAGACAATGATTTGAATCAAGGTTGGCGAGGTAATATCAAGAGGCTTACATCTCCTATCGTATGGCGTAATTAAAGATCGCGCTAGCTCTTTGTCCAGAGTTATTAAATCGCAAGACCCTTCACCATGACAGCCACCTCTCTTCTGGCTTTTCTGCCACGCGCCTGCCTCTCGCCTTAGATTAGGACTCTTCCTCTCATTGCCGTTGTTGCGTTTCCATCGCGTCCCACCTTTTCATTTTCTCACCGAGAAAAGCACAAAAGCAGAAATCAATATATTCTTCAGAGCTAATCCGCTCAAGCATAGAAGAAATAAGAACCCTGAAGAGACTCGACGTATGTTGAGGAATGCAGCTCACACGCGTCGTGGGAGGCCCTCTGGTTCAAAATGATACCGAAAACTTGCGCTTCTTAACACTTCAGTGTGCCTGAGGCTATAGTGCTTAATCCACAGGGCATATGGCTGTAACGATAAACTGTCAGAGGTTTAGGAGGTCTTAAAAGTTTTTGAGACCACCGGACTTGAGATATGAATGAGCTGACTTACACCAAGGCACTGAAAGGCTTATTATAATAGGACTTAAAGATTTAGATTGATGTATAACGTATTAATAATATGCACAATTTTAGATAGATTTGATACAAAAAAGCTGTCAGTCTACAGTATTTATAAAGTAAGACTAGAGTTTGAAGATTGTAAATAACCTTTATATAAAGATGTCAGAGTGTGTAATTACTACCAGTAGGCGCTCATTTAGAATAATTCTAACTCACATAAAGACCTGTTTTGTTATTTTGTGGCAATTTGCATGTAATTTATAAGCAATTATTTGTGATTGAGACCTAATGACTGTAGACCACAAGGAAGTGCCAGCATTATCCACTTGTATAAAATGAATCACTAAAAAAAAGTGATGAAAATGTTTGAACGCTAAAGACTCGGGGGAATCATGTAATGCAGTTTTCACCCATTTAACAGTTGGTGGAGATTTAGGATCCATGGCAGAATCAATGGCGAGAGGATAAAGTGCTTTCGTTGTCCACACAGCCTGAAGATCAGTGTAAACATTACGGGCATTTAGCCGTCTAATGATTGTGCGAGGGTGTGTATTTTAGCTCGGCGCTGAGAGGTGTTCCGTCTTGCTTGACTTAAATGACATGGATGGCCTCATTAAGACGGAGTTATGGCTTCATGGGATAGGGCATGTGCTGAGATGTTATTCTTTCCAATTATCGCTTTCAGTAACAGAAGATTTTAAAATGAACATTCCTGTCTGGAAACAGGAACAGGTTAGAGCCAGCATTTCCCTTTTTTCTGGAGGTAACCAAAAGGCAGACTGCCTTTGTGTAGCGGTGAGCGGATATGATCAATATCAGAATATGTGGACTCCAGTGGACTAATGATGCATTCAGCAGCTACTCCAACCTCTGCTGTACGCTTTACATCACACGGCCCTTATGTTACATTTCACATGCTATTTGAATAACAACAAAACAAATAATAACAATGTACCAAGCTTTACAAACAAGTATATCGTAATAAAACAGTGTTGGCTATACTTTAACATGAACCCTATCTGTGGAATATGCTACCTGGTCTCATGGCATAAATGTACCTGGGTGCACTTTTTAGCGAGACATGAAATACGTACCAACAAGTACATATCACTGCAGTTTCCAAAAGAAATGAACACTAGAGGCAGTAAAACTCGGACACCTTTGATTCGTTTTCACACAAGTTTTGATTAATAAAGTGTATTTTTTAAACAATGCCTTGAAGAATGACATGTTATGACTTTAAAACAATATTAATATGGTGGGATATTTGAAAACGGATGATTTTGAGTGTTAGCATCACACATATCCAGCTTTATAACTGTGGGTTTTCATAGACAGTAGGTTTGCTCGGTAGCTCACGGAGTACAGAGATGTACTTGAGAGACAAGGAGCTCTAGTTCAAATCCAGTGTAACTACAGTTCACTCTCAAACATAAAGGTACAAAAGCTGTTGCTGGGGAGGTACCTTTACAAAAGGTACATGTTTGTATCTGAAAGGTCCATTTTGGTAGCTTAAAGTGTACATATTTGAACCTAATAGGTACAAAAGTGTACCTTTTAAAAATGTACTGCCCTAGGGACAGCTTTTGTACAGTACCTTATATCTTTTGTACAGTATTTCTGAGAGTGTTTGACAAAACCGTTTCAAAAGGAAGTTTCATTCTAAAGTGCCTCGTGTCGTTCCAAATGCTGTAGACCTTCGTTCATCTTCTGAACACAAATTACTATAATTTTGATGAATTCAAAGAGCTCCGGGTAAGCAAACTAACATGATCAAGGTCCAAAAACATAGCAAGGACATTGTTAAAATAATCCATGTGACATCAGTGGTTCAACCGTAATATAATTGTGTTCAAAAATACATTTTAAAAATGTAATATTACATGAACATGTCAAAATGATTCCCGAAGGATCATATGATACTGAAACTTCAGCTATACATAATATGCTAAAGTATGACAAAAATGTAATTCCTTTAATTGATAATAATATTTAAATATATTACTGTTTTACTACATTTGTGACTAAATAAATACAGCCTTGGATAGCATAAGAGACTACTATGAATTATTACAAACTTTTGGTAGTTGAAATGCATTTCTACTTCCACTTAAATTATACTTTTTAATAGTGTATAATATGGATTAGTGGTCTAATATAATTAGTATATAGGCTATATTAAATCACAAAAATTAAATATGCTACTTACAGTATTTGTGGCAAATATTGATATTTCAATTTGAGGTAAATCATTGGTCATGCCGATATTCTGCATAGACATTGGATCATTACAGAGGTGTTTGTAAGTGACGACGAACAAAAAAGCAGGTGCCATATTTCTCAGCCAAAGTTTTGAGACAATGAAATGAATGTGATGATCCACCGTTTACTAATCAAATATTCCAAACCTCAAGAGAGCCCTGCGGAGGGGTGCACTATCATCAGATTCAAAGAAACTCCGAATTCTAACTCCCGTCTCTGCCCACCCCAAAGCAACATGATAGGATGTTGTCTCGCCTTTAACTCCAGATTAATTAAAGCACTAAAGTAGGACACCGAACCGCTGAAGATATATTTGCCAATTTTGCGAACAGCATTAAAATACATTGGAATACATTTTTAGGCTAAACCTAAATGAAACCAATAGATTGCCTAAGAATTGCAGGAGGATTTAGAGAATTACCATACTAAACAGAACCTCGGGCGGAATTTGCTCTCGGGTCACTTTTATTTATGCATGGCCTCGTGTAATCACCCATTTCTGAGGTAAGTTCATGGAAGAAATGCTCTGAGGTAAGCTGACAGGAACTGATATCTGTTTTTTTACGGCCCGAGGCGCATTGCAGGCTGTTTCATCTGTGTTTACATGGCACACGTATCGACTATACCCCATTCATTTTGACGAGATGGCACAGATTGCAAAAAAGGCACTCGAAACAGCTCAAAATTATGCCTACGTAAAACAGCAAATAAGCACCGGGAAAAATCAAAGTAAACAGACCCATGAAAGGACCTGTTCACAGCACAGACCGCACTTATGTCTTTTTTTGGTTTGAGCTCTTCAGCACCTCTGTTTGTTTGGCTATTCCACCAGCCCAGCTAATCAGCCTTTCTGCCTCCTGATCAGGCCGATTCATCACAGGAATGATGAGAGGCTTGGAAAAGGTTGGTTGGGAAGGAGGTGAGACACATACAAATCTATGTGAAGGTCACCGACCTGCTAAACATCCAAGCGGAAAGAGGAAAACGAATTATGTCTTGCTGCCACAAAGTCTTTTCTTGTGAAAATAATGAAATGCAAATTCAAAACAACAGCAACAGGTGAAAATAGTTTCTGTGTTCCCAATCCACTTCAGACTATTTACCGAATACAGGATGTTTTTTACACTAAACATCTATTGGCTGCTAGTTTTCTAATTTGATTGGCTGAGTGCCGTTCCTAGAGTACAACAGCACTCTTGCTCCTGTAATATTTCTCAATTGACCTTAAAGGCTTTTCTTTATTATTCTTAAAGGTCAAATTTCGTTGAGACGTTTTATTTAGCTAGACATCAAAATCACATTAAACATCAGGCAAAGTTCAATTGTTTGGATTTCCCGTGATTCAAAGTCTTCACCAACTGCAAATTCAGTAAATGCTTGTGCCACTGTGTCAGGTTTTTGTAAATCAGCACAAAAACTTGCATGTTACTAACTAAATAGTTAGTAAGGCATCTATACAATGCAGACAGCATGTGCAAATAATCTGCACCCACAAATAATTTCAAGTGGATGTGCTGAATGTATGTCACATGTTAAAAATACTGTTGGCTGCACAGATTCTGCAAAACTGCAAAGCGCTGACATGAAAAATGACATGGCCTATAAAATATCTCACGGCCTGTCAAAACGCATACACATACGCAGGTACAAACAATAGCCTATGATATTGACAGTGACAGAATCAATGCAGGGGCCTTGCTTGTAAGCAAACACACCTCAGAAAAAATACACATGGACACGCAATGTTTGGATGCAGACTGTGGCATTTTAGAGTATCAGACCCTCAACAGACAAAATCTATAAAACTCTCATAAAAAAATTATTGAAACCTTCAGAAAACAGCAATTCACTGTAAGTACAATTACACTTACTGTAAAATAAAGTGCAATGTAGTGTTATGAATACACACTATTTCAGCACAATACACAGAATATATCATGCACTCACTACTAGCGAGGGGTTTTCTAGTTACACAATACTTTCCTTAAACTACCCAAACAACAGTAGAGGCTTAAATTAACAACAGGAATGTACATTATAATTTACACACCTTATCTGCACTCAGTCCCCAGCAAAATTACACCCTCAACAGCAGGAGAGTGTTTCCTTAAACTCTCTAATCTTCATTATGATCTACTCCGCAGCAATGAGACCATTTTCATGCAGAGACATTTTAACCGATAACAAACGTGAATGAGGAAATCACAAATGTGTTTTCCTGCTGCCTTCACTCAGTGGGGTCTGAAACTAAATGAAGGTATGTTAATTTGCTGGATGTGAGCTTGTTTCCTGTGAATTTGAGGGCTTACAGCCTGTCAAGTGATTCAAATTTGTAGCTTGTGAAGTGGACTGTTATGATAGTCAGGAAGTACTGTAAATCAGGTTAATGACTCTGAAAAACAGTAACAATAGTGGTTTCATACGGAGTAAAATGCGCTCTCATCATAGACCTCTTCAGAGTACTACATTCTCCCATTACCTGATGTTATCCCAAAAGGAAAGGGGAGGGAAAAAACGACATGAATCATTTGTAATCTCTGGGAAACAAAGCACTTAATGTGCTGAATGTATCTTGACAAAATCTAAATGAAAGTGTCTGTGAGAAAACAAGGAAATTGAGGGGTCTAGCTGCTGAAGTTTGATATCAGCTTGGTGGATTGACAGAGGGATAGATAGATCGAGCCAGAGCTGACACCTTCACAACAGAGTACAAATCAAGAGAAGCAGGACTCAAAGATATTGATAACAATTGAGTTAAATGCAGATAGCATGGCTGAATGTGGATTTTGAAAGTCACATTCCCCTGTTTGCGTTCGCTTACCTCTAAATGTCAATATGCCAAATGCCAAAATATTGCTAAAATGGCAACCAAATTTCTGTTATAGTAATAGGGTCATCAGCGATCGAGCCCTGCTCTTTTAATGGTGGCATGCCCTCAATCTGACATATAGTAAAAATATGAAGTAACAGAAATTGCACATTAAAACAGTAGAACAATGTTTCTGCTTCTGCCATGACGTGCTATATCTGTACTTTATTAAATTAATTGAATTTGAATAATCAAGCAGAAATATTATTGTACATGTGTGGCACAATGATGAACACTGTAGGTTTAATGCCTATTGATAGCAACTGGTTAATATTATCCAAATGTAAATGACACAAATTAACACAACTAACTATAAACTGGCAACATGTATACATACATACATACATACAGAACATGTACAAACAATTAGCATTTAACCCAGCACACAGCTTGGTTGCAAAATATACCAATTTATTTAATTTTTGGTTCAGACTAGAACCATGAGAACTGAACTACTTCCACTGAAAACTGTAAACACATCCAGATAGGTTTGGTTAACAACTTTCTTTTCTTTGTATAAATGTACACTTATGGATTCTATACAAAAGAGCAAGATGCATTAACAAAAAAAAAAAAAAGATTTAATGTCGTTGACTGTATTTAGCTTTCTTTAAAGCGCCTCGGACAATTTGCACAATTACATTTTCCCAGGCAATACCATAAGACATTTGCACTGTTTATGTGGTCTTAAAGCCAGAAAAAGACACTCTATCTTCAGCATACTACAATTTCTGTCTCTCAAGGGCCCTCTAAATTGCAATTAAGCTACTTTTCCCCTATGCTTTTCCACACTAAAAGCCAATTTCTATTCTTTCTTTTTAGATGAAAGTGTTGAACGCAGACAATATTTGAAAGCTCCTCCTGTTGGCGTGATTCGCTTTCAGTTCACTCAAGCCTAAATAAACTCATTAAAAGGGGTTGCCGAATATGCTAGAGGGAATATTTGTAGTATTAATCAGTGTCGTGTTGAAGTAGACTTGATGGCTTGCTACACACTCCTCCCATGCTGTTTAAAGGACCTCGGCCTTTATGTTAGTATTCCTCGGGTCCAGCGAGCTCGGCTGTAAATATTTACTGAGAAGACTGGCAGAGGGCGATAAGGAGTTTGTGCCTATTGATGATAACACTGAGGAATCTGAGAGAGTATTTAATGAAATGCAATGTGCATCTGCAGCCATGAAAGTTACACAATGTAAAAGGACCATTTTACAATCTGAGTATGGTGACATGCCAACAAATTTGTAGCACTACCTGTCAGAAAAAATCACTAACATACACATATTAAGTTATCCTGATGGAGTCTCATTGCATCGGTGTTATTTTAGTACAACTTTCAGTACATTTCAGACCTATTTCAATTATAGAAACACAAGTTTAATAGTTTTAGTTAGGATTAACAGCACTGCATTACATATACATACTTTAATATTAGTGACCAATATTATTAGAATATTACTAGTATTTTCACTGCTTAAAATGGTTTTAAGTCAGTTATTTCTATCTTTTGCTGTAGTGTGTCAGTAGGAAATATTCATTTTGCCATTAATTGTAATAATCCAGTGAGACTATTGTTTGCACAGAGAGTCTGACAACAGCCAGTGCTCCACACAGAGATCTGATCTCATCATCATCATCATGTCTGTCTGGAATGGCATGAAGAAACAGAACAAACGGAGACAGACTACTGTAAATCCAGAAGAACCGCAACATCTACAAGATGCGCCAAGAGATGTACCTGCAAAGCTACCTGAAAAACTATGTGCACATGCAAAACCTAGGGCAAAAGCTGCTTTAAATGCAAAGGAAGATCACACCAAATGTTGATTATTTATGGTAACACTTTATTTCCATGGTCCACTGTAGACAATTTACTAACAGTAAGTGACTTTGCAACTACATGTCAACTAGCAGTCATTAGAGTATAAGTGGACTATCGAAATAAAGTGTAGCAAAATTGTTACATACAGTACAGAGTTACAAAGTTACTTATAGTTAGTAGAATGTCTAAATGGATTATCGAAATAAAGTGTAACCTTTTTATTAACATTTTGCCTAAAGTTTTTTTTACAGTAGGCTACAGTAGCTTCACAGGTAGGCCTATTCAGCTTTTTTTGAACTTCCACTAATGCAGAAAAACTATCTTTTCAACCAGATAGTATACTTCCAAAATGTATTGTCATTCTAACCAGCCCATCTTTGACCTCCAGGTTCCAGTAGCATGTTAAATATACTGCAGGGAAAGCGACATCTTATAATCTTATGCAAACACAAACAATTGTCTAATTACCACTTTATCTTCAGTAATTAAGAGATGCTTTCCAACAGTGTCCTGGCCATGATGGTGCTGAGAACATGAGTAAAGCATTCCCACCAGTAAAGACTTCTGCTCTGTGACCTAACTTCTCACTCTCTGTCTGTGTTCTGAGGAAAACCGGAGGAACAGCTTGTCTCTCTTCACCCCCTGACGTGCACCTTCTTACCTTGTCCTCCCGTGGCAGCTTCTCAGCCCTGCAAATCAGACATATGGAATGGGGGAAGGCTTGCCAAGAAAGATGCACTAGCAGAGACTGGTGGGCCTTAAGGCTCCTGACAGACATTGCCAGAGAAACGGGGCCTTCTCTGCCTCTCTGGCAGATGGCTGGAGGAAGTGGAACAAGCACGAGAGAGATAGAGGAAAAGCTTGAAAAGACAGATCCAACCAAAGCCAGGTGTTAGAGACAAACCTCCTTACAAACTCTTGATCTAAAGCGTCAAAAGCAGAGATTAAACAAACATTTCTGCTTGAGATGAAATATTAAACACTTGCCTTTGGTAAGTTTTACACATTAATGAATAACCAGATATTTAAACATTTTTAAAAAACATTTACACTCACATAAGACGAAGGCATATTAGTAGGTGTTTTATTTTACATAGAGCTTGTTGCCTCATGGGGACGGCCATATTGAGATTACACTATCGCTTGTGAATAAATTACTAATGCATTTCTGGAATTTTGTGTAATGCATCATCCACACCACTAGGTGCTAGTATAAGCCCAAGACGACCTGGTTTGCACCTTTAATTTCTCTTTTCCTATATGATGGATTACAAAAACGGTACTAGTGCAGATTGATAGACCTGGTTCTGCCTCATCAGCCCTCTCTTCCATTAACATGAATGCCTTCTAGTATGAATCATAGTAATGCTTTCTTGCTTATTCGGAATGAAGAGGAGAGAAAAACATGCAGTGGTGTTCAAAAACATACTTATTTTCTCAATTTTAGATTCCCTTTTTAGATTCCTCTTTAAACTCTCCAAACTGGACCAATCAATTTTAAAACAAGCATGACAAATGTTATGAGCAAGCATGGATGAAGCAATCTAGGCACGAAAAAAACATCAACACAAATATATGGTAAAGCAAGCAAACAAAACACTCAATGGCCCGTTTTTATTTTAAATAAGGTGCTTATTGGATCTAGTCTTTGTTTAGTTTAAGTAGCACGTGCGGGTGATATCATACAAACAATTGTTTAAAAAAAAAAAAGACTTGTTGACATGGATTGTAAAACATTTCAATCCTGTAACTCTGCCATTCATCTTGATTCAGAAAAATCAATTTAATACTGCTCCACGGCATGGATTTGTCACATGGGCCTCCATGTAATGGCTTTTATTGATTGTCATTTTACAGATTTTCCTCTCCACTGAGGATATATGCACGGGACAAACCTCTGTGATCAAAGGTGTGATGAAGCAATCACGCATTTATGACCGTACGTACGGTTCCATCACATCATCATTGACTTTGTGTCCAGCTGTCCGGCTGTCGCTGGTTGTCTATAGCAGCTTGAAATAAGGCTCAGGACTCATCAGTTGTGCAAACAAGGTCTAATCTCACTTATCCTCTGTTTACTTGCCCTTGAAGCAGGTAATTAGTCTTAATGACAGTGTCAGATAATAGCCTTTAACTGAATCAGCTTTAAAGGGGTTTTCTGGGATGTGACTATCTTAAAGCTTCACTGTAACTTCTCTCTGCACAATTTGTTAGTAAATGTGTGATAAATATTACCAATCATGCCTCAAGCTTGAAAAGTAAGATTAGCCCAGTTCACTATGTTGTGAATGCTGAAGGCATGGTTCTCCTGGCCGACCCCTTTTCAATCCTAGCCTGCAAGGATATTCATTCACTTATCAAGTTACTGTCCAAGTAAGGCTATGAGATTTTTATCTGCCTAATTGCCCACAAGATATAGGACAGTGAAAAATGCGGGCTAAGCAACAACTGGGGCAAACATTTAGTTGCTTAAATTCAGCAGGGTCAGAACTACAAGCGAGCTCATTTATTCAAAGCGCACCATAGCAGACAGTGGTTAAGAATGGAAGACTGATTTCCCCTCAGAGTTAAAACTTAAAAGTTGTAATTTTGAGACAAGATTTACAGTCATAATTGTGAGAAGCAGTTGCATTTGTGATATTTGAAAGTGCAGTTATGTATGTAAAGATGCAGTTGTTAAAAGCCACATTGTGAGATATAAAAAGAACAAAATGATTAGAAATATATGCAGCCAATAATAAGCAGTTGCCATTATGATATATGAAATTGCAACTATGAAATTTTAGCTCAGTTGTGGAAAAGGCATCCATCTCACAATCGCACTTATGAAAAAGCCATGTAGTTTAAATATTAAATTACATTTGTGAAGTTGCAATTGATAAAATATAATTAGGACTGGGCGATATATATCGTACAATATATTATGCGCATCTCATCAGTAAAGATTTCTTTGATTAGCGCTAAATCTCCGTCAGTTGTTTTTAAAAGGAACGCCAGCTTATAAACAGAGCCGTAGATCACGGAGAAGCTGCGCGTTA
>JAUMHP010000070.1:14136696-14169305 GCA_032361065.1 Enteromius trimaculatus
GTGATCTACGGCTCTGTGTATAAGCTGGCGTTCCTTTTAAAAACAGCTGACGGAGATTTAGCGCTAATCAAAGAACCAGCTTTACTGATGAGATGCGCATAATATATTGTACGATATATATCGCCCAGCGCTAAATATAACCTTACAGTTATAAAATAAATAAAACCGCAAAATATAAAGTTGCAGACGGCAACAATTGTGCGAAACAGTGGCATTTTTCAATTTGCAAAAAGTAGTTAGCAAAAAATTAAGTGGTATTGTGAGATATGTATAGTCACAATTGTGAGATCAAATGCAAAATATGATTACAGAGGCAAATATGAGATATAAACTGGAAAAATAAAATGCAAATTGCTGAAAAGTAACAAATGATATAACATCGCAATTATGATAATCACATTGATTAGATATGAACTGTTAGAATATAAAGTTACAGTTACAAGAAATAAAGTTGCAACTGTAAAATATAAATAAAATATAAAGTTGAACAGTCAGATAAGGTTACAATGTAATATTTACTCACATTTTGAGATAGAACTATTCTATCTGATATATAAGAAACAATTGCATTTATTAGATATGAAGTCAGAACTGTGGCAACACACTTTAGACAATCTACTAACAGTAAGTAACTTTGCAACTAAATGTCAACTAGCAGTCATTAGAGTATTAGTAGACTTTCTGCTTAATATCTTCTAACACTTTATATTGGTGGATCCACAACATAGCACACACCGACTATCAGAAACTTTGCAGGTATACAGGGGCGCAGCACCAAATTCTGGGCCCTATTCACAAGCTGTGGCCATGGGCCCCCGTAAGCTCGAGGTTCACAACTACCTACGACACCATTTACAGTTTCTCTCAATTGCTTTGGCTCAGTTTTGAAATTATGTTTTTATTTCCCACAACATTACAGTAAGTTCCGATCTCCAAACAATTCGCTTCTTTTTCACATCAGATTGGAATTTCTTATTGATTTAAGCAAATTGCAAATGCTTTGGCACATGTGAGCAACGAGTAAATACAACTGTCTACAGTTTGGACAACAAATAATTGCACATGCCTTGTTGATCAAAACTGATGACTCCATTCTCACTGTCAAACACTTCAGCACTTCTCAGTCATTTTTTATTGTGTAAGCCATCACATTCAAAATGATCTATTCAATTATCATAATTAGTATTCATGAATGTATTTTCCAAAATATATCTGACATTGACATTGTTTGTAATGTCTGCTAAATTGGCAAATTACCTCTAATTTGAATCAACCATTTTATTTTATATATACATGTAGATTGCCCACATCACTGCTGAATTTTTCAGCATGGAGGTGGAACCTGTCTGATCATAGACCACAAAATCAGATGTCTTTGTTGGATGCCATGAATGCTGCATGTGAGGACATCACAGCTGATCATTGCAGGGGATGTGTGCGGCATTCAAGGAGATTTTTCCCCCCAGTGTGTGGCAATGGAAAACATTAGATGTGATGTTGATGAAAATCTTTGGCCTGAGCAAAATGAGCGACAGGATGTCCACCAAGAACATACACTGTATATTTTTTCCTTGAATGTTATTTCTTGTTTTTGTGTATTTGTGGTAATACACAAATATGAAATGTAAAGTAACTGACAAGAGTAACAAGATTTCACTTTACATGTACAGTAATACAGTACCCTTGTCTTGTACATACACATAAAGTACAAAAACAAACACTGTATAAATACAAATGATCATACCCATTTTTTTCTACATACTATTGACTTTTCTCAACAAATATGAGATTTTTTGTTTAAACCCTTAATTTGCATGGTTGACTGTTGTGGTGAAAAAACAACTAAACATTTTGACCAGTGTGGTCCACACAAATAAATAAAAAAAATACTTTATATTTTAGTGGCCTTGGCCAAATTATTGACACAATAACTAGGTTTTGAAGCATGAATTAAATGTTTTGGGAGAGTAACTACATTTTGCAGGCATGCAATAAAGTTTTGAAGTTCCTGCAAACAGTTGTGACATTTGCACTTACAGTTTAGAGAATGTTAATGTGCCAGAGCAATTGAGAAAAACTGTAATACAGTACATCAGTCAACTGATGCATTAACCCAAAATATTAGCATTTACATTAGTTAACAACATTTATTGTGACCTTAAAATAAAATTTCACTCCTCAGGGGTCCCCCTGGTAATTAAGTCCCACTTTTCACCCAACTACGACGCCCCTGCAGGTTTAATGTTAACTTATTTTACTAACCCTAAACCTATCCTAACAGTCTCCTCTGAGAGTTAGTAGACATTAATTAGAATTATGAGAATAAGTTGACATAGTTACAATGTTACCAAAATTGTTACATACAGTACAGAGCTGCAATCATGAAAGTCATACTTAGATATCCACAATTGTGAGATCTAAAGGCAAAAGGCCAAGATATTTCCAAATGCGATAGAAGCAATTCTGAAATATAAACTTACACATGCCAGTGGGGCAGTCGTGGGCTTGTAACCCTAAGGTTGCGGGTTCGAGTCCCAGGTCTGGCAGGGATTGTGGGTAGGGTTAGTGAATAACCAGCACTCACTCCACCTTCAATACCATGACTGAGGTGAGACCCCGCAAGGCACCGTTCCCCCAACTGCTCCCCGGGCGCCGCAGCAATGGCTGCCCACTGCTCCGGGTGTTTGTTCATGGTGTGTGTGTGCGTGCGTTGATCACTTCTCACTGCTGTGCAGTGGGTTGGATGGGCACAAATTCCTAGTATGGGAAACCATACCTGGCCACATGTCACGTCCTTTCCTTTCCATTCTAAAGATGGCCTGAATTCTGATAATGTTGCACTGTTTTGATATAAATTCAGCTTAGTATAGTCGCAACTGTGAGATTAAAAGTTACAATTAAAGAAATAAAGTACCAAAAAATAGTCCTTTTATTTCTTTCTCTCAGATGAAAACAAGCTTTCATTCTTAAGGAGGTTTTCCCAAAATAGTTATAGCCAGATTTTTATAGAAGTTATCTAGTTTTTTGTTGTTATATAATCTTCTGACTATGACTGATGAAGCTATCTTGCAGACATTAAGATGTATGTGACATTTGTTTAGGCTCATCTTCTATTGGCGCTCCCTGCTTTTGGCTGTACAGATTGCTGGTGTGTCAGCGGACGATGCTATTAAATGTTGACAAATGCTCTCGTCGACAAGCAGCATAGGTTAAGCTGTCCCTTAACATCCAGCAGGAATAATGAGGCAGGTGCCACGGACAGAGACAAATCACTAGCGTACAACTTATCTTAAGCAGTAAAGAGAAGAGATTGGCCTGAGCCTGGACAGAGAATGAGAAGGAGAGCTGGAGAGATTACCATCTGTCTTTTAAACACTTAAATCAGTCCTTGTGCTGCTTCAGCAGTAGTTTAAAAAAAAATTATCAGCCCTCCTTACAGGTCTCTGAGACACTGCGGGAATTGATCACAGAGGAAGAACCCAATTTCATGCTAGAAGACAAACCCAAAACCACAGAAGCCAGAAAAAAACCCATGATGCTTGAGGCACACAACAACAGTTTTTGTGGTTTTGGGTTTTTTTGTGGTAAATGGCACGGAAAAGCTGAAAACGTAATGTACTGCTGCTAAACAATAATCCGTACTTTCTATCTTCCTATAAAACACAATAGAGAGATTAAAGGTACAAAGAAATGATGGTGGTTAACTGTAAATATGCAATATTGCCATGTCATCACACGGTGTAAATGTTTTTCTAAAGTTGAAATCCCAAATCAACACGCAATCCGCCTCTGCTTCAAGCTATTGCTCAAAGCTGATAGTTTCAAAGCTCATTTTTATATTTTTCACTTCATCTGAGATGTAGGCTATATTGTGGGCGTTAAATCGATCGAAACACATGGGAAATATGAATCGTGAGATATGACACTTTGGGTGGAGTGCAGTGGTATTACAGAGGATGCCACCCTGTAGTGTGATGCTGCAATCAGCACGGAATTGCAAAACAGCATGCAAAAGAGCTTTCCAGATGTCACCAGCATATCCCACAAGCCATTTCAATATCATGACGATAGCTGAGAGTTGTAGACCAGCTGTTGTTCAGTAAAGCTTTTTTGTTCTTGTTGCTAATTAAAATAAAATTATTTAATTTAATATATAATTATTATATTACAAACCTAAAGAATACTTAGGTTAGCTTCTATTTAAGCACTAAAATGACTAATCTATAAAAATAAAATAAAATAAAGCTATAAGGAATATTCAAAAACGAAATCAGTTAAATATAAAAAAATCAAACAAAATTTAAATATAAAAAAGCACATGGACTTACTAAAACCAAAAGTAATATTAAAATTACCAAAAAAAAAAAAAAGTATATATATATATATATATACACACATATACTATAAATATATATATATATATATATTACCACAAAAAAAAAAAATATATATATATACATAATAATCTATAATATATATAAATACTAAGATAAACAATATTTGATTATGGAATGAATCATTTCCAATAAAATAATGATTTCATTCAACCTTTAATATCTTTCACAATTACAATAATATCTTATTTACAAGTAATACCTTCATAAAACATGTAATCTTACAATAACTACATACGTGAATCGAATTTTTCATTCTTTACCATGTCTTTTCTGAGGGCAGCTTTGACTCTAAAGGTTAGGCTACTTTGTAAACAGCTTCTGCTGATAGGAATTGTATTTATTTGTTTATTTATGTTGGTTGTATGGATTTATCTCTTAGCGCTTCCAAGAACAGACACAAGGGCACCTCTCTTTTGCTTGACATTTTTGACTTCTAACGTCCCATCCTTAATTCAGAGATCAAACAAGTTTTTGTTTTCGATCGTTTGGATGAGCAACACAAAGCCCTTGTTTTTGAACCTGCCCATGCTCAATGCACACATTTCTACTTTTTGATAAATCTTTCTGATCATCTATATAACGCACATAACTGTTTTTATTGATGTTAACTCAGAAACGTAAAAATAAATAAATAAATAAATTAAAGATTTTGTGACTATGACATATGATTGGCTCTTTTTATGTATTCCATTCAGTCAAGCTCTATTAGGCAGTAAAGTCTTTTCTTTTCATAAACACTATTTGGAGGCTTTCATTATGAAAAAGCGATCAGGCTGTGAATTAACCCTGTGCTTTCCCTTTAATTTACAACTTAAATGAAGAGGAACTGTAAACAATGGGCCATTAGCATATTCATACTAAATCAGTCCTCTGTATCCCTTTTCTCAAACAGACATTGGTCCTTGTAATGACTGGGTGAAAAGAACAATATGTAACGGTTTTTGGTATTTTATTGCTGTGTATCAGTACTTGTCTATACAATTGTGGCATGCATAATCATTGCTTGGCCTCAGTAAAACATACTCAGCAAAAAAAAGAGGACGATATAAGATGTAAAGCCTAACAAAGAAAACAAAACCCTTGTAAATGTGTATCTCATGACACATTATCTTAGAATGATACTGACACAAAATACGGCCTACTTTAAAACAGACTTTAATGAAAATGCTCTATATGCTATACTTGCTGTTCACTTAGTGTGTCAGATGATTAAGTTCCATAAGGATTGATAAAACTAAACGATTTGAGTACATCAAAGATCTCAGTACAACCAAGGTCATTGTTTTATGATGAAGACATCTTTTAGCATTGTAGCACTGGCTTCTGTTATTAAAGTTTTAGGGCTGTTAGCGTTGTGAAGTTCTCTGTGGTGTTTTATTTATTTCTTTTTTGTGGAAACAGAGCCTTCAAGGTAGATATTGAAGTTCGCTATTACTTTTGCTGCAGTAGCTCTGTGTTGTTTGAGCACAATCTGACAGAGCACTTCAGCTTGCTCTTCATGAAATCTAGTCATGCTTTGTGCAGTCATGATCATAAAAACTATTGTTTTTAAAATACCAAACAATAGGGTTACAGACACTGATTTGTCATTTCTGGAATGTTTAATGGGGTGTTCACATAATGTTAACTCCTGTTCATACATTATACACGAAGTAAACACATAAAAGAAGAAAAAAATGACGAATTCCATTTTTTTGTAGTAAACTTCCTGTAGAAGAAGAGCTGAGAGACCTGGGACAGTTTCTGGTGCAATTCTGAACCGTGCTGAACTGGTACGTGAGAAGTTTGAAAATAACCCACATTTTGTAATGGTGCTACTTTTCTGCATTGTAAAGATTTTCTCATCCTGGAGATGGAAAGTGTTCAACCACAACTGTGAAAAAGTTACTTTTCTCTAAGCAATAGAAGAGGCCTTCAAAGAAACCGAGGCACATGAGTGCCAGGCTTGGATTCAACATTCACACTTTTCTTTCCTTGAATCCATAGATTATATGAAGATGTGGAGGGAATTCTCTGGCCGGAAATTAGATGCTCTATGAATATGTCCATTTACAAAAAAATTTATGATGGAACTTTATGATAAACAAACTGTAGGTCTGTAGCTGAATTTATGACAGAGAAAACTGAAAAACGTTGAGAAGCTTAGGCTACACATAATAAAAAGGTAAAAGAATGGCATTATCATCTGAAACGGTGTAAACGCACAGCCAGAGCAAACATCAAAACCATGACATCTCTGAGATGGTTTCAAGTAAACACTTAGATGGTTTTGAGGTCACATTTTATTTTTAAAGGTTTCATTTTCAATTCTGTATAAAGATGTGGGAGTCATACAAACCCTTCTCCACCTCCAATTACTTTCTGTTGCAACGCAAACCCGAATCCGAAGAGTCATGGAGTGCATAAACAGAGCAGATGTTTCATAAACAAAATATGAGATATTTATGCAGCAAGGTAGGCAGTAGAACATACAGCACTGACAAATGTCACATTCCTCCATGCTGCGGTCAATTAAATATGAATGATTTTAATCAACCAAGCCACACGTTCGTATAAAGGTAACATTTGTTTTGTTGCTTCCAGACCTTGTCAATATTGTATATTTTATAGCAAGAAATGTAACATAATTGATGACACATGCAAGGTCATAGCAAAGGGAAAATTTAATTTTTCTCTGTTTTGAACTTGTGAGATATTTCCCAAAGGAGGCTGGGTAATGTGCCTGGATGTAAATGCCAATTACAGGTCTAATTATCATTCCCTTCAGTCCAATAAATCCTAGGAGTAGTCCTGCGTGCCATCGGATGACTGATATGTAGTTACTTTAAAAAGGCAGCATTTCAACTCAGTGACAAGCTAGGAATACAAAATGTGTTTTTAAAGTACACATGCAGGCGCATGGTAATGTTTCATCCTCTGTCACCCAATCATGACCAATAATACAAACACAAATATGTCTGATTTCATAGCATTCTCCCTTCCCGAAATCCCACGCAGCGTCTAATTTATGTCAGCAAGCCCGCTATTCCATCTAATCCAATAATAACGACAACCTGGCTTTTCCGCACCCCTGTTTGATGTGGAATTTCACGGGACATATTTCACAATCCATCCCCAGAGACTCTTTAACCACTCTGGGGTGTAATGCAGACCCTGCATTTACATAATGAAGTCCTCTGTTTATTATAAACTTGTGCATTCGGTTCACGGAAGACCATTAAACAAGCAGAAAATAGAAAAGAACAGGAAAGTCGCCGTCCCGGATAGCGTATTAAAATGCAAATGTGACTTAATCTTGATCCGTGGCTCTCCATGGGCCAGCGTAACATGAGCCAAACAGGTAATGCATCCTCCAGCTTTGGCCTCCCTCCACAATGCTGCAGAGTACAATGTAGAGACGGCGCGCGAGATGGAGATGATATCTCTTTTATTGTGCAGTTGGCTGGGCTTTTGTGTGCTCTGGGGGTGTTATGGGAATTGCGAATGTTAGAAAGGGGCAGAGGAGGAGAGTAAACACATATCACTCGAGATTACATGTTGTTAGCCATTTTGGCACTTGTTAGAGGATAAAAGCTAATCATAAACATGGACAAAATGAGCCTTGCTTGATATGGGAATGAATTTGTGGCTGTGTTCCCTGTTTTTGCTTTTATGTGTGTAATAAACAGGCTTCAAAATGACTTCTTACCAAATAGCAAATCGTAGTAGTAGTAAAGACCTTGTTTAATCAAGCCTTGTATTCGAACTTCCAACAAACAGGATCACCTAACTTTTAAGCATACTCATTAAAGGAAAGTCATTACAGAAAAAACTAAATGCTACATAATGCATTTCTTTTCAATAGTTTATTCTTAAGCGTCTCGACTTAAGCAAGCACAATTAGTCAGGAGAGCTCCATTTCCCAACCCCTTCAACCTTGGTTTCAACATGAAAACAAAAGGGCTGAGATGAATGTGGAATTAACGCAGACAGCTGCTGACTCAGTTGGTTATAAACGGATGCGAAAGTAAACTTCGAAATGGCAATTACATTACAGCCCTCAGGAGAACCCTCTCTATTCTCCTGGATTTGTTGCCGGCTGGGCAAGCAGCCATATCTGTTGTTTGGCTGTGGTGAAGCAGATATGTGTAGTCAACATGGCAACAAAACACTTTTGTCTTCTGTATGCAGAGAAAACAGGGGACGGGAACAAAAGCTGAAACAATTGTCTTGTGGCTGTTGTGATGTCAGCTTGTTAATATCAAAAGCATATTTTATTTATTTACCGTGGTTAACTGTTGTACTAGTGAAAGCAAAAAGCTAGCAAATCTGACACACATGCACTAATTTGTAGGTACGGTACAAAAAAGTAGTAATCGGTGACTCTTTATTTTAACGTCTCTTTACTAGTTGCTGATTAGCATGCATATTACTAGAATATTAGCCATTTATTAGTAGTAATTTAGAACATAGTAATCCTATGGGTGTAACGGTTCACAAAAATCATGGTTCGGTTCGATACAATACAGTACCGTGTCACGGTTCGGTATGTTTTTGATACGGCAAAAATAAAATAAAATAAAAAGAATTTCTTAGATTTTTTTTTTTCAAATTTTATTTATTAAAACTAATAACTGCCTAGTAACAGCAGACGCTACAGACGCACGAGCACCGAATTGCTTTGTAATTGGTGGAGGAAGCAACGCGCCTCACGTTTTCCACTCGTTTTTAGACGCTTCGTGAATGTACCCTACATTTAATGCTAAATTATCGTTAACGCCAATGCAAACATTATTTTAGTGTGTTAGAGCAGAAAGATGCAGCTCTGGTTAAACAGCTGGATGCTGGGTTGAAATGGCAAAGGGAAATGCCTAATATTATCTGAATGCCGCAGGGATTGTTTGTAATTTGTGTGTTTCTGGTTCTCGTCTTTTTGGGGGTGGGAGGAGCAGACAGCCGGCTCCCTGTCCTGTCGTTTGCGCTGCCTTGTTGAACATAGCACTGAAAACAGTATATTTTACACAGTTCTTTTTTTTTTTCTTTCTGAATCGTTTGGTTCGTATGCGTATCCGAACCGAAAGCCTCGTATCGAACGGTTCAATACGATTACGCGTATCATTACACCCCTAATTAATACCTATTCTATATAACATTTTTTTAAGATCCCGAATCCTACCCAGTAGCTAAACTTAAACAAATAGCTCACTCAAAAATGAAAATTCTGTCATCATTCAACCAGAAATTATATATATAACGGTCCCTTTAAGAATGTCAAGGCTGTTTTGGGTCACCATTGACTTCCATAGTAGGAAAAAAATACTATGGAAGTCAACAGTGACCCAAAACAGCCAAACTTTCTTCAAAACATCTTCCTTGGTGTTCGGCAGAACAAAGAAATGCATACAGATTTGGAACTACTTGAGGGTGAGTAAATGATGACAGAATTTTCATTTTTGGGTCTACTATTCTTTTAACAACTACCTTACTATTAATAAGCAGCAAATTAGGAATTTAGGGAAAAGTCATAGTTAATAGTGAATAAATGTTCTCTATAAATACATACGCTACAGTATAAATAAATATTACTCTTGCTGCTCATAATGTTTCAGTTTACTTATAAATGAGCACATTATCTAGACCTGTTATGCAGATTAATATATCACATGGTTTATTAATGTATTAGTAAAAAAAGCATGTCAAATTTTTGGCATAATTAATATTCATGATCTAAGCCATTACTATATTGACGTCACCACCAGCACATCCGTCCCAACACACCCGATCGCACTTACAAAGTAATGCTCATGTGAATAATTAAGCATCCAACTCCACACGGGATATGCAAACGATCCAGAGCAGAGCCGTGTTGGTATACACATCTAATTCTCATATACACTGTGCCTGAAATCATGCCAGTGGGTGTTCAGTGTCTGAGGCTCAGAGAAAGTTTGCTGTATACCTGCGGGTAGAGCTGACATAGGATGATGAGCTGTTGTTCTTATCTCCCTGAAAGAGCCATACCTCAGGAAACCCTTTATCCCTGTCCTCTATATTTTATGAGCTGAGATCATCACATGCAATGAGAGTTTCTCATTTCCTGCGAAGGGGTAAAGCTAAACTTGTAATAATGAAAGCCAAATTGTGCTGACCAACCCCAGCTGCAGTTCTTGTCCATTATTAGAGCCAAGACTGAGTTGAGCCTTTGGAAAATAACAGAGTCTGGTGCTGGCGGCCTATGGGTATAGCATGCATAATCAAATCACTTCATTTTGCAATAAACTGAGATTTTTTTTTAGCAACACAGTAGGCTATGTATGCTGCAATGTTATGCCACATATTGCACATCTCATAACTCTCCCAACGGACCACTTTGCTCTGTCACTATCTGGAAGTCATCATACAGCACATTAAAGCATTAAAATACGCTGTCAAACAGAAGTCTTGAATTCTGGGGGAAGCTGTAGACAGAGTGAGATGCTATCGCTGGTTTAATTGAGCAAATTATTTCTGCTCCACAGTATTTACTGCGAAACATTTAATAAGTATTTTTGTTTTGGTGTATAATTATCAAAGCATCCTTAAAACAAGAAACATTTTCTTGCCGAGCAAAATCGCATGAGATATTTTTCGTACCCCATTGGCAAATTGCTTTTATTTGCTTTAAACATAAATCTACAACATTTAATGAGGTTTACTAAGACAAATAATGAAACAAAATGCCAATGGGGTAAGGAAAACAAAAGATTTGTTATATGACAAAAAAGTCTTATTTTCTTTCTCAGTTTTCTCTCATCATCTTGTTCGAAGGTTGTTTAGGCATTTTACTGAAAGCAAAACACAAATGAATAACATAAATACACTTAACAGATTGAAGCCTTTTCAATTTTAAACAATCCGTATCTCTATTCTCATATAAAGATGATTATGCAATCTAGATGATAAAAAAATATACTTTTCCCCCTATTTAGCTATCCCCAATTATCCAAATCAACAGTACATTTGTTATGGGAGCAACTACACAGGAGTTTAAGGTCCTTACTCAATGTGATGTTCTTTACTGGCATCAATGGTTCCATTAAGAAATCTACCAACCCTTTCCATTGCTCAAGACGTTTTACTGTTTTATAGTGGAATAGACGCTTCTCACACAAAGACAAAAATGGTTCTTTGGGGAACCCAATAATGATTATTTTACGGCATTGCTGCGAAAACCACTTTTGGAACCGATTATGTATCATCTGTTACAAGAAAACACCTCAATATACAAAATCTTGTTGAGAAATATCTTAGTAACCGTCATGCATATGCATGCCAAGATTTACATTTACTGTACATTTATGCATTTCGTGGGTGCCTGTATTCAAAGCAACTTGCAATGCATTCAAACTGCACATCAGTTAACGCGATCCTTGGGAATCAAACCCATGGCCTTGGCATTGCTTCAAAACATCATGTTACACCTGCATAGATTTCTATGATTTTTCAAAGACAGTTTTGCTGTTTACACTAATTAAGCAGATTGTTGGGGACAAACCAACGCACAAAATGAAGCAATGAATGCTAATAATATTGTGTGTGCTTTACATTAAGTAGAATCCGAGCAATGTTCCCTGACCTTGAATCGAGCTCCTCACAAGCCTGTTTACAGCAGTGTCCGTTTCCTTTAAGATCCTCTCTCTCTCTCTCTCTCTCTCTCTCTCTCTCTTCTACATTCATTTCATCTCTCTCTCTCCTTCCATCTTTTACTTCTCTTCTTTCGCTATCACTTTCTGAGCAGAGCAGCTCAGCTTCGGCATAAGCTCATTGAAGCGAAAGTCACGGCGCGCCAAACAAAAAGACAAAGTAGTCAGCGCTGCCAAGCCATGCACCCACACACTGAACAATGGCCTCAATGCTCACTTCCCCCAGCATGAGCCCTGTAATGCTAAGAATTTCACGAACATCGATTGTGTAGTGGGCAGGCACAAAGCGGTGCCATCGGTAAGTAGGTGGTACTTATGTCGATCATATTGTTTCATCTCTGTAGGACAAGACAAGAGGTAACAAGCATTTATTGCAGTGGAGGAAGAAACAAAGCATGGCAACAGGTGGAGGACTTAGGTTTGGCACTTTTGGTCTCTGATGATGCTATATGCAATATAATCCTAGCAAAGTTTGCTTTGTAAATGCTGTTTCTTTTTACAGTCAGAAGATCCAAGCCAGTGCAGAGCTAGAGCGAGAGCAGTAGGTAGTAATATGGATCATTTGAGAGAAAAATGGGAAATAACCATGATCAGACAGAAGCTGTCTTCTCTCTCTCTTTCTTTCTCAAGCTTGCTGCCTCTACGTTTTTCTGTTGTATCGTTTTTTCGTTTGAACATAACCAGACATTAACAATCTTCCATTAGAAAAAAATTAGAATGAATTTGGGAAAAAAAGGCAACTAGCACCTTGCTTCATAGGAATCTACTCTTCTTGTAAATTGTACAAACCTCTGGCTACATTTTCTTGCTCGCTTGCAGCAACAAAGCTTGATGCAATGGGCCACTTTGTCTTGTTTTAATGATAATAGCTTATTTTACGACCGCCATCAATTTCCCTCCTGAATTCGAAAGGTTCCTTAGACTTATCTGAAACAAATCTGCCGTTTTCACCCAGCGGCAGTACATGTAACTTTCAGCAGGGGGAGCAAGAGAGCCAGAAATCAAGTTGAAGTGGTCCTCCTAGTCTGTCTGACCACTACAGCGCATGCAGAGGTTTCAGCCCTGCTGTACCCTGGGGCTTTAGCGAAAGACCTACAGTATCCACTCCGCCGCAGCATTTTGGTGCTGTTTTGCAGCTAATGCCCTTTTAAAGGCCACAGTCAAGTGACACAGATGAATCTTATAGCGAGTTAAAACAATGAAGCAGGGGCGAGCTCTATTTCAGTGCACTCTGTAAGTAAAGTATGTTTTTAGAAACGGCTCTGTGTTTTTCTAGATAACTGTACAGGTGAAGTGGAGATTTCAGCGTTAAAGACTACACTAGTGTACAGAACAACACACTACTTGCCAAGCATAGCGTATTCTCTAAAGACTATGTTTAAGACTGCTGTAGAACCACATGCACATATAGAAAAATATCAAAGAATACAAATATTTTGGGTTTCACAAAGAATTTTTTCAGTGAAGATGTCACTAATGTTCACAATTTAAAGTACCTTTTGTGCATCGGAAAGGTTTTATGGATGTTAAGGTTCTTTATACAGCAATAAAGAACCATCATTGCATCCACATTTTCTTGCAGGCTAAGACCCTAAGAACAGCAGGTTGTTACCGATTGGTACAAAATATACATTTAAAAACAGAACAGTCGATATTTTTATTCATATACAGCAAACATACACCCTAAATATGTGCTCTCAATCAAATCTCAATTATGAACAAATAAACAACGAGCAGCTCAAGCACCTTTACTAGAAACAACACTTTATCAGACTCACTTAGAGCAAAACCAATGAAAATCTCTCCTTTGAAACACTATCTATAATATATGTTCAAATATAACTCTGTACCTTATCGAAGCCGTCTCAATAACAGTTGACATCACAAGAATGCACACATACGTCTTAGCAGCTATGCTAAGCTGTAGATGTCAAAAACAGTTAAAAGAATATTTCACTAATGGCAACTTCTATTCTATTATGAAATGTGATTTATTTTTGCTTACAAAAATGTAAATGTCTTTAGAATAGTTGGTTTATTTGGAAAAATAGGCATTTTGCTTGCAGAGTATGTAGTTACATCTTCTATCAGCATGGGCTAACAGGGTCAAAATTTTGGCTGGCTCATGTATGATAAAAAGCACAAGTGCTGAGCGGACCACAGTGTGTGTTTCTACGTGATCTGACTTAATTTTAAGTTCATTTTCATTTTGATTTATGTTAGATAAGTTCAGTTGTTTGCGTTCAGTGAAAGGGAAAGTTTTGTTCTACTTTACATCACAGCTAGAATATGTTAGCGGATTTCATGTGTCATTAAAAGCCAACGTCCCCTTCAAATCTACGTCTGTGCCTTGAGCAACTTTCAAAAAAAGACACTGTCTCTTACTGCAGAAAGAATCTTAGAGAAGGAAAGCCCACGAGAGTGAACGGATTAAGAACCTTACCTGCCTTGACAGCCGGGGAAAAATACACATTTCACACTTAGGTTGGCGTCTGATATCCCTTTGCCTCACCATGAATGTCAAAAGAAATGTTTTTATTACTAATGCTCCCTTTAATATCAGTCATATTGGCACCAAATGCAAGACAGTCTCTCAGCTAGCACTGAGATTACTTACTGCTTTATAATGAATGCAGGAATGTAATTTGCACCTGCTCTCAATATATCAGATCTCAAAGTCTGTTAGCACATGCAGATATGGCTGTGAATAAGTCATATGCAAATATATTACAGTTTACAAATCTTCAGAAGATGTTGTTGAGAGTTGTTTGAACAGTGAAACTAAACTGCAACAGAAACTAGTTTGGGGCTTGATCCCATCTTGTTCTGGTAAATTGGTCCCTGAGCTGGTTGATATGATGTTGAATGATCAGGTGCTGTTGAATAAATTAATTGAAGTTGTTTTGACAACAACACACTTAGCCTAATATTCTCACTGACACACAATAAGGGTTCATCTGATTACATTATGCACCATTACTTTGATGTGAACTTTTGTACCACTTTTAGTAAAGGTCATTGAAATTTATAGTAAACAGAGCTGACCACGAACGAGTAATTTATTACGCAGTGACCTATTAAATGAGATTCTTCATAATTAGAGAAGAGCTTCTCAATTAATTATACTACCGTTCATGTTTAGGCTCTAAGACTGAAAGAAATTTGTTATGAACACAAATGCTGTATTTGTTTGATTAAAAATTCAACAACAGTCATATTGTGATTTAAGATAACAATTTTAAAAACTGCTTTATATAATTATAAATATTGTAGAATATAATTTATTGTCATTATGGAAAAGCTGAACTTTCAGCAGCCATTACTCTGGTCTTTAATATTGATGTAACCATGTAACTTCAACTTCCTTTTACACAAATTTGAACTGTTCTGTCCATCTGTGATCATACAGGACTCGAAACCAAAGCTCATCACTTCTCAAGTACATCTCTGTACTCCATGAGCTATTGAACAAACCTACTGTATGTGAAAACCCATAGATATGAAGCTGGACATGTGTGACGCTAATGTTTAAAAGCATCAGTTCTCAAATATCCCAGCATATTATTATTGTTTTGAAATCATAACATGATATTCTTCAAGTAGGGACAATTACACTTTTATAATTAAAACTCTGAAAGGAATAAAAAGTCTCTGAGTTTTACTGCTTCTAGTGTTCATATCTTTTGGAAACTGCAGTGATCTGTACTTGTTGGTACATATTTTGTCTCTCGCTAAAAAGTACACCAAGTTTACATTTTTTAATTCGGAAGCAGTCCCTGCAGATGTCGTAATTCAGTGGGTACGGAAAGTATTCAGACCCCCTTATATTTTTCACTCTTTGTTATATTGCAACCATTTGCTAAAATACTGTAATTCATTTTTTCCTCATTAATGTACACACAGCACCCCATATTGACAGAAAAACACAGAATTGTTGACATTTTTGCAGATTTATTAAAAAAAGAAAAGCTGAAATACCTCATGGTCCTAAGTATTCAGACCCTTTGATCAGTATTTAGTAGAAGCACCCTTTTGATCGAATACAGCAATGAGTCTTTTTGGAAAAAATGCAGCAAGTTTTCACACCTGGATTGGCGCTTACTGGTAAGAATTAAGACCAAAAAATATCTTATATTCTATATATAATATCTAAATATTCTATCTTGGTGTCATCAGACCAGAAAATCTTATTTATCACCATTTTTGAGTCCTTCAGATGTTTTTTAGTAAACTCCATGAAGGCTTTCATGTGTCTTGCACTGAGGATAGGCTTCTGTCGGGCCACTCTGCCATAAAGCCCTGACTGGTGGAGGGCTGCAGTGATGGTTGACTTTCTATAACTTCCTTCAATCTCCGACTGCATCTCTGGAGCTCAGCCACAGTGATCTTTAGGTTCTTCTTTACATCTCTCACCAAGGCTCTTCTCCCCTGATAGTTCAGTTTGGCCAGATGGCCAGCTCTAGGAAGGGTTCTGGTTGTCCCAAACGTATTACATTTAAGGATTATGAAGGCCACTGTGTTCTTAAGAACCTTAACTGCAGCAGAAATTTTTTCGTAACCTTGGCCAGATCTGTGCCTTGCCACAATTCTGTCTCTGAGCTCTTCAGGCAGTTCCTTTGGCCGCATGATTTTCATTTGCACTGACATGCATTTTGAGCTGTAAGGTCTTATATAGACAGGTGTGTGGCTTTCCTAATCAAGTCCAATCAATATAATCAAACACAGCTGGACTCAAAAGAAGGTGTAGAACCATCTCAGCAAAGGGTCTAAATACTTCGGACCATGTGATATTTCAGTTTTTCTTTTTAAATCTGCAAAAATGTCAGCAATTCAGTTTTTTCCTGTCAAAATGGGGAGTTGTGTGTACATGTAAATGATTTTAGCAAACGGCTGCAATATAACAAAGTGTACAAAATTTAAGGGGGTCTGAATACTTTCCGTACCCACTGTAGAGTTTGTTGATGTTACGTGATTATTGATGGTTTTCTTCACTAAAGTAAGGGAACGTTCTTTCCTTTGAAAGTACATTTTTGCCAGAGGTATGCACTACGTCATCCGCCGGGATCACAGCTACCACCTATTTAAACCTAATCAAAAGCTTGGAGGTGTATGGTCATTTTTTTTTACATAAACCTAATTGGATTAATCTGAAAGAAGAAAGTCACATACACCTAGGGTGCTTCAAAGGTGAGTAAAAGACTAATTTTCATTTTTGGGTGAACTATCCCTTGAAATTTTGAAAGTAATGTACATATCTGTATCCATCTTTGAACACTAGTGTATCTCCCTACATGCATTCAACAATTATTAAAAATATTTAAATGTAATAAATATCACAATAGCAACTTCATTTATTTGTTTAAATTTCATCTCACAATTAATCACAATCTAAACATCTATGGATGTGACCGAATATCACATGGTTGTCCATATCCACCGAGTCTCATACATGCTAATCAAGGCAATTCGATTATAAAACACTAATAGCATTAGCAACGTACAATTGCCCGTAACACAACCCCTACTGTACACCTAAAAAGACAATCGTTGCACCCTTCTCAAAGAAGGCGTAAGCAGGTGAGATACCGGAGGGCTTTGCAAGCCCCTTCCTGCACCCTGCCATGCGTGTTAAATATTTTCACAAGTTTCAAACTCTCTCCTGCTTTTTCTCTGAGGAGCAGAGAATGAGAAAGATAGCTATCATTAACGAGCATGTTTCATTAAAGGGAGGCTAATGGGTACTCTTTGAAGCTTCGCCAATGGCTCTCTCGTCAGAGATCACTGCACTACACTGATTGCTACAGCCGCTTCAGCATCACTTACCGTCACATTAACACACCAGCATGTGCTGCCTCCTCTGAACAGGGCCTGATAGGGGTGCGTCAAATTAATGAAGTAGAGAAGATCTGCTCTCTTTTCTGTAGACTTGAAAAGCTCATTTAGTCCTTTATGACTTGGATGTCTTCCTCTGTATCTCTGGCTCGTGTTCAAGGGGAGGGGGTTAATTTTTGCTTTACAGGACTGCCGCTGATAGCTAAAAGCCAGCTGTTACCTGTTTGTTAATCTCTTACACTGCTGTCGAATTACTTAACACAAGTTATCTCGAAGCTGAACTATGCTTGCAAAACTGAATTGCAAATCACACCAATTCAGTTGAGCATCTGACACACACAGAGCCTTTTTCAGGCTCTTTTCAAGCAGTTGTTCTATCTTTAGCTTTTCCAACAGGTAACACTGATATTCAGATGGTGTCACAGCAAGAAGTGCTTAGTGTAAACAATTTGCACTCAGTAACACCCACCAAGAGTAAAATTAGTTACCTGGGACTGGGGAGGCAATCTCAGAAGGTTTACTCATGCAGAAAACCTACTGAGCTGCAGGCAGCACTGTTCCTTTCTTCAAAGAAGCATCTTTGGCTAGGGAGGATGTCTCTTGCGTATCCTTCTCATATCCCTGCAAATAATCTTGTCCTGCTGACTAGCATAAACCTCCTGAATTTACTACACATGAATTTACTATTCAAGATAGCTGTGACAGTACAGGAAAAGAGGCCTTTTGTATCAGAATATGAATTTAAGTCATTTTGTTCAGATAGGCTGAATTCATTTGTCTGATTGGTAGCAAACAAAATAGACTGCTAAAAAGATCATTTTAGATCAGCATTTTTAATGGTTTATGTTAGCTGGTGAGGTAGTGATGGTTTGGAGAAACAGAAAAATACTGAGAATTTCTGAATTTGAATCAAATTTGGAAACTAGAATTTAAAGCAATAAACAATAAAAAAGAAATGAAAACATCATGACTCATTTGAAATTTTTTGAATAGTTTTTAAAAAAAAAAATTTTTAAGGCCTGTTCGCACCGATAACTATAACAACAAATGGTCAACATGTGACCGATACCTTATGCCGCCTTCATCTTGCTTTATTTTTTCAAGTATTTTCATGCTGAGTTTTCAGGAAAGTACTACTTAAGTCAAACCATTGGAGAAACCAACGTCCAAAACGCAGCTACATTCATGCAGACCTTCTCAGCAGGTTTAAACCAAAATCACTTCACAGGACCATTTAAAGTAAAATAGCTCTAAAGTACTTCACTGCATGAATCACTATAGTAATCACACAGCTACAGAGCTGAAGAATAATGTCCATTATGAATTGATTTCCTTAATGACGAGTCAATAGTCCAACTAAATGTAGAGTTTAATAGAGCTTAGCAAAGTCTCAAAGAAGTGAGGCATCACATCTGGTGAACGCTCAAAAAACACTCTCCTAAATGATCCCAACACATCAGTCATCAACTGGAATTGTGCACCCATTGAATCTAAGTGCTGCTGCTAGTGGTTATTCATATGGGGATTGAGACAGTGAGTCAGTGGTATCCATCATTATCTTTTCAAAAAGGAAAAAAGCATTTGGCAGGGAGGTAGTAGAACCGACAAGATGACTGCACTCAAAACCTCCTTTTAAATTGTCAATTTGCAATTGATTTTCCTAAAGCTGTAAAGTCTCCATTACGGTCAATTCGGTGTTATACTGTATATCAAAGTTTGGATCAAAGTTAGAAGAGTTATTTTTAACACGCCGTTTCCACATGAATAAATACAATTACACCTCAAATATTTGTATGATAATGTCCTTTCTTTGCGCTGTAAGGTTGAAACGTTCTGCAAATTGAGAGGAAAACTTCTCAGAGAAACTTTAATGGATTGCTAGGTGGAATAATGACAACTCTTAAAATGTAAAACAGCAGTCACTCAACCAGAGTCTCTGTTCAAGGCGAATATATTAGTTCCACCAAAAAGTCATTAAATTCTAACTTAATATCTACCTACACCCATCACAAACGTCAAGCAAACCACAAAGTAAAGGTTTGCGCACGAGCACAATGCATTTGCATGGTCTGATCAGCCAAGTCGCTTTCAGATTTAGATTCATAGAGCTATGTAAATGCCGAGATCTAGAACCTGAAGTGGGGACCACTGGAGTGGGTCCCTGATAAATTGCGCCAATAAGGCTTGTGTTAAGACCCGTGGCCTTATTACCAAGGTTTAAGCCGTGCTAAAATGAGACCAAGTGAGGGATTAATAACTACAACTATATAAAGAGACTTCAGGCGCATTCGTCTCCGTCGGAAATCCAAGCATCACACTGACGGTGACAAATGTCTGTTCTCGTACGCGGGTAGTGTAAGTAATTATATACAAATGAACTTGTCAGAGACTGCGGGGGAGACTATCGCCAGCGCTTGTTCCCTCCCTACTTGGCTTCTCTCCTGTGAAATTCCCACACCGCCTCTTTTGGAGACAAACGAGCTTGCGCATGCTAATACAAAGATGCATGTATTCATATATTTCCATTCTAAAGCAGCCCGTCTCCCGCACGTGTGCCTTATCAAGCGAGGAGTGTTACACACACGCCTGTGAGAGAGCAATACATGCTTACTGTAAATATAAACATGAGAGCAGATGAGAAAGTGTCGGAGTGCGGGAAACATTTTTCACTCTTACCAATAAGCTGCAGACTGCCAAGGGGTGGGGAGGGATTGCTGAAATGGAAAATGCATGCAAGGCAGACAAATGTTGTTGGGCTTTAATGTATTAGCTGACTTCATCTATATTGAGATGTCACTATGGTGCCTAGTGAGTTCATATGCATAATGACCAAATGGTGAAACATAATGTATATTATAATTTACTATAAAGAACATAAACATGGGTTATACCTATACAATTAAATAATCACGACTGAAAAACAAGCACTCATAAATGTAAAGTATTGTATTTCACAGTGAATAATGCTGAAACTGGAGGGTTTTTTTTTCTTTTGAACGATTCACTAAGGGTTTTTTCACCCCTGTAGATTGCTTGCTTTGTTCCAAAACAGGGATTTAATTTGTTACAATGTTGCATTTTCTTGTTGGTTCGGTTTTATGAAGCAACATTGCAAAGCATACAAAATGCCAAGGAATGAGGTTTCGTCTGGACAGCATTCTTGTAATCCTAATTAATTAATATGAAAAGTTGCTCTAAATAAATCTCACTCAGAGAATCAGGCACTGACTGCTGCTTTTTGTAACATACCCCTTCTCTTGAATAATGACACCCATTGGACTGGATTGCTTTCTCACCATTAGTGAAACGGTCCAGAAACAGAAGAGTGTGGCAGATAACTATTAAGTAATCAGTAACTTATTTTTTCAATTTTCCAAGAACTACTAAGATCTAGATCTCTATACTGGTTCATAAGCAATATGAATGATACAGACTGCATTATTAATTCCAAAGTGAAAGTCATGGTGGTAATGACACAAGTATTGCCAAATTCTTCAGTAGAAATGACTAATTATTTGGGTTGCACTTTATTTTACGGTATGTGTCTTTACAGTACATGTACTTACAACAGCACCTAATCTCTAGCGATCATCATCTTTTAGTTTACAGAGACCATCTCTGCATTTGATAAATAAACAGTTTAAAAGTCATTATACATTACCATCACTCTGTTCTCCTATTTAATAATGTTCAGTGCTTTGCTACTATCTGTATTAAATGTAATAAAAGTAATTGATATGGGTAGGGCTAGGTTAAGGGTTAGGTTCAAGGTTAGTAACTATTCACTATCTTATTGTAATACACAAGTATTACACAAGTACACAATACATAAGGAAAAAGACTGTAGAATAAAGTGATACCATTATTTAAATCAGTATAGTGAATATCATGATAATAGTAATTACTGAAGCCACTGCAAACTTTTTGAGGTTTTTGTAAGGTCCAGGACTTGGTGAATTAGTAATTAATTTTGCTTGATTTGGCAACACTTAAATCATTACTAGAGGTTTAATGTCATCTTCACTTTAGAATACTAAGCATTTTTCCAAAATCCAAAAAAATCCCAAGTTTTAATTTCTTCAGATGATGTAGTAACGCTTGGTTCATTACTATCCAAAATCTTACAAATATCTTAAAAGTTTAAAATGACATCAGTCAATATTGAAAAGTTATGATGATTTTCAATTTAGAATCCTGATCCTGTTTGGTTATGGTAACACTTGAGTCATTACTAGTTACCATGATCTTCATTTTAGAATTAATTATCCATTAGGCCTAATTCACACTCATTATGGACCATACTTAGCAGTTTTTTTTGTTAGTTAGTAGTAGTTACTAAAATGCTAATAGTGCATTAATTATTTGTATCCGTAACGACAGAACGGTATTCTAAGGTGTTACCCCTCTGCCTCATCCATGTGTGTGTTGATTAAGTATTTTGGCTAATTTGCTTTCAGGATGTCCATCTGGTTAGGACACCATATTATGTGGCTTCAGTAAAGAACAAGAGTGTTGTCCTCTCAGCTCCATTTAACACGTTTTACTACCCTATAATTCGTTCCACCGAATCCAGTATTTTCCCCCAAAGTCATAGCAAAATGTGAAGAGTCTGTAGAGCTCAGCCTATGCTTGGGTTACACTTGTGTATGAAACAAAAAAGACTCTGAGAGATTCCAGAACACCTTTACTTTCAGCCACATACATATGAGCTATACTTGTGACTAGGTTTTGTCAGTCATATATAGAACAAAAAAGAGATTCAGAAAGATTTTGGCACACACAGCGAATCATAAACTCAAATATGCACTATCCATCATGTTTTTCAGCAGTGACTGGAGGCATTTTGAATAAAGCAGCACAAACAATGCTTGTTATTTGTTCGCTTTTAGACAGCTGGGCCTTTGATGGGTCTGGCCACAGTGAGACCACTAATGATGTGTTAACTGTCAAAAAAATCCGACATCAGACTGTCACCATTAGAATGCACATATAAACATCCATAAATGTGCACGTCTCAAAGATGCAAACAATGTGTCACACTGAAATGGAATTAAGAGGAATAAAGCAGGTTTTTAAAGTCATATCTATTATCTGAGCAACACTGTATAAAAACAAATCCCAATCACTTTGCTTTTTACATGATGTTATTTCATTTCTATTAATCGAACTGACAATCAAGTTTTGTTTAGTGAAAAGAGACGTTCATTACTGTTCTTCATTTCAAAACATAGTGACATTTATAGTAAACACAGCACATTCTTCAAATGTATTCATAAACATATTCAAGACACCTGGCACTGATGTCAGAATCTCATCATCACAGCTCCAGGGCTACGAAGACGCCTCGCTTTGATCCTGTCAGTTTGGGCTGGGATGCTACATTCGACCATTGCTCTTTCAACAAACATCTGTTAAAAACAAGCAGCCAGCATTTCTTAACAATAACAGATTTTGGGCCCTGGTCCCCTCGTGAGTTCCTGGATTGTTGCCCGTGCCCTGTGGTTCCACGCCAATCATAGCCACCATGTGTTTCTGTCTTTACTTCTCATGCTAAACACGCCATTAATATCACTTTGTGTCACTTCATTAAAACATCCCATTACTTTCCATCATGGCTGACGTCCACTAATGCTTCTCTGGCTCTCAGGGTGAGATTAAAGCCTTAATGTTCATTCCCTACTCTCATTAGGACACAGGCTTAGATAGCCTCCTCATCGCTACCTGTCACGCTCGGAGACTCTTCTGCTGTGCAGATGAAGATGGAGGACTGCTTTGGGGAGTTTTGTTGTTGTGCTTTCTAAAATGGCTGCTACCTCAAACTGAATTCCCAGCTTCCATTCTGAGCAAGATGTAATATCACTTGATTAGCCATTTCACTTGGCTCCATTTTTTTGCATTGCTATTTTGTTGTTGGACCCCTTGATAGTACTCATGGGGTATATCAAGCCTCATTAAGGCAACTGCTTCTGTATATGAGGCTTTTAATGGCATTCTTGATTTGAAAACTGATTTTTTTATTTGTTAAGACTTGCGTGGGATATAACTAATAAAGCAGTCTCCAGTAATGATACTCACACCTCCTTTTTTTATGTGCCATTCTTGGTTTTAACTTGTTAGGCTGGCAGAGTTTCAGGTCTTGGTAGAACTGGAATCATTTGCACTATCCATTGAATTTCTTGATACAGCACCTTTTATGCAACAAAATATGTACCTTTGCACTTTTTGTGCAGCACTGCACGTAAGGCTGCACAAAGACTGGCGCTAAAACACAGGTTTAATATGTGACCCTGGCACATTTTTATTACGTTGATACAGGCACATATTTCTGTGTTTTTATTACATTGTTTCAGTTACATATTGCAATGGTTCAGAATTTAAAAATCCAGGGACTGTCGCTAAAAGTTAATGTTCAATCATGTTGGAAATATGCACTGCACCAAATCCATTTGAACACTGTGCAACGCCGTGTCACTTGAGCTACCGAGTAAACCTACTGTATATGAAAACCAATAAATATGAAGCTGGGTATGTGTGATGCTAAGGTTCAAAATTACACGTTTTCAAATCTAATATGAATATAAGGTGTCAGGGTGTGAGGGTGCCTCTAGTGTTCTTCTTTTGGGGGGGGTTGGAGGGGGGCTGCACTGATGTACTTATTGGTACATATTTTGTAGCTTGGTAAAAAGTGCATCAAGGCACATTAATGCCATGAGACCAGAGTTAACAACTCTCAATACTTGACAGAAATGTTGTTTCTTGGACAAAGAAATCAATTGGCTTTAGAATACATGGAAAAAGTTGAATGTTTGACAGTTTAAAACTTTTGTGTCCTTTTTTAAAGCTTGAAAGCTTCGGCCTCTTTCCATTGTAATTTTATAGAAAATAACAGAAAGCAACCTTCAGATTTTCTTCTTTTGTGTTCTGCAAAAGAAAGTCATGGTGTGGAACAACAGAGTAAATGATGACAGGATTTCAACATCTTGTCAAACTATTCTTTAAATCTCTATCAACAGCATTGGTGTCATGTTTGATGCCAAAAAAATTAAAGTCATAATTTTTCTTGTAAAAATGAAACTCGTGACTACAGTTACGCCTACAATGCAAGTAATTCAAATCAGATCAGTGTTCAGGATAGCCTGAGCCCGCCCATTCTTTCTGTGACGCAAAAAAAAAAAAAAAAAGTGGGAACCAATGAGAAACGAGCCCCCCCTCCCCCTCCCCAACCGATCAACCAATTTGTGTTTACCATAATGACTTACAGTAAACAATGTATTACAGTAATGACTAGAAGTCACTGTGTACATAATCAGATCAGAGCTATGGCAACTTGATCAAAAGAATGAGAAATGTTTTATGATCTACACGAGATCATCTAGTGATGTGGAGGATGAACAAGTAGTTCTGAGAATTTCATTTCTGATCTGAAAAATGGACCAAAGCCCCTGAGAATAACGGTAAACTGACTTTGGCCCTTTTATCTCCATCAAAGGTTCTGATTTGTGTGTGATTAATTTTGACTCCTAGTGTTTCCACCTGGGTAATTGTGTGCTAACTGAGCTCAAGCTGTGCAGAACTGAGTTAACATTATTGAATGCTAGTGTTTTCTAAATGACCACAACGTGTAAGGAATGAAAAATGTAGGGATTTGTGTGTACTAATAATAGTTCACCAAATTTGATTCATGTGTCAAAGCAGGGAATAGTGTTTATAGTTCAGGGAAATGGGTGTGCTTTTAGAAAAATAGAGTAAACTAAATGAAATTTTAGTTTAAAAGCTCGGTTATAGCGTTTTAGCAATCGAGCAAAACTGTAATCTGGCAAAACCGGCTGAAATAGCTTGACAACATTTTCCTACTGCTTTAATGAAGCTAGCTTACAATTGGTTACGGTGGCTTCAGGTTCCGCCGCTACATATACGTCATCAGAATGAGTGGTCTGATTGGTTGCAGATTCGTTCAGTAGTATACAGAGGCATCTGATGGACGCCGGTTAAGCCCGCCTCCCAGAAGGTTGGTAGTAAGAGCGTGGTATGAGGTGGAAGGTGGTATGAGCTTTATAGTCGCGGAAGCCAGGCTATGTTCAGGAGGCTTTAAAAACAAAAATATGAAGCTTGTATTTTGTTAAAGCACTTAAATTATTCAAAAAATCTTTGTTTATGTATGCGAGTTAATGTTTTGTCACCTCTTCTAGGTGGTTGAACTTGGAGGTAGGTGGAGATGCTCTATATAAACAGTGCTTTACAGAAAGACCTGCCATGTCCTCTGGACGCTCTCATTGGAGTTTGCCTTGTATTGAAGCTTTTACATTTCTTTAAAACAGAATAATAAACTACAGACACAGGGTCAGTGAGGAAATTCAATGTGAGCGTGTTGAATCTCTTTCAATAAAACTCATCCATTCTGTCTAATATTTTGACTGAGGAGTATCATACCATGGATAAGGGAAAAATAATTGTTTATTTCAGATCATGTTGAATTAATCACCAATGCAACAGTGGGCTTATTTAAAGCTTGTTATTTGTGTTGTTTGCTTCAGGGGTCAGTTTGGGAAAATACTTTTTGTTTCATAGCTGTCTACACTGACACAAACAGTTCCCTTTTCAAACAGGCTGCAAGCGCAATAAAAAAAAAAAGCATGAAACCTACAAAGCAAAGTTCTTTTTATTACATGGAGAAGAAAATAGGCTGTATTTGTGTTATGCGTGTGTTGCTAAATGTAGAAATGAACTGTATAATGTAACTGGACATGTACAGGATACAGATATTTTAATAATTTAAATGGTGTAAAATATCCTCACCAGCATTTTCATCCCTTTTTATAAGAAGAATGAGTTTTGGACTGAGGAGCTAAGGGGTATGTGAAAGTAACACCTACCTCAGTAAAAGAACAATAAGCAGAACTGTTTAATTATTTAAGATTCGCCTCAAAAACTTGCTCTGTGGATTATTACATCTTGGAATATATTGTGGTTCTATGCGGGAAAGACCGGAGTTATCATAGAAGTTTGATGCGTTTCAAGAATCGAATGAAAGGGGCGTGGCTTAATGAAAGTGGGCGGTAACTCACTGTTACCTCATGAATATTAATTAGGGATTTAAAAAGATCACCAACTGTTCAGTGGTGACAAACCATATGGTCCAGTAGATACAATCTGAGTGATAGACATGAAATAACCCAACAAACTAAGAAAAAGCTGCATTCATTCTTTCAGTGAGAAATGTTTTGCTTTCTGTCCTCGTTCTTGTCCTGAATATTTATTTTATCATTGCCATGGCCTTATTTTATAATGAATGGGGAAACCTGGGGAGGAGTGTCAAACAAGCATTTTTACTCTCTCTCATTACAACGTGGCGAAGCCTTTGTAAATGACTTTGCGGCATGAGTCGGTGTGCCTGTTTAAAAATGCATGGGATTAAGGAGGAGCGGAACGAAAGCATATCAGCCGAGCTCAACCGAGTGTGTTAGCGAAGGAGCAAGGACAAGAAAATTGACACTTGATGATTTCTCCTGCTGATGTGTAGGAATGTTCAATCACATTTAAAAGGCTCATTTTTGTTTTTTACTAACACTCTTTCCCTCCCCATATCTGCCACTCTTTAACAAGTTCTGCATTTTGGCGCACCTATTTATAGTTTAGAACCGCCTCTCAGCTCTTTGGCTCTGCTTCAGAAATATTATTGTTCCCACCTGGACTTTAGAGAACTAGAAGCTCATAGTTAAAGTGCATTTAAGTCTCCTGAAAGTTCACAAACCAGACACTATATTGACAGCACTTATGTTCTGCTCTCTGATGGGGTCAGTTTCTGAGATCACAGCTCGCAACTGCACAGAGACTTTGAGGGCTTGATATGAAAAATATCACAGTTGACTTTTTTTACACTTTGCATTGAACAAAATGACATGGCATGAATGCCCTTTAACAAGCACTACAGCATTTTATACATTTCTTTATAGACAAAATAAAGCCTTGCAAACTATTGTAGCTTTTAAATCATTTCTTTTTTCTTTTTTTTTTTAAGTAGAAATACTTTATATAAAAAAAGAAAATTGCCTTTTTCTTATGTCAATTTCTTATCTTCCATTTTTTACTTTTTAAATTTAATTAAATGTGGCTGTGATACCTAATATAGTAGTACTGTCAAATCAATTTATCATAATTAATCGCATATTTGTACTGTATGCATTTATAAATGCACACATATACATGAAAATATTCAAGAAGTATATTTATGTACATATAAATATGAACAAAACACACGTATTACGTAAAAACAAACATATTTTAGTGATTTTGGATGTCATTAATCGATTTGACAGCACAAAAAAAATTATAAACAAACAAACAAACATAAACATGAAATATATTTGAAACATACTGAACTTACAGTATGCATTGATTCATAAATAATTTCTCCTTCCCAGCTCACTGTCATTATCATTAAAAACATGAAAGACAAAAAGAAAGGTGGAAGGAAATAACAGAATAACCATTTTCCTGTAAATAGCATTTTTTTCAGTCATTTTCAGGGGATGCTTCTACAGTTGTGTGCTGAATCTATATTTTTCCATTGCATTGACTATGCACTGCCTGTTAACACCCTGTTGTATAGGGGTATTATTTATGTATATCTTTATGAAAATTGAACCAATTATGTGAAAAGATTAGGTGTTCTTTCTGTCCTTGATGAATTATTCACACTGTATTGTAGAGGACTGTCATGGCCTGACCATTAGGATTCAACAGAGCTTTAAGAGACTAGGGAAGAGTGACGTTGAACTGGTATTTTAGATATTAACACAGATCAAAATGAACTTAAAAAGAAGGAACAAAACCACATAAGAAAATATAACACTTATACTGTATATATACTGTATATATATATACGCAACCCAAAATCAATAACACGAGAGCCCAAGTGTGAGATCTGGAAACAAAGCAATATTCAGCCAAACAATATGTAACAAAGGATGTGATCTCTGGGAGTTGGACAAAATTTGTTCTAAGTAATTGGTTACTGGAGCAGCAGAGAAATTCTACAGAAGGGTGATTACTAATGTGGGATAAGATAGTAGAACATGAGCGTACATAAATGATCCATGGGGAAAGCTCTGCCTTTGCATGATAAGAGAAGAAACAGTCTTTCCCTTCCTCTCCCATCAAAAATACAGAATATAAACAATATGAACAGGCATCTCTAACAGAAATTTATCAGTTTTCCCTCTTTCATTTAACCCTCATTATGTTCTTTGCATTGGATCAATATCTCGTTAATATTATTGTCACTCTAAAGCTTTCTCCCTATTTACAAAAAATAACAACAGTCATTTTAAATCCATTTATATAGCCACAAGGGCCCATGGAATCACTTCACAAGTGTTGTTTTCTTTGCAGTATAAGTTTGGGTAAGACACAATTGGGTACTTTAATGGACACAAATTAGTACAGTGCTAAGTCATCAATTTTAATCTTTTCATGCATTGTGCAGCGAATCAGAGTGTTGATCAGAATGTTGATCAGAACATTGAAACATGAGGGGGCCGAATTCCACATAGAGGCCTCAAGATTGACAGAAAGTCAATCGGCCCATGTTACCTTGTTGCCTGCCTGATGCACGCAGATCCAACAGACATTGTCACAGGACAGCGTGCAACATTAACAAAAAAGAACACATTGAAAATCCCAACTAAGGAAGTTGCAAATAACCAAGATAATGGTCAAAGACACAGGACATCTTTATCAGTACATGGGTAAAATTAATCTTCTTGCTTGAAATTTTTCTTCCCACCAATTCTTAGTCAAATGTATCATATTCATGTTATAGACATCATGTACAGTATGTCCAAAATTATATTCTGCAAAAGCGGGAAAATTCAGACCATGTGACTGATAAAGGTAACATTTGGATTTATGATTTGGGAGGAGAAATATCCCCACACTCTGAGCTAGGATGATATCTATTGGTTAAAACACGTCCACAGATGAGTTTAAAAGCTCAAGACTCTATTCAAATTACACTCTTAGCCTCAGCTCTTAGTCAATTTTCAACTGGCTTTTAGTCATGATTTCGATACAAATGTTAACCTCATTGACGAACTCAATGCGAGAGTTAATCTTTTGATTGATGGTTGTTCAAATTGACGCAATAGCACCTATTGCTGTAAAATTGGGATTTCACATTTTCATTCTCTTAAACTTACCTCAGAGAAACTTACCTCATTCTCTCTCTTCCTGCAACTCGTACGAATTTGTGAATGCATGTTGTTATGTGTTAGTTTAGTTTATGTGTCTTATAGGTTTATCCAATAAAACCATATTTATAATTAAAAAGACAAGTATCTTGTGTTTTGGGCTTACAAGTTAATGTCTTAAACAGTTGATCTTGTTACTATGCTTAATAGTGTTTACACTATAATCTGGATTTTAATATCCAGCGCAGAGTTAATGTTATACGGCTCGTTCAGTGAATCACAGAGCGACTACGTGACCAGCCGTAAAACAGTGATTCTGTTCAAATTCCCTATAGAATCTTAAATGATTCTGATTTGATTCTTTGTTTGAGCTAATTTGCTACAATTGTAACATCTTACTTGCATATAAAAACAGACTAAACTTTTTAAAAATTGTTTTAAAAATTTTGAAATCAACTGTTTTTTTTAACAGTGCTGAAATTACCATAATAGTACCCTAATATGATTTAGATGTTTGTTTCTGAAGAAAGTAAAAAAATCTGATATTTTTAAAGGACAAACCACTAGTCGAACTTTTCCAAAGATCTGAGGCCACGGAGCCATTGGTTCAGTCAATACTTCTCAATGCTTTGTGTTGCTGTATTACACCTCGGCCTCACCCTTCAATGTTCTTCACAACTTAGACCTTTCTTCTATTTGTCCTTTCTTTCCACTAGTATCTTAAGAGTATAACTGGTGTGACAGTTTGATCAAAGAAGGACACAGTGGCTGTGGGTCATGGACCTCAGAGAGCCATTTATTTGAAGTAAAATGATCATAAAATATAAAAAGACCCGGACAAGAAAATGTCCAAACAGAGTATGTTTGAGTACCGCAAGCGTCTGTTGTGCACTTGCTTTGATTTGGATGAGGGGAAGTGGCCGTTAATGCTAACAGACAGCTTTCTGCAGATATTATAGATGTCTGGTCGGTACTAAACGATGACAGAGCCTTTCACTTGCCTAGCGAACACAGATTGTCATTATTGAATATGAACATTTCACAATTATCGCTATGGCTTTCCTAAACTCCCGCAGTGACCTTCTGCATCTGCTGTTTGGCCAGCTTTGAAATGTGACAGACGCCTTCATCCATAGCCAGCTGTGTTGATGAGAAGATCTGAGCCCTGGTCTCCTGTTAAGGTCTGCTGGAGAGAGCTATAAAGAAGCCACATCTGCTTCACTGTCCCATCTGGAGGGTGAATATTTTCAGCTGGAGGAGTTTCAGAGTGATGCACGATTCAATCTGAAGCACCTCTGTAGGATAAGCTTGATGGTATTCGTGTGATTTCACATTTGGATGTTTATGAAACATCATCATCTACTTTATGGGGGTTTAGAAACCTTTCTGTCATGTAATTCTCCCTTTCTTTTAGTTCTTTTAATTTCTTCTCCCCCTGCTGCTTTTGTTCAGCTTCTAAAGAATAATCATCATTAGTGTCGGAACTAACAATAATCAAATTACTAACTAATCAAATTAATGTCATTCATTTGTCACTGACAAAAAACGTGCTCTTGAAACCTGCTGTAATTTACATGCAATCATTCTGAAGGTAATTTATTAACATTCTGTATAAACTGCAGAGTATTATTTGTTAATCATGAAATGATTCAGAAAACTGCCTTAGGAATTCTCAAGGTTTCTCTTTTATCTTGTTTTCTTACTATAGCCCTATATATTACTGGCATAAGAAAACCAACCCGATGGGTCCCCATAGAATGTTTCTCTGTTGTCTGGCATCTTTCATAAATAAAAATACACTTTTATGCTTGAATATATGATGTTTCACATTACCTTGACATGAATTAATCATAAATTATCCACTTTTTTTAATGATTCACAAAATTTCCAGTCACGTTGTTTCCTTTTAGGTTGTTTTTGGTATGTTTAAGGGATAGTTCACTCCCAAAGAAAGAAAATACTTGAATTGTTTTGAGAAATGTCAAGAAATATACATAAATAACATTTGACCCCATTGACCTTTATTAAAAAGTAAGGTTTTGATCTATATGTGGGTACATACTAATTTGTGTAACTACAAAAATCATGAAATTAGTCAGCATAGAATTTAAATTTATGTGTTTGACAAAAGCATATAAAATACTACAGACTACACAGATGTTCTAGCGCAATGGTGGTGCATGTGTGTGTGCAGTGATATGGTTTCCAAATTGCAGTGTTTTTTTGCACAGTACAATGACAATAAAGACATTTAAAATTAATTTCTTAAAAGCAATATTTTTTAATAGCATTAAAACACCTCTGAAAATATAAAATGAATAATAATAGTAAAAACGTTCATATATGTATGACATTGAACGTAATGATTATATTGATATGGATAGCGGGTATGGGACAGCGCACTCAACGCGCTTCGTGTTTGAGCCGGGCATGACGTGTCAGTGAGGTAACGAGGCTTCGTTTCCACAGATCACGTGACAGCCTCATTTCAACCAATGCTCCGGAACACTGCTTCGAAGCACTAGTGTGTT
>JAUMHP010000070.1:14178151-14201758 GCA_032361065.1 Enteromius trimaculatus
CAATGGCGCAGCTTCTCAGTGATCTACGGCTCTGTTCATAAACTGGCGCTGCATTTAAAAACAGCTGACGAAGATTTAGCGCTAATAAAAGAACCGGCTTTACTGATGAGATGCGCATAATATATCGTACGATATATATCGCCCCAGCCCTAATTTATACCATACTGTTAAAAATAAGGAAAATCTCATGATTTTCATATTTCTTGGAAAGCAGAATGAAACGATAATATCAAATTTGAGTTAAAAAAGTGTTTATTATTTTATTTCGTAAAACGAATGTCTTTTGTAAGTCCTAAAATAGTATTAATACTGAGAGTTATGAAGATTACGTTTATTATTATTATTAATAATTTCACTCAAAGACACCTGTGCAAGTGATTCTAATGGGACTTGGACTTCATTTTAAGTGTCTAAAGAGTGTTGACGGGTGAAAGTTTTTGGATTAATCTCTCTCATCGGTTGAAGAAGAGACATGGAGACAATTATTTGTTATCTAGCGCCTCATCTTTAAAGTTGAATTAATCAGCTAAGAAACCTTTGAATCAGGCTGGCCCATTACTATGCACTTAGAGAGCACTCTTATTATAGCTGGTGGCTGTTAAATCTCTCAAACAGATTCCCCACTAAAGCTATCTCCAACTTTGTTCTCCTTCCCTTTGAGCTATCTGAAGGTCAGGTTTATTTGACAGATTCCGTTTGCCCGGGAGCTTGAGAGCCCCACTTCCCCCTGTGCACCGCTTCTCTGTTGGCTTTGCGTGATTGGGTCATCTGTTTGATCCTGCATTGATATTCAAAGTACTTTTTGAAAGTGAAGCAATACGAAGCCTTCTGCAGCCACCATTTCATCCCCTTAAAGGTGAGATGCTATCAGAGCTTTCATCAGCAGCAGTCCAGCGAGGTCGACTACACGTGTTCACAAGCTCTCAAGGGAACACAGCTCTCATAAAGACAACCATTTTATAGCATTCGGACTCAGGAGGCTTTATGGAAAATAAACAGTCGGAGTTGAGTTTTGAACATGAGACTCGCCGGTGTTGAAAAACTGACATGAGAAAGGTAACAGTTTAATGTTTCCCCTTTGAATTGTCACCATCTTGCTTGTGTGTTAAATCTATTAATACAAAACTATAGTATTGATTTCTGTCCCTTAAACACAAAGCACAAATTGATCCTTTTGGGTTTTTCTTTCAGATCAACGTGGTTTAGCAATGCAAAACTATACTTCACCATTAGAATAAATATACTGTGTGCATACGGTTAACAGTATGTGCTATTTAAAATCATTGTTTTCTATTTAACTATATTTTAAAATGAAAGATGTCCGAGATTTGGAAGGTTTAGTTGCCATTGACTTCCATTATACGAGTGACAGACTGCAATGGTTTAAATCTTTGTTTGTGTTCTACTGAAGAAACAAAGTCACCTACATCTTGGATGCCCTTTTCATTTTTGGTTGAACTATTCCTTTAACGTGCAAGCAAGATTGACAGCCAGACTGCAAAATGGTTAGCCATCCATAGGCTTATTCTCAAATTTTAATAATGTGAAAAAGAAAAGCGTAGTATATTAACAAAGACAATAAAGTGCGAGAGAGAACAAAAATAGCATGCCGCTTAAAAAGGAACAAAAAAAGAACTCCTTTAATATTTGATGTGTAACATCATTAATGAAACATTACTTCACCAAATTGCCCAGCTAAAGCCCCCCACGTACAGATGTCTGGGTTGACAGCAACAGTCAGGCCACGGAAATCAAAACAAACGAGGAGGAGAACGAGGGAGAGACAGTGAGCGGGGCTACCACACAAACGATAAACGCTAATTAGTTCCTCTAATAGAAGAGCGCAATTTAAGCAATTACAAACCAGGAGACACGCTCATGAATAATCCTGCCAGGGCGGGAGGAAGAGAGCCCTTCAGAAGGTAAACCTCTGAAGTCTTTCCTGATGCTATTCAGAGGAGGTTTCACTTTGTAGAAACAGAAATGGTGCTAGTTTAAAGCGGTGAAACAATGAAGATCACTTATCAACACGGTCTCTTTCCTGCAGCATAATATAATTAGCATGAATCAGCATTTTATATACTAATTGGTTTACTAATTTGGTGATAAGTCGTGTCATTTCTGGGATAATGTAGGCCTACACTCATTGTTTCAAAACGAGTCCCTTAAGGATGATACAAGATCACAAGACATTCTATAAAGGTTTATTTTGCCCCGCTGACCAGCTAAATGTGCATTATCCCATACATATAATTATGCAAATACAGATTTTCCAATGCAAATATGTAAATCGCATATGTAAATTAAACACAAGCTCAGTAACTACATAAGCGCATATTTCGATAAAATCCTTTTAATGGAGAGTAATGTAGAAAATCACATCCACAATTTGCAAAGATTAGATTATCCAGTATTATCAGGCAATGGAAATGAAACCTGATTTTACAACAGCATACACTAAACACTAAATATGATATTGTATAGACAGAAGTGGATAATTACCACCTCTGGAACCTACAACCAAACAAAAATGCCTTTTTTTTATGATTTGCAAATTATATGTGTTCTGTAAATTTTCATGAGGTGATTGTGAGCATGTATATGTTAAATAAACAGGCCGCGGTTCAGTTGTTAGTGCTGGCTCCTCATTATGGGTGTAATGAAACAAAGCCTGCTAGTCGTGCTTCAGTGGCACAGCAAGTAGAAGAGATGTGTCCGAGCCATGTTTCTGTCTGTTGTCTCTAATTAGCGCATTCATTATACAGAGACCAGAGACATGCTTCAGATTTCTATGAAGAGGAGCAATGCATCACAGTCAAAGCACAAATAATACATGTAGGTTCAGTATTTCAACTTGTCAGCTTATGCAAAAGATGCAGTTTTCTTAAAATACAATGGGGACTGAGAGTATTAATGAAAACGCAGCTGCTTATATATTTTCTAATAACTTAATATTATTTTAATATTATTGATTCATCAATAAAATTATATTTACTATTATTAATGTCTTCAATTAATAAATAAATTAACAAATTTTACAAAGTGAATTTGGTTAGTTGATAAGTAACCTATAAATATTGAATGATTTTCAGCCGTCATTTGAACGCCAGAGTGGAACTCCTGAATTATTTCAGTGATTGAGACTGTGGTAACCGCAACAACATTTTGACCAAAGTAATATTATAGCAACAAAAATTGTATTGCAGTTTTAACTAAACCACCATCAACAGGTGTTGTTTTGTTTATGTTTGAAAGGCTGCAGTGTCCATTTATCATACACAGTTAATATTTTTTTCCTCCAAAATAGATATTTTTGCTCTATTTTGAGTATGCAGAGTAAGATTTGTGCTTAGAGTGGGAGCAAAATTTCAGATCGTTTTGCCACGCTTTGATCATTACGGAAAATGTTCCTCATGTCAGCTTGAGAACTGAATTAGGCAAAGTTATTAAAATTGATATTGAAAGCAAATAGTTAACACATAATGAATGTTAACTGACACCAGTGCAGTTAGCAAGCTGCCTATCAATGTCTGTTCATTAAACGAACGCTCCATTTGAGCACCACATGTACTTGACTCAATAAAGAGTTAAATTAAAGTTAGCCTTAACGGCATTATTGGAGCCAATTTTGAATATCACGCTTTGTCTTAAGAACAAGATCTGGCAACACAAATAAGGCAAGACATACTGTTAATTCTTGCACCGCACATACAGAAGTCACATAAATGTAAACATTTATTCAGTTTGGTTTCGTACACACTGTGTAGAATGTTTGTAAATGCAACTGTAACTGAACGTTTAGGGTGTTAGTTTGGTTGCTGAATGCACTTTTCCTTTTCAGATTATATCGAAATATTTCTTCGTTTTACATTTTAAAATTCGAAAATAATTTTTATTTTGTGGTTTAAATTTCACTGTGCTTTGAGGGTTTTGGTTTCCCTGAACAGGACGCTTTATTAATTTTGCAAATGAAAAACATTTCCCTTCCACCATAACATCTGCTAGTCTGCCCTTTTCTATCTTCCCTCCCACAAATCCGCTGGTCCATATCACAGGATTTTCTGGTAGCATTGAGGAAGTTGTTATTTTGGTGGTTTCAAAGACTGGAAACAGTGCAGACTGCATGACTGCTTAGGGCTTTCCATTCACACCCCATTACTTACATACCTACAGCCTTGCCTGGCCACTCTGATCTGCCGCCCGTACGCTCACATTTAAGGGAACAAACTCACTCATCCAAATTATGGATTCTCTGTGTTCCTAGCAGTGGAACAAACTCCCAGCCTTCACTGTTTGTTAAGCTTAAAACCTCGCAGTATGTCACCACATCCTGAAAACAACTGACTCAACATGAAAAGGGCAGAAGTTAAGCGTACTCTGGGGCTTTTTCGGATTGTCAACTTGAGTGAGCTCGTTCCTAGAGAGTGTAGATGTGAAGTAAACATGAATGTGAACCCATCGTTGTAATTAAGGCCACAGAGGAGACACTGTGTGAATGAAAAAACCTGTTCACAGCACCATGACATCAATAGCAGCAACGAGCCTTTGCAAATTTATTCCGACACTCTAAGTGATAACTGATATTTTTGTAGTATCAGCAAACTTAATGAGCATTTGTACCTATGGATGGTGGTGCTCTCTTGCACCACTTTATTGTTATTAAAAATGCAGATTTGTATTAGTGCTAATGCTTCTATTTGTATCAGCGTGATTTATACTGGAAATTATGGGAAATGAATGGATAATTGCAACACTTTTGAATTAAACAACCTGGTTTTGTTGGGTTTTGTAGTGATATCTAAACTTTCTAAATAGTAAAACTGATGGTGTTACATCCATTCTCAGTCTCAAACCAAATCAGGCTACATTTTCATCTTCTTCTACTGTATATACTAAGATGTGTTCTATGCTAATACATACTGGAAATTGCTCCATTCAATATTTCCTGTCAAAAAAATTCAACATAGTCTTGATGTTTTTGGAAGCTGAAAGGTGTTTTTTTTGGTGCAACCAAATCAGGCCCAGTTTGTGAACACAATAATGGCGGTCAGAAATCATGATCTGTCTCAATGTCTATGTAACATGCCTGACTGCATGTGAATGAACTTTGAAATTCGTTTTGTTCCAGCACAATTCACATTTCTCCAATAGTGCTCTTTTCCCAGCCCTAAACTTTCTACTTCTCCCAACTTCAGTTCTACATTTTCATTTAAAAATGCAAGTGGCCAATGGAGCGAGAGATAACACATCAATCATAGGCTGGCTGGGAATAAGCCTCCCCTTTCACCTGCCAACCAATGGAATGACAGCTTGCCGTCAACAGGCGTCTCCTGAGAGTCTGCCTCAGCAAACCTTTCACACAGTGCGAGCCGCCCACAGGGTGACAAATCTTGCATTCCCAGAGCCCTGTGGAGTCTGGCTAATGTACCTGCTGTACCAAAACCTCTTTGTCTCCAAAATGGGATAGATGTTTGAGGAATGAGAATCTGTTCCCGTGAAAAATGGCCAGTTGTTTTGCAATCTGTGTGGTTGTGGATGGAACTGTTTACATTTGTAATGTAATGTATATTTGTTTTGCATTGTTCAGCTTATTCTAACCCTAATGCTACCAGTCTACTAGTACTCTACCAACACAGTTAGCAGACACGTACAATGTTACTTATAGTCAACAAAATGGGTTAAAGGGAACATCAAAATAAATAAACCAATTAATCAACAATTCAACAAATTCAATATGTAAAAACCTTTTACATTTGTAAAAGTTTAATTAATCCATTTTTGTTGGGACTAAATGATTACTGATAGTTTACATAATTAATATTCACTGAAATTCAAGTGATAGTCCACCCAAAATGAATTTGGATGGATGAAAAGATACTAAAATAGCTGCTGTTATGTTTCACAGAATAAAGAAAACTGTCCAGGTTTGGAACAACATGAATGTAAATTACATGGTTTTCATGCATATTCTATACTTAAATGTTCTGCTTTGCAGATAGATTTGGGAAATTAGCACCTAGAAATGATGTGTTAGAATTTTTTGAACGGCACCAACTGGCAGGCTATCACAGAACGAATCATAATTGCTTGTTTTGTAGTTCATAGAAACCCCTTTTGACCTTCATACTTGTGAATATGTCATAACTGACTACATGATGTTGTTTACATCTAATTAAACTACTGCGAATGAGCATGCGTTCAAAAGGTTTTCCCTTCATTCTTAACAGCACTTTCACATTCACTTTGTCTTTCTTCCTTTTTTCACAACATGGATAATCCAGCACAACAATGGCGCTCTGAGAAAATGCAGCAGAATTTGATAATGGGATCAGAAGAATCATGGCTTTCATATTGGCTTTCCTCCCGCCTCTTGCACTTTTCCAGTGTGGCAAAATTAAAATGGCTGATTTACATTAATGGTCCTCACAACTTCAGCACGTGGCCTGCTGTGCGCTCGGTGGGGTTAGCCCGCATGAAAAATCCCTTTATTAAGCTGTCACAATTTTAGCTAGAAAAATTATGTCTGGATAAAGACATAAATAAATGCAAAAACCTTGGATTTATCAGATAATTAATACGTTCCGTACCACACACTGTGCATGAAAGCTCGAGGGGGCTGGTTCCCTCTGAGGAAGCATTATACACCTCGCTCCAGAGATTTGACTGTGTAAAAAACAGCTGCATTGACACAAAACACGACGGAGTCACATGTAATGTTCAATTTCACATATATGACCAATTATAGACCTCCTGAACCTTACACATGCATCTTTGACCTGACCTATCTGACATTTCTTTGCTGCACTGGTGATTTAAAGTAACTCTTACATGTTTTACACCATTATTGTTAACATATGTTCTCTTCGGTCCTCTCTTCCAGTGAGCTGTAAATTGTCCCTTGGACTGAAATAAAGTCAGAGAAAGCTGTGCAGAAGTAATGAGGCAGGCAGAAAGGGATCTGCCCAGAGCAATAGCGGAGAGGTGAGGAAGCTGAGTTCCCTGATGGAGCATCGTGTTCAGAGTCAGGAGAAGACTGCTGAGAATGGAGTAGAACGAGGATTAGTTTAAGGATGTGTGACTTTTCCTCCGTCTTTGATGTTTTGTTTAGTTCCCTGGGTCTAGTTAATGAACAGGGAGGTGGTGCTTCTGGGTCTCGTTTGCAATGCATTGTGGGAACTCATCAGCAGTGATGGGAGAAGGAGGATGCAGAGTTTCCATTCAGTTTTCTAATGGGAATTTCTGGGGTCTAAAACCAATACATCATTCTTATTATTGGAAACAGCTGATTCAATCCCTGTTGCATAATCGGCAAACTACAGTATAGAGTGATTATAAGACACTGAAGACTATTGGATTACATCCCAGGAATAAATTACATTGTAAACTATATTAAAGGTATGTTTATAAGGCAACAGTGTACTAAAAAATTTCATTTTGTGAAATGTGAAAACAAATGCAAACACTGTTTTATGCATGCCAGAGGTGCACTTCCCTTACAGTGACTTAAAGGGTTAGTTCACCCCAAAATGAAAATTCTGTAATTAATTACTCACCCTGTCGTTCCAAACCCATAAGAACTTCATTTATTTTCAGAACACAAATTAAGATATTTTTAATGATATCTGAGAGCCATCTGACCCTTCATAGACTGCAATACAACTGAAATGATCCCAGATCCAGAAACACAGTAAATACATCGGTAATACAGTCCATGTGACATTAATGACTGAAGTTTTGCAACGCTAGGAGAATACTTTTTTTTTTGCGCAAAGAAAATAAAAATACCATGATTTACTCAAACATTCTTTTCCCCATGAGTTACGTCTTCTGCCGTTTTAGAGAGTATGCTCTCGGCAGATTACATCCATGTGCGTGCTTTTCCTTACTAATGTAAAAAAGCTGATTACAACAAATATGTTATGCAGGATTTTTGCTCAATTTTATTTTTATGTCTAACCGTATGCAAACTTTGGTTAGCCGAAGTTTGTTTTTGTTTGGTGTAGGTCCTGCACCCATTTGGCAAGATCGCATAGAGCACCTTTAAAACGCACTTCGCGATTCTCTAAAAAATGGCAGAAAACGTGTGTATGACGAGTATATGATGGGTTTATTTCTTTGTGCAAAAAAAAAGTATCCTTGTAGATTTGCGCCACTGATGTCATAAGGACTGTTTTACAGATGTATTTTCTCTGTTTCTGGATCTAGGATCATTTTTGCTTTCTGTGGAGGGTCAGATGGCTCTCTAATATCATCCGAAATATCTTAATATGTGTTCCGAAGATAAACAAAGGTCTTACGGGTTTGGAACAACAAGTAGTTAATAACAGTTAATAATAATAATTCATTCATTCATTCTTTTTTTTTTTGATTAACCATCAGAGTACTACAGTTTCCTAAACACGGTTTAATCATAAACACTTATTTTTGATTAGACTAATATATAAAGGCTAACCTTTTGCCTTGTGTAAACATGATTCACTTCTCAGGTTTTCATTTGAGCCTGTTTGATTCTGAATTTCAAGGAACCTTCGCAAGCATGACATTTTGATGAGTTTAACCTAATCCTCGCAAGGATATGGCACACATTTGTGTGGAGGGGTGAAATGAACACATCTAAGAGGGTTGCAGCTAAAGCACAGACTTTAGACGACTGTCACCGCTGACTGAACTGGAATCAGATTTTGCTAACGAAGCACAGCCTACCAACGGAAAGGTATGAGACGGAAAACTAAACATTAAAAGAGTAGTTCACAAAAAGTATAACACCGGCATATAACTGTGTGTTGTTCACTGCAGGTAGTTCTAAGGATGGAGTCACAAAAATTAAAATTGTCGGTTTATCCTCAATACATAAGAATTGGCAGATTGTTGACAGCATGAATGGCAGGTTCAACAACATCTCACTGGTTAACCATGAATTGCCATTATGTGCAACAGTGTTCCTTGAGTGCCTTGAATGACAAGGCAATATGTAAGCGCTACAATCATGACATTTGGTTATATGAAAGTTGTCAACTGCAATTGGCATCACCCAATTACAGCACAATAAACAAGCACTAAAACCCTCGAGTGAAGTGAATTTGAGTGAACACGCATCTAGAATGAGTCACTTTTGCTTTCAAAACACTTTGCGCTCACAATAAAAACATTATTGCACTATTTTAGTTTGATAACTAGTTTTAGTATGCAAACTAAACTAAAAGGTCTCAGCTAACGAAACTAAACTTGATGTATATATCTGATGTCGTAGTTCACAACTCAACTGCTGAGACATAACTGAACCAATAAGACAGCACTCAAGAGTCACATAAATGTTGAACTGCTGTGTCAGATTTGAAATATTATCACCATAGATCAAAAGTAGAAAGCCAAGAGCTTTTAACACAGGAGGTGTAGAGTAAGGGCTTACATTAACTCTCCTGGGAGGCTTGTCATCATAGTTTGAATGCTTTTTACAAATGAACACAACTCTCAGACAGTCTGGCATGCTAAAGGAAACAGTCTAGAGTGAGCAATGTCCTGAACTATTTTAACGCCTACAGCTTAGCTGTCAGTGTACATATGCTTTCATTGGGGCTGTGGTTGGGCTTTATCAAAACTCAGCGATACAATACCGATAAAACTAGGAAAGAAAAGATGACTGTATGTAACAACACAGTGAATACAAGGAGAACTGCAACTTGCTTTGTACAACAATGGAGCTCCTTTCAGAGTTATAATAATGCTGTAAATCAATAGGGCATCGCTTATCAAACTCTTATATGAATGCACTGTTCAACCTTTACAATAAAAAATAACGAGCTTAATCACGCTAGGGTACATCTGTAGTTATCAAACAAAACTCTGAAACAGCTGAAAAAAAGTTTGCGATCCTTTGCCCCTTTAGTGAAATAACGCATTGCTTTTCTTTCATCTCAGAGCAATTTGCTTTCTGTCACTCAGCGGACATGCTCAAAGCTTAATGCTAAAGCCACAGAGACACAGCAGCAAAAGTAGGACAATGTCTTATCTTTTTTCCCCCTTTCTTTCTTATCGTGGTTCCTGATTACATTTCATTACTAACTGCATTTTTAGGGGAAGTGCTTGAGTTGTCATTATCACTTTTTTATCTTGCCTTTTTAATTATTCCAGAAGAGTGCGATATAAGTGTGTCTCTTCGCAAAGGCTGTTCCGAAGTTAAAATATCCCAGGCTCAAGTGTTTAGCATTATTTGGATTACATTATTTATTCATATTTTAAATTCAGTATTTTTTTTTTCCAGTTTTTTTTTTGTTTAGTTTTAGTAATTGTTGTGCTTGTCATTTTAAAAGATATATCTATATCTGTAGTACTTCAACTCAAACATTTACATTTTTTGTATTAATATTTTATTTTATTTTTTATTTTTAAGTTTACAAAAAAAAACAATCCAAAAGTTTGTATAAGAGATAATGCAACTTTTAAAATACCTAAAAAAAAAAAAAGTTTTAACATGAATTTGTTTTGTTTTTTTTGCAACAAAAGTACAAGAGGTTAAAATCGTTCTGTGTAGGAAGAGGGCTAAACATATCTGAAGGCATTATATCACTTAAACTCCAAATTTGCCTTGCATGATAAAAACAAACCCTGATTGATGTATCATTCAGAGTTTGCAGAAGCACATGAATAAGCATTTGCATAATTAATCTATTAATGATTTATGCGGTCTATGCTTGTGCCCGATGTTTAACTGAATAGCAGCACACAACCAAAATCACAACTGTTTCTGTTGTGGCTAGTCATCCAACATTATGCCTGACCTGGACCTTAACTATCACCTGTCCGTCTCACTCAGCTTGTCTGTAAAATGTATTTTATTGGAAAGTCATTTTCTCCAATCTCTGATTCTACAGGTGTGAACTAAAACACCTGAGCCCATATCAAATCATCCTGATGCACCTGGTCTCAAGACAGCACAGACCCCCCGGCCCAAACAGAGCAGCGATCCTTCGGTGAGTCTGACCCTGACCCTGTTCATTTCTCATTGTGTCGCATGTTTCATCCACATTATTCCAAAGAAAAAGTTCCTCTGAATTTTTTATTGGTTAGGCTAAAAGAGCTAGATAATGTTATCACTCCTAGTTCGAACTCCATGTTTGTGTGCAAAATATCTGATTGACAAATCAATTCCTGCTCGAAATGTTTTGTCAGTAAATGTCACGTTTTACTACATTACGGAAGTAAAATTGCTTTTAAATGGCAATTCACATTGACATGTTTTTGGACAAAGTGATGGAGATAGAGACAGAAATGAAGCCAAAAGCTGTCAAAATGTATTTATGAGAGCTGTCATGTTACATTTAAGCCAACATTCTGAAGTACAGTGAAGATCTACCCAATTTTTTCTCATCCAAGTTTAAGTAATCTTCCCCAAAGCAATTTCAACAAATTCAATGTCAAGTGCTCCATCTATCTGATTGGCCCTTATTTTTATGACTAATGGAAAGTATTTATTTTCATATTGTAAAAAATAAAAAAATAATTATTTGAAATAATTGATTTGTCTTTGGTTGTCAGGTAATTGAAAGCAAATCCACCAAGTAATGTAGGTATCCGTCCAATTCAATTACTCTGTGTTACTGTCATCTAATTCATATTGCATGCATACCTTTTTTGCAGAAATCAGTAAAAGAGTGGGTTTTGAAAGTATGTTGCATACATTAAAAATTTTTTGTGGCGAAAGGTGTAAAAAAAAAATGCATGTGATATTCGCTGTCAGCAGTTTTCATCTAAACACAACAAACAATTAAATAATGATTTTGTGATTAAAGCATTCTGCTTTAATTAATAATAAGAGCTCAGGGGTAAGAGACTCATGTAGTGTGAATATAAGTCTACTACTTAGATTTTTAACATGTTGTGATCGCTTGGTTAAAGCCGGAGACCCACAAGGCACTTAAAAATGCATGAGTGTGAAAAACACTGAAAACAGATTTGTGCTGGAGGCGTAAAAAAACACAAACATCTTGTCAAATGCGGGAATTCTTCATGGTGTCTGGTTTGAAGGGTGAAATTGATTGATATGTACAGACATTCGAAGCGACTTTCTCCGCCTGCTGTCTGAAACTGGCTTTGCATTCATGATGCAAAATGTGATCTGTATGCATGTTGTCAATGCCAGAGAATAAGCTCCAGGCCCAACAGTAGACTGGACAGTAATTATTTTTTTTCTGTTGTGTCATAAATGACAGACTGAGTTCTAAAATCTGTGTGCTTTGACAGGCGTATACATAAAAACAATCATTAAAAAAAAATTCAGTAATAAAAAATAGATAAATAATACCATATAAACAATAATAAATCAATAAAACAAAATTAAAACATTAAAGCAATAATTTTTAACAATCTGTACTAACACATTTTTAATAAAAAACAAAATGTAAAAAAAATTATAAAACTATATTAAATATATTAAAAAGTTAAAGAAAAATATTTTTGAAAATATTTTTACGTTATATTATGTACATATAATATTATATACATACACACAGTACATATTTAGTAAATAATACCATATATTTACGTGGTTATATTTATATTGATGTTACACTGTAAGAAGGGGCTGCACTCAGGCAAGCATATGATGCAAACGTGAGATTTATTAAAATACAGTGTGCTCAAAACAGGCTAAGTCCAGACAACAGTAAACAGGTATATCCAAGGGCAAAACAGAATCATAAACAGTATCCAAGCAATGGTCAGGGCAGGCAGCAAAACGTTCACAAAACCGAATACAGTCCGAGGTCAAAAATCCAAGAGGGCAATCCAAAGTAACAAATGAAACAGACAAAACCAAAACAAGGCAATGGCAGAAAACAGGATAAATACAAGAAACGCTTGGTAGAGTCCGCTTACAGCCAAACAATACTTTGCAACTTCCTGTTTGACAGACTCCTGTTTAATTAGTCGTCAGACAGGAAGTCACCAGCAAAGAAGCATAGGGAGCTGAGACAGTTCGGGCAGTGGTGAGAGCTCCCTCTGCTGACTTGGCGCTACATACACACATATAAATATATTAATTATATATTAATAAATATTAATTATGTATGATATATTTATATTTAATATATGATCATAACATATTTTTCTAAATTGTATACATGCACATGTATATATATATATATATATATACACACACACGTTATGTACACAAAAACTTTGATTTTGGATATGATTAATCATGTTTGTTGCCTAGCACTAATATATACATATTAATCATTATATAAATATATAATATACATATATACTAATTTATTTAATTATATAATATACATATATAATAATTTATTTAATTTATATTTATTATATGAACTGACATTTACATAGACTATACACACACGTTTATATGCATTTTTATATATTTATATAATTTAAATAATAAGTAATAAAGTATTAAATTAAGTATGTTGGTGAATCTAACTGATTGTAGAATGAAAATATTTTAAAAGGTTGTCTGCACTTTACAGCTGCATCTAAAATGTGAAGTACATACAGGATTATGAGAGCTATGTCACTGTTCCCTGCTGAGTCAGAGTATATGAAGACCCTTTAAATCTCCCTCGAGGCCGTAGCATCCATCAGACACAGTGTGTGGGGTCCTGCAGGGCGCATGATTGAGCTCTCCATGACTCGGGACAGACAGCAAGCCCAGAGGTCCTTTTGTCCCTGAACAGCACACAAGCAGGCAGGCCACAGGTTAATGAAAAACACCAGCTTCATCCCCACAGAGAACCTGACAGATTGAGGGATGCAGGAGCGGGGGGACGTTTAACAGCATGGCTAATCTAAAAGTACGAAATATTTACTATATTTCGGCTTTTTATACTTTATAACACAGACATTTAGCATTTGGAAACAGGTTAAGAAGTGTATCCAAATGTTGAAACATGCTACAGACACCTACAAACATGGCTGGTTTCAAACCAGAAATGGAAATAAATCTACCATCAAAGTGTGCGAAATGAAAAGTCACAGAGAAAGAGAAAGAGAGAGAGAGAACCGTCTACCTGAGACGGCAGATGTAATTGTTATTCAAAACAGCAGTGTCAGAAAGAGGTGAGCTCAAACTGGGTGAGCCGATTGCTTTTTCTCCCTGAAGGAAGAGAGGAGCACTGGTCTTTCTGAATATCTCCGAATCAAAGTCACTTATTAACCACACAGAATTATCCTGCTCACTGCATCTTTTCAGCAGCCTTATCCTCTGAATCTCATTTGCGCAGATAACAGTCTTTCATCTTGCATAGCTGATAATAGTTTTTTCCTTCTGCGGGTAAGTGAAAATGTTTGGGAGAAGAGTATGATATTACAAAACGCATGATGAAAGAAAAAGGTTTTTATGAGAGTTTTTTTTTTTTTCTTTTTTTTTTTTTTCTGAGTATATAAGGCATTTGTGGCAATAAGTGTACAAGTTAGCATGTCTTCTGCTGACATTTTTCTGTTTTATCATTATGATTAAAAGTTTTTTGTGAATCAATCATTTTGGACTAATCCTTAATGTTTAGTATAGTAACTGATTCTCTCTTTTAACTAGTTGCTTATTAGCATGACTATTAATAAACGTTTTACTTTAATTAGCAAATTACTCGTTTATTAAGGCACAAGTCGTAATTAAAGGTTTGTTAACATAGCGAGAATTGAATGTTAAGAAATAAAATGTGTGATCCCCTTCGTTTTCCTAATTTATAACAGTTACACTTTATTCTGGATTCCTCTGAAACCGTTGTTTGTTCTAGATGCTGTGAAGTGCTTCTGTAAATGGTATAATTTAATATTTTCATTTCTAACTATAGATTATATTAGCAGGTTTGTTACTGCCAGATACACTACATAAACTGAAGTGAGATTCGGTGACACTTGGCCCTAAAGGTGAATAATTTAATGTTTAATAATACCTGCATTAATTAAATACCTAAATAAAGAACTCATTCAAGTGTTGCTGAAATATCAGCTTGAATGTGAGGTTTTCTTTTAAAGGGATTTGATTACTGTATAGGCTACTAATAATAAACAGTTAAAATTAATTTTAATTAAATAAGTTGAAAAACAAATAACATAATAATACAAATATTGAATAATAATAAACTAACACAATTATATAATAAATCAGGGTTGGGTAACTTTGATAGTGATGAGGGCCAGTATTTTTTCTTCTTTATACCATATCCTTTTAACATCAAATTCAAGAACTTTAAAGGCTGCACTTCACATTTCAGCCTTTAAATATTTTTTCAAAAGTACCAATTATTATATTAATTAAAACAATTATTATTTATTAATTATTTTATTAAATAACATTCTTTTAATTTAACAAAATTGTTTAATTATATCTTAATTATACATACAGCAATGACTGGACTCAGTGAAATTGTCATATTAATCCATATAGCAATTCTTGTCTTTCCTTCCCTTCCTCTAAGACTTCCTCTAGACTTTCTGTTCAGCCGATCTCTGGGTGGGTCTTTTTGTTGTTGTTGATTTATTTATTTATTTTTATTCAAGGTGATGTGAAGGATTTAGAAACCAGGAAACCTAAGGGGTCATCATTTGAGACTAATCAATCAGCTTCTGCTACCCAATTTGAGAGTTTTTTTAAGCACTTTATCAGTCACAGGTGTTCTCTATTTGATCAATACAAAGTGAAAGTGGTCAGCATTCTCCAGTCCCAGAAGACAAAGCACTGGAATGATCAGTAAAAGATTAATTGGACAGGACAAAGCCATCTCTGCAGGCTTGATTCTCCTTAATTATTCACACTGGCCGCTGGGATGCGCTGTAAATGTATCATTGTCTGATGTAGTGAGCCCTGGAATTGACCAGGATGTTCAAAGGGAATTTTAAAAACACCTACAGTAGCTTAACTGAGATTTGCAACACAAACTAAACAGCAGGCAAGGAAAAATAACCAGCTATGAATCGCTCATTATAACGATAAAATATAAGTCTCACTTTACAAACCTTGCCTTGAATTATTCATACTTTGTTCTATGTTTTGATAAGTAAAAAGCTGTTTACTTTAAACTGGTGGAACAAAGCGAATCCACTGAGACCAGAGCAGGGTTAATCTGAAGAGCGCCGTCCTTGCTAGCCACTGTTTCATGATCACACAACAACCTTGTAAGGTAGAAGGACATCAAACTGCTTGATGTTCAAAGTTTGTAAATCTTGTTTAGGGCTCTAGCGTGACCCTTTGGGCGTTGAAACCGATGGCATGGCTCTATGTCGAGCACACCCCTCTGAGAGATTCTTACATGTGCAATATCTCAATTTCACTCTCTCCAGGTCAGTGATGCTCAGCCAGGCGAAGCGCGGCGATCAATGGAGGCAGAGGAGCTCAAATTGCCGGCAGTGTAAACCGACCCCAAGATTTATTTGCTTAATTAGTTGGATCCTCAAATGTACAAGCGCAATAAAAATGCCAAGGCTCCTTATTCTCCCTCTCCCTCTTTTTCCCCATCTTGTTTTCTTTCACACTCAAGTGCACACTTTCTGCAAAACTAGATTATGAGATAGAGAACAACAACAAATGCGCACACACACACACAGAGCTAAAAGGAACCAATGGATGGATTGATACAGAATTATATGGAATGGAATTGGAATTATATTCTATATGGAATTATATAGATATGGAAAAACAGGGATAGATAGAGAGATAAGCAGAATGAACTAATGATGGATAGAATTCATGATAGAATGATAGGATAGTAGAATGATAAATAAAACAACGATTGAACAAACAATAGATTGATAGATAGATAGATGCTACAGTACATGGCGAGGTCACTGTCCCAGAAACAGGAGCGTGTTGTGCCTCTGCCCCTTGATTCACTCTGAAGTGTTCTTCCATACGATTCGTCACAGCTGATGCTGATTAGACCCAAGTAGCTGTTGCATAACCTGCTTGGAAGGAAACACACTGCTCTGCTCATGTCCTGTTGTTAAGGCTCAGTGTGGCAAAACAAATGAACGCCCACAGAAGCAGCATCAGAAGCTGTCTAGAGTGAGACAGGACCGCTGCTGCAGAACTGTAGCAGGATGTTACCCTGATGAAACTCAAATGGCTAAGCAGCACTGTGCTGCAGGGAGTGGTTAAAAAGATTGGTCCGAGTTGGTTTTAATCTCTGGGAAAAGTATCAAAGTGCCTACTGAGAGGACTTGTTAAAGGGACTGTATAGTAAAATTGAAAAGAACATTTTTGACAGGGTCAGTTATGGGCAGTGGTCAAATTACTCTAAAGCTTTCCTAAGGGGGAAGGGGCCATATTTCAAAGCAAGCAAGAAGTGCTTTCAAGATTTTATTTATTTAAAGAAAAAATGGGAACACCAAGGCAGCATGCATTTTTTCCCCCTGTTAAATAGGTCATATTAAAACCTGATATTCTTTTACTTTCATATTGAAACCATTAGCCAATAAAAATAATAAATAATTGTAAACAAATCCACTGTCAAACGGGCACAGAATTTCACACCGCAGGAGATGTTTCTTCAGTTCAATGACTCATAAAGATGATTTTAATCACGTCCATTAAAAGCTTTCTGCTATATAGTATGAATGAATTTCAGATACTGTACAACTATGCCTACTATGTAGTATTCAAAGTGACGCAGAGAGTCACGCTTCTTTTCATTTTGAATCAAAGTGGTTAAACAAATTTACTGAATGGCTCACTCATAAAGACTTGCTGCCACCTACTAGTGATGTAACCTGCAGAGTCACTAAAAATATTGAAAAATATTTCAATACTTCAGAGTCACATGATCCTTCAGAACTGATTCTAATATTCTGATTTAGTGCTTTTAACATTTATTACTGTTATTATGAATGTCAAAAACATTGCACTGCTTCATATTTTTGCGATGTGAGACTTTTTCAGTATTCTTTGATGAATAGAAAGTAAAAAAAACAAAAAAAAAACAGCAGCATGTATTTGAAATATTTACAGTGCAGAAGAATTGACTGTCATCTTTGAACAATTTAATGGATCCTTGCTGAATAAAAGCAACATATATAGAATAACTTTCTGACCCCAAACTTTTGAAAGGTAGTGTATGAATCATATTTGCTCCAGCATCAGTGACAGGATGGATTGTGAAGAGAGCAGACTGCTGATGGAAGCTGATGGGTTAACAGACTCTCTTACAGCCTGAGGCTTCCATGTGAGGAGGTCAAATGGAGAAGCAATACAGTAAGTGTGTCCCCGAGAGACCTTCACCACTTTTCTCCTATTGCCACACTCCTAGCACAGTCACTGAGCCTGACAGCTGCTATTGATGTCAATTATGATAATTAATTAAATGCTTCCTGGGGAACAGACGGCAGTATTCAGCACTTCTCTCTCTGTCTCTCATCCTCACTCTCGAAAGTCACTTCAACAGTCCCTTCTCGACGCACAAGCCTTAAATTGTGCCAGTTTTTTTCGGCAGCCCACAGATGGCATGACGTCAAGCTATATATGTTCTATACCTACTCATTTCTGTTGTGCAAAGAGGATCTGAATTCATAAATTATTGAGAGCCAAGTTGTCACTTAAAGGTTGCCTCATTTTATGACTGTGTCAAAATATTTCAGTTTGGCTATTAAATTATTGACAGTTGTTTGGTATGCGCTTTGAAGAGTTAACGGCACATCAAGTGATTTAATCGTTTCGAGCGCTGACTTTCAAGTGTTTCCCCAGGGACAAACCCAAATTTAAGCATGAAGTATAATTAAACAAACTAAATTCATCAAGATGTCTTTTTTTGACGCGCATGGTTCCGTTATTAGTGAGAGCATAGCAAATGCATTCAGCGTGATAGATGCTGAATGCCATCTTGTTGCCACAGATTGTCCCACTAAATTACATTCATAACAACTCTTTGTATATTTTTCCAGAGGGCTCAGAGACAATGTGTCCTATTATTCTATTATTGAGTTTGCTGTGCTGTAAATAGTACGTGATGTCAGAACAGTAAATCAAAACATGCTGGTGGCTGCATCAAGGACGAAAAAAAAAAAAAAAAAATTCACAAAACACACTTCTAATTAATGAGCTTGACTATATTAGTCATTTCTGCAAAGACAAAATGAATGCTTTACCATACAGTGCTATGTTTAGAGAAGTACGTGCCTCAGACTTTCTTGCAGCAGTTTCTGAAAGACACTTTTCTGTTCCAGCTTAACATTGACGCATGTGCACAAAGCGAGGTCCATGAAATGAAATGGTTTGGTCAGACTGGTGTGGAAAAACTTGACTGACCTGCATAAAGCCCAGACCTGAACGTTCAATGGTCTGGGACGCTGACTGTGAGCCCAAGATATGTGCTTGACTTCAATGATGGTCTTGTGTCTGAACGGAAGAAAATCCCTGCGGTCTTGTTCTAACATATACCTGTAGTACTGTAGAAGATGAGAGCACGCTGGGAAATATTAATGCCTATGGATCTGAAATTACGAGTGTGGTGTTCTGCTGGTCACACACTTTTAGCCATGCAGTGCACTTCATCCATGTTAAATGAAAGCAAGCACTATGGAATTATTGCCATCAAAAAAAAAAAAAATAAATCCTAATCTGAAATCTGGATTTTGTATTCTTACACTACGTTCAAGATTCAAGATTTTTATTTGTCACATGTAGTTATAGCTGGTACAACATACAGTGAAATGTTCTTTCTGGCTGAAAGGAACTTCTCAACTGTGCTAAAAACATACAAATAATAGATAAAAAATAAGTAGATAAAAAATAAGTACTAACTGAGGAAGTTATAGAAGTAAGAGCGAGGATTTAAAGTGTTAAAGAATAAAGTCTGTATAAAAGAAACCATACAATATGTATATGTACATACTGTATATATAACCGAGGTATTGCACTGTATGGATATGTGTAGCACAAAAACTTTATATAATACACATAAATAAAGATGCATTTAGGTAAAGTGACCTCTAGTAATAAATAAATACTTTGACATAAGATGTAGATAGGACAGGGCAAGGTGCAGATGTGCCATCGGTAACCATATTTTGGTTCCAGAAGAAAAAAAAAAAAAAAAAAACGTTACCTCTGTCTGTATAACTATTTCTTCTTTCTCAAAACTGAATGGTTTCATCATAAATAAATAAATAAATAAATAAATAAATGTAAAAAAATATATATAAATATATTTATAATTAGTAGTAATTAATTGATTAATTAACTTTATTCTATTTTTTTTTTATTCAGAGTTTGTGGTCACACTTTATTTTTAAGGTTCAATTATCATTATAAACAAACCATTAATTATTAATTTCGTGTCAAACTCCTAATTTACTGTTTTATAAATAGTAAATAGGGCAGTTGTTAAGTTTAAGAATCGAGTAGGATTAGGGATGTAAAATATGGTCATGCAGAATGAGCGCTTTCTGATCACTAATAAACAGTCGATATGTAATAGGCATTATTAGTAAGAATTGGTTCCTATACTAAAGCGTTACCAATTATTTTTAATTTAGAAATGATTTATTACTACATTTGTAACTATATGTTTTTATCTATTCATTCCTTCATTATCATAATTTCATAGCATTACATTTTAGTTATAAAATAAAATATTTATTTATTTATGCATGCGTGTATTTATACTGTACTTAAAAATTAATTTATATAAAATATATTCAGGCAAACTGGGACACTTTTTGTCACTGAGATAACTGAGATAAATGTCCCAATTAACCTGAATATACCATGCTTTATATTTTTGCACTTAAATTTAACAGAAACATGGCTGCAGACAGCCACTAAATTTCATGCAAGTCCTGGCCTTATGTTGGGACTGATAGATGGTTCCCCCAAGGTCCACCTTGTACTTATTGTGACGACATCTGTTCCACTTGTTGACTTCTGTTATCGATTTAATATTTCTCTGCCCGGCAGCCGGGCTCCGCAATGCGCCTGCCATCATCAATTCTTTAATGAAATTACCTGTGTATTAGTAATGGCTGGTATGACCCCATCAGTCCCATCATTCTCGCTAAACGAATAAATGTAAAATCCCCAGCAAACCTTTAATCCTGCTGGTCTGGCTCCAAAGATAAAGAAAAATCCCTACAAGAACTGAAGCTAATTAGACAACACACCGTCCTAAATGGGCTTTGGTTACCTTTAACTAGACAATGTAAATGTTTTCAACCTTTTCCGGACCTTATCCTTAGAATCAAAAGGCTCCGTCCTTCAGTGTCTCAATATGCAACTCTGTGCAGTTTCAAATTCAACATTGTCTTGCTGACATGTTACATTAATGGGCCTTTTGAACCTGACAGCAGTGTCACGTTGCTTTAAGAACTTCAGTTCTGCAAAAGCATCTGTTCTGACAGCTTTAATTGAATTTTCAGCCTGGTTGTCAGTTATACAAGACAACATTGTTAAAATATCCCACACAGACTGAATTTAGATGCATTCATCAACACCAAAACTAATCGATTACTGCTTAATGATGGTTGGACAAATGAGAAAATAAACATTTACTCAGTCTCCAGCCAGAACTGTATTACAACACTTCTAATAATGCCTGCTATAAAAATAATGAAACGTGTAACTTCCACATATTGGAATATTGAGTCCTGAACAACAGCGTTTATGTGGACAGATTGGTCTCGTTCTGCTAAATTAATTCACATCAATACCAATTAATCCTGATCGATGCAGAATTATTTTGCTGGCTTCATGACATGGTCTAAAGGTGATGACATTAATAGACTGCTCAATACGCCAAGAGTCTTTTAATACGCCAAGAGCCTTCATCAGAGAGCGTAGGTGAGAACTTGTTAATACGATGACAAGCATCTTCTCTCTAACAGTTTGAATATACGCATCTGACACGGCAGCAGCTAAAAACACTACTTCATTTCCCCCAATATATTTCACACACAGTGTTGTTTTGAAGGAATGTAAAAGGTGACATTTGGAAGATAAAACAATAAAAACATAATGAAAATCATTACTTGATGGTATACAGAGTACTGTAGATGCGTTCATTCTGACTCAGACACAAACAGTCATCTGTCTTTTCCTGTCAGAACTTTCAAGTCAAAGCGAAAGAGAGCTGGTACTTCCTTCGAGGTCAAACAATAACCCTCACATGTCAAATATTTCTTCTCTCATACAATCAGAAGCAGTGAGCTGAATCAGGATGACTTGCACTCAGATGAAAAGACATGCAAACACTACAGCGTGTTCTGGAGTGTGCTTTATTCTTCCTTCTGTCACAATACACTTGTGCACAAAACATGTATGCATATACTAAAACAGAGAACGTGGTGTCTGTTTCTGAAGTGTCTCTTCACCCTTCTCTAGACAAAAAACAGGGAGAGGATGGATTTCATGTTTATTCATGTTTAGAAATTGAATGTTTTTACTTAAAAACATATGGACGTCTGTGGCTTATATGCCATTCACTGAACTGGATTTATTGTCAATACAGCCAAAGCACACAGAGCCATTAAGTGGCTAATGAAGGAAAGCAGTTTTTAGCTGACAGTGTGAGACATTCAGCTGTTGAACATTCTTTGAATTCGTGTTTTTGTTAGCTATTACATTTAAATCAAAATGGAAGCACTTGAAAAATGTAGGCTAATGCCAATACACCATAGATGTTTGAGGTAATGAAAGAAGATGTATTTTCAAAACCTAAAGTAGCCAGGAATCAATAAGCATTTGTTCCCGAGTTCCTTTGTGAGGCATTTCAAAGACCAAACTCAAATACAATCGCAAGAATTGTCACTGAACACTTTCAGATGGAGATCAACAGAAGGAAAAATAAATCACCGGCACGACGGCATGTTTTTGGAGGCATGCCTTGCGGTTTTAATATACGGTTTTCTCAATTTACTAAAAAGGTTTCTAATACAAGTGAATGAAGATAATTTATCAAAATGGCTTTCAGCATAGATTGATGTAAATTGCAATGCTGTATGTACATAAAATGGTTAGTGTCGCCTCTGATATTTTGTTCAGTTTAACCCATATTCTGTGCATTCCTATACCTCAAAGTTGTCGCCGAATGACTTTTCTCCATTCTTTCTTTGTTGCTAACACCTAACAAGCTAATTTGAATTATGAGTAGCTTGTAGCTTTGCAAAACTTCCCCAACACTGAAGTTTACCATCATAACACATGAAGGCGGCATCCATCTCCCTCAGTATGAATCTTAATTCCCCATATCACAAGGAACTGCTTCTCTTGGGACTTGATGATTGATCGCCTCCATTAACTTCCATAAGATTTTGTTTTCTTTTTTTGGCTTACGGCTCTTGCATATGCTCCGCAACTGAATCTTGTGTATAGTTTCCCTCTCAGCAGCTTGTCTTGTCCTGTACAATGGAGAGAAGCGTGTCTCTTCCATCTGCTTGGCTGCGTCGTGTTATCACTGCCAACACTAAAGCTGGAAGAAACCAGCACACGATAAGATCTGCTGCCTTTGTTGTAGTTTCAAGCAGACACAGGCGATATGGTCTCCACATCTACCAAGATTCTCATGGTAACAATATTTTCACAATGCTTAGCCTTGAGATAAAGTCTGTGAAAATGCCATACACTGAAGATTCCAAGGTAAAACTGTCGCAATATAGTATAATACTCTT
>JAUMHP010000070.1:14216059-14228686 GCA_032361065.1 Enteromius trimaculatus
TATTTCAGTTTTTCTTTTTTTAATAAATCTGCAAAAATGTCAACAATTCTGTGTTTTTCTGTCAATATGGGGTGCTGCGTGTACATTAATGAGAAGAAAATAACGGTTTTAGCAAATGGCTGCAATATAACAAAGAGTGAAAAATTTAAGGGGGTCTGAATACTTTACGTACCCACTGTATTTCTCATAGTTATACTGCATTATAAGTCTCATATGTTTTCATTTAACTTATTTTACTTAAAGTGAACAAATACTATATAACTTATAAGTCTTTTCCATGAGCGCAAACCTTAATATTATTTATGCATATGATGATATTCCAGGGAAGTTTGTGCCTCTAATTTTGATATAATAGGGTTAGAAGACAAAATGGGCTACTGGGTGTTTTCAACAATTTGATTCTTTAAGACAAAAAACTTTGAATTCTGACTATTTTGTTGGCCAATGTTTTCAGAATTTAAAATTGCTTTAAAATTGTTAATTAAAAACTTGTACAGTGTACAAATGCGATGCTCAGTTCCCTCCACCTTCACACACAACTCTAAAATTATTGTATACATTCCCCACCTACCCTTTCTCTATCTCTCTCTCTCTCTCTCTCTCTCTCTGGCTTTGTTGCTTATCAGGAGCTTCCAGCTGTTGGTAGACTGTCCACAGAGACTGTTAGGGCAGAAGTCGAGTTGGCAACAGATGCCAGCTTTTCATTTCCCTAATTTCATTTCCTTATTTGCTCCTCTTTCCCCCTAGTAATCCAGTTCACTCATTTTTTCCCTCACTTTCTCTCTGTGGAATCTCCTCTTATGAAACACACTCTCATTTTCTCATGAACATACGCATTCACACCTTTGTGGCGTTCAGCCTCTATCTCAAACTACTTAAATCATCAGGGTTTGAGATTAGAGATGTGCTTTAAGCTTGTCACCAGGGGAAACATGGGATGTACTTTATAACACCATCTCCCATGTTCTGCTTTAATCTCACAATCCTGTCACTGAGGATTCAACAGGTTTGACTGTCCATCAATCTGCATCCGAGAATTTCATATTTCAGAATAGTGACATTAAAAATCCATCATACTGAAGATTAGAATAGATTTATTTTGATTACAGATTCCAAATTCATTTTCTGGTCATGTGGACAAATCAAACAATAGAGTGTAAATATGTATTGTACTGTATATACAATGAGAAAAAATATGTAGGATTTACTATGTAAAAGTGCATAATTGAATATTATTAAATTGCATATGACTTTAAAATGATACTTATATTTTAATAGCTTCAATATCACTTATTCTAATACTTTCAATGTAATATTTGGATCCTGTTGACAACGTGGTATTTTTTAAAAGCATAAGAGTCACAATCTTCCAACTGACTTTGTGAAAAGAGCATCATGTGCTGTTCATAACACCATATAATTATAAAAAACCTCAAGTTTGTAGAACCTGATGTTGAAGTGTGCCGATTCATGTACACTTGTTGATGTGATAAAAGCACTAATCCTTTCACCTTATTCGTAGTATTTTTCTTGACGGTTTTCAAAGCTATCATTACACAAATAACACTTTCCACCCTCACAAAGATAGAGGCCTGAAGGTCATCTCCATATTCAGCAACACTGATCTCTCTTCCTTCCACCCTGATGGGGTTAAAGCCACTTCAGAACACAGCATGCGAGAAACCTCCATTACTGCGTACCATGTTCTTCCTTGTTCCTTCAGTTCAGGGTCAGTCTGTGCTAACGTTAGCTGTTTTTAACAGGTGCTTGCTGCTTTATCATGCGTACACATGGATAAGCCTTGGAAAGTTGTGGCTCATTTTCATTGAAAAACATTTTAAACAAGAAAGGAAATAAATTGAGTTGCATATAAAAAATTCAAGTGCGTGTGGTGGTGCTGTCTAGACCTAAAGGCGGCATTTGGAACTGTTGACCATCAAGTTATTTTATCTAAATTAACAAATTAAAATTTTCCAGATGCCGCAATACCGGGAGTTAAAATCATATCTTTCAAAGAGGAAACAACGTATTTTTGTTGATGTTACAAAATCTACTTACCTTCCTTGACATAAGGGGGGTTCCACAGGGTTCCATTTTGGGACAATTTTATTTTCACTTTATAGTAATAATTTACCTATTATAAAATAGAGGCCAGTTTGTTGTATTAATACGGTGAGTGGGATTTTTACCATGTTTAAGATGTTCTTGGATCAACAACCAATCAGGTTTGAAGGATGATTTTTCAGAAAATGTCTGTTTTAGGCTTATGCATAGCGCTTTACTGTGTAATGCCATACACCCAAAGTGTTTTACAATCATGTGGTGGGGGGGGTCTCTTCTCAACCACCACCAGTGTGCAGCATCCATCTTATGATCAGGGTTAGGGGCTAATCAGCATTAATTGGTGTTAATCAGCTATCATTTCACCACTGGTTTTAGGAATACATTTTGGGTAGTGTTAAGTTTAGGGGTAGTGATTGGGATAAGTCCATAGATTTGGACCGTAATGTTGATCCAGGATCATGTCTTATTTGGAAAAATCATGGCGACCATCTGTAATAGGTAAATATTGGTATTGGAATAGTACCACAGTCAATCAGACAATGTTCCATTTATCATACTTTTAAACATCATCTTAAAAAGCGGATTATGATGAATCAGTTGTGCAAACATTATACTTGCAAATGTAAAATATGCATTTTGGGGTAGTTTTTTACTTTTATGTAGTGTTGCATGTTTGCCAATGTAAACTAGCAATGTTGCTATGATCCTTGTTTACAATTGTATTTCATACTAATGTACATTACCATGCATAGCCCTTACAGTTTATCAAACAAAAAAATCAATGAGAAAGAGTACTAAAAAGAAAAAAAAGGTTTTGCCCTCTCTATAAAATGCTACACTTATATGTGGCTTATTCGAGAGTCAGATTTCTCATGGTGTTTTTGTTGCTGCGAGCATGTGCTTGGCTTAAATGGGTTTTGTGATTGTTGTTTGTTAACACAAAATTATAATACGGGTTAATACAGCCAGTTGCTGAAAATTGGTTGCGATTTTGAGGTGAAATTACCCACGCAGCACTCTGGGTTTTGAAATAAACATAGTGAGCCATTCAATGAGTCAATCAATGATTCATTTAAATTTTATTGGTGACATTGCTTAGAAAACATATCCTGGCAAATTCAAAATGGGACTATCAGCATTACCAGGGCTGCAGACACTCCAGTGTTGTACGTGATAAAACTCTCCTCTCTCTTCTGTGTTTGTGTTAAATCAGGTTACTCGCTGTTCGCTTTCTTTTTCCATGGCCCGTCTGTCTGGATAATCTTGTTACGTTTCGTTTTTCCAGAGGGCCAAATTCTGCTTGCTCAAATGGAAGTGAAGCATCACTTCCACATCAATTTCATTTACAGTCGACTCCAAGGGCTCAAACTGAGAACCCCCAAGGCTCATCTTCAAACTATCCAGTCGTATCCCAAGTTACACTTAAATGGTTAACACTGTCAAACTATGGTATTAGAGGACGTACATATCTGCAAACCCTCAAGTCACAAATTGCAATTCTCATTTCAAGTCTGATAGTGGACTATATTAGGGATAACATAGTAAAAGAAACTGCGTCATTGAAAATGCTGTCACGTCTCAAGCTTCCATTGTTGCTGTTCTGATTTAGGGTTTAATACCAGCTGAGTAAGATCTGAATCACCCTGCACCTAATTTCATTTTGGCCAGGCTAGATAACGTATGTTGCGCTCACTCGTAATTAAATGACTGCGTACCACTGTGCACAGGAAGTTCATCTCTGTTTTCCATTGTGTTTTAGGTTTTTGCTGTTCCATTCACGCTCTGTTGGCCCTGGCCTTGACTGACGTCCTGCACACAGCAGGTTTTCTATTGATTGTATTTTAAAGGGTGAATACCTTTTTAAGACAATTATGGCAAAGATTTGATTCAACAATAATGAGCAATCATGAAATCATTTCCCAAGACACTTTGCCACAAATAGCGGATAAAGACACTGCTTGAATCTGACAGCCTTTTAAGGGGTATTTTTTTTAGCATTCTTACTTTACTTTTTGTTGAATAGGACTTAAAAAAAAAAAAAAAAAAAAAAAGGCATACTGAAGTGGTGCAGCTTTTAAAGGTTTTTTTTTTTTTTTTTTCTTCATAGTTTATTTTTTCAATTAAGCTATTTATTTTTCAAAAAAGCAAATTTTCTTTGACAGCCTTTTTTTTCCTTTTCTCTTTTTTTCTTATGTGTTTTCTTTTTTTGTCTTTTTTGGTTCAGTTTTATGGTGTTCTCAGAAAACACTCTGACCATGCTAAAATAATATCAAGTAAAACAATACTTTCATAAGTTAATTAGCATAATAGTGCACTTTTATTAATATGAAAATCATTTTTCTCCTCCCACTTTTAATGCCCTTAAGGTATCTGAGCTCAAACGTGCCTATATTTTGCTTCACTGGTTAATGGAAAGACTTTTAAATCAATCTTATCAAACCTTATCAAACCCGGTCCATAATTACTAGCATGTAAGATATGGAAGCTTCACAATTATTCTTTAATTAAAATGGAAGCACACTGCTGCTGCAATTCTTCTAATAGATCAGAATCACATGACATTAGCAGCTAAAAAAAAGTATCCCAGTAGGAAGCAGAAGTCATATATTATTTTTAGAGTAGTTTAAACCCTTTTTTCCATTCACTGGCAGCAGAACACACATGCTCATACGTGCAAGGGCAGGCATTGCCATTGCATTTTAACAATTTGCATGGATGAAAATTGTTTGAATGATGATAGACAGCTTTTTCACTGGAACAAATCCAACTGAAATGCTAGAATGTCCATCTGTTACAGCTCAATCCAGTGAGCCAGGCAGCTCAATTGAGTCTCATCTCTGTGTTGAAGAACTGACATCAGAGAGGAAGGGAAGAGAGGGAGAGGGAAAAAAGAATCCAAATATTAAATTGGTCTTGGACTAAAATGTTTACACTGACAAAATGTTTCAATCTTCTTTAAAGTGTGCATGTTGTGTAGGGAAAAAGCTCTGTGCTCTCAAAAAATTAAGAACCTGTAAATTAACCAAATCCAAATATAACAATATAGACATTTTAAGTACTTTAATATTTCAATAATTTGGAAATTGTAAGTAATTTGCTGTTTGGACACAACAGTAATGTGAAAATAGAAAAACTCAACAGCACACAATGGTTTAAACAACACATTGGTGCATTCCAGATTAAAGCAATGTTTTTGAACAAATCTTTTATGTGAATGATTCAATGACTAAAATGATAGTGTGTTTTCTTTCTGAATGAATCAGCATTTATTTAGTTAAATGATTTAAAAGTTAACTGAAAGCAGGGCTCTAGAGTGCGACCTAATTTCACAATGGTGCAACTAAAAGCAATCTGAGGTCGCACCGGTGCAACCAGCAGTTTAAGGGGGGAAAAAAGTCTCCACAACTCTGGAAGTCTCCCAGTGGTTCAACAAGAGACGCACTATTACACTAAGACAGTCTAATCGAAAACAAATATTCTGTGATAAAGTAATTTGCATGAAACCAGCGCGATGTCGAGTCTTTCGCGTCTCCCTCATTATCTTTTAATGCGACACAAAAAATGCGACAAAAAAATGCAAACATGTAAATTCATTTTGGTCACATACATGTATTATTGTAGAGCAGTTTGTGCTGATTACAAGAAAAATACAGGTTGGTCAATAATATGTTCTAAGTAGCTGAAAAAAGCACAAATATCAGAGCATGTCCAAACATCTCATGGGCCCCAAAATCACCTCAGACCCCAGAGGGTTAAAATACCAAGGAATAATTGGAATGTTCTAACAGCAGGCCTTCTATTCACCTGTCAGTGTCACCCTGAGCGACGCGGATCACACAGTCACATGGATGGCACCTGTCCACGATTGATGCTCATCAAGGGATAAAACATAATAAGACATGGTGTCTCAGGCAGCCAAACCTTGACTCAAAGCTAATGTGTTTCTGGGAAGCTATTGATCTAAGCCGCCGGATGCTCCGAGAGCACCCTGCTTGCCTGCTACTGTGACAAAAGATGTGCACCTGCGCAATTGAGCGCCCCATTGAGCACTTGAAACATTTAGCCCGGACCCCCGTTATGCACCAGATTCACTCCTGCGTCTTCACCTCTTCCCCTTACTTTTCATGATTGTGTACCAAAAAATGCCCCTCTGGTGTAACTGAACAGAGTCTTTGATGCCTCAGTCAGTGCTTAAACCTAAGAATGTCTGTCTCATTTTTTTCACCGAAGAATTGTTGCTTTACCACACAATTTGAAGGTACTTATAAATAGAAGAACAAATGTTTATGCACCTTTTCATTTTTTTTATGGCAGCATGGCTTACCAAAGACGAGGCGTTCATGACTGCAGCACAATGAACCAACTGTGAGTTCCTTGTGTCACTTTCCTTTTGTCCGTAACTAAAGTTTTCTGCTTTTAACTTGACTTGACAATAGTCCTGTTTCCAACGAAGCCCTTTGTAAAGGATGTTGAACATGAGTGGCATAGTTTGATTTCTTTTTTCATTTGTTGAATGATCACAAAGGAAATGCATTATGTGGAACTTCCTAATGCTCTCCCAATTGGCTGTGGCAAAATGGCGTTTCTTGCTCTGCTGAGTGCTAATCCTACAGTCAGATAAGGCATATTACAGCAAGTGCTTCTGGCCCATTTGTGTTTGTACTCCCAAGACTTTGCCAAAGACTTATGAGAGTGGGCTTAGGAATATCGCCCTCTCTGAGAGCCAGGAGACAAAAGGCTTTTTTAAAAAAAATTAAAATCGCTAATTAATACGATATTTCTGCCAAGGAGTCATGTATTCAGAGAACACTGTGAGTGAATGATTAGACTAAGAACAAACACAATAACCATACTAAGTCTTACACATTTTAATTATATATACAGATTATATAACTGCCCCTGTATTTTACAATCAAGCCAATGGAGAAATGTGCGCACAGCTGTTTAACATGCAAATGCTAAACCTAAAATGCTTTCTATCATTGTACAGTATAGTCCTTAAATTTGAAAAAACTGGTTACTTGTTTTAGTGGCCTTCGTTTCATATGAATATTTTTTTATGGTTTGAAATATCTGTTTAACAAAGTTAACCTGCAATATAAATCAAACGATGACCAACTACTTCGAAGCAAAGAAAAAACGATTTGAAGAGCATCTCAAAAGCTAAAACACAAAGCAAAAAGACTGTATACTTATACTAAGAACATTAACAGCAAATCATCTGATGAAATGAGTTATGAAAGGGTTTCTTAACTTAAAAATGTTTGTTAAATCCCTTTTTTTTCCAGGCCTAAATGGATTATGAATACATGCTAACAGAGCTTAGTGAAATATATTTTTATATAAAAAAATCATTTTAAAAAACATCATTTAAACATTCAAAAGCCATGATTTGTAAAAAAAAATCCCCTCAAAAGGCAATGAAATACAAGTACAAGTGCAACCTCAAATACAATACTCCATATATATGTGACAATCTTTTATAGTTAAAATATCTAATTTTCTGTAGGTTGTAAGTGTGTGTATTTTATGATGCTTGTTTCTATGCTAGACCGAAGGCTCCAATTATCAGTCACTGTGTGTGAGGAATGCATGCATCACATATTGGCTGAAAAAGGGGAAAAAAGGCAAAAAATTTGCCTGTTTCACGTTCCACCACCGCCATTCTGCATCACCTCTCCCCTCCAGTAGGAAGGCACAGAAATATCCATTAGTGAGATTGTTTTCCTGCAACACCTGCAATACACAGAGTAACAAGTTGCTCCTAGACCGAAGACCCGAAGGGCCCTTGCTGCACACATCAACTCAGGAATTGGATTTCTTCCTTTTTCATTTCACTCTTGCTTGTTTTTTGAATTATTGTTCCCTTGTCTTTTTCCTTTTGTTCTCAGCATTCTGCTTCATTTTCGAAGAGACATTATGTCATTCATTTGTTAACGCTGTCATACAAGTTGCAGACGTGCTGGCGCTGATGTAATGCTTAAAAGGGACACCTGCAAGACGCCGTTGTCTGGAGAGAAAGTGGGCGACCTTTCAGCAATTTTTAAATCGCTTCTACCATCTATTTGCAAAGTCCTTGGAGCATGTCATTAAATTAAAACCTGCAACAATGGGACTCAATAATTGCGATATGTGTCGAATGACGCATTATGAATATGTATCAGATTTTGCTGCAAGCAATTATGCAAAACAGAGGTCCTACAACACAAGCAGCATCTCACACAGGTGGTCATTCCATATTGCGAGTGACCCGGGATGCCAGATCCCCAACAAGGCACTTCTTTATAGGTTCTGTCTCACAAGGACCCTCTCATAATGGAGTAATTTACCCATTAATGACACATGTTGTCCCTCGCCACTGACTGCGCACTGTCATTAATGAGGCCATTTGCATTTGGTGGCAGTCTGCCAGTCACGGCTCTCCGCCATGTTTGCTGAATGAGTCTTTTCAAACCGCCGACTCTCACATCCCCGCATCCTGCACGTAAGAAAGTACGCCACGTAGGCTGCAGATGTTCTCCACCGTGAAACGTATTGTGATATTTGATGTTTTTAAATCAAACTCACACAATACAGCATCTGCACTGGTTGCTGCGATAGAGTCCACTATATAGCGATCGTTTCTTAAGTGCCAAACCGTCTTGACAGGCTCTATTTTGCTGAATTATGCAGATCCGCATTCATCCTTTTGTGATCGTTACGTAAACGAAAGTGATTTCAGCCATTTCAAGTGGTAGAGTGCGTGAGGCGCGCGGCACTTACAGATGGCAGGTATTTAAAGAGGCACTCTCCTTTCGCAGCTCATTTACTTTGTGCTTTAATTTTCAGAAAGCCAGAAATGCACTAAGACATTCAAATTAAGGCACCTCTAAGAGGAGAATAAAACAAACACCATTTCACAGGCAATTAGCCCTGTCACAATTTTAGCGTAATCATATTACCAATGAAATGTACCGAGATGTCATTTTGTCACATTTACACAAAAGACGAAGGCTACTGCAATTTCCCCTCATCAAATCTCCCACACTTCCCTTGAAAGCTGTTCATTAATCTCTGTGTCGCTCTCTTGTGTATTAGCATAACATGTTTAGCATACTATCAAGGACTTTTGTGGTGTTTTTTGGGTTTTTTTTTTCCATTTAAACTTGTGCTGGTTGTTTTAGTTAATTCTGGATGGAGGCTTTTGTGAGTTAAATTATTCAAGTAAGAATCTACTGTTCGTGTGAATTTCTGTATTTTTGTGTGAATGGTGGTATTTATCACTGAATAAGCTATTTAGAGCAACACTTAGCGGGTCTGCTTAGGAGGATTGTTCAGTAAATACAAAACATTCCACTAATGTTAGCATATGGAACCTGTTTGGATATTTTTTAGCACCCAAATGATAAGATTCTTAGTCCATAACCAAAACTAATCTTTCCAGAATGTTACAGAGCCCTTCACTTTAGACCTTCTACTAACTATAAGTAACTTTGCAACTGTATGTGAACAGTCAGACATTAAATGGTATCTTTGCAAGCATGTCAACTTATTCTACTAGCCCTAACTTAACATTCTACTAATAATCTAGTTTGAGCGACATCATTGCTAAGTTACTTATAGTTAGTCAAATGTCTAATGTGTACTAGTGGCCAAAAAATAAAGTTTACCCCATTACAGGCTTTTATTTCCTTCCTGATAACCTAAAGAAAACCTATTAATACATTTTTTATTGCTTATTTTTTTTGGTAAAAAAAACAAAACAAAAAAATCTAGCCATTCTAGAATGTTCTGGGAAACAAAAAAGTTCAGTTTCTCCCTCTGAATTACAAAATAAATCAAATAAAAAAATGACTCTGACGCAGAAATAAAAGTGTACGCTTATGTTGTGTTCCAGTCATTTTGACCTGGAGAGATTTTTCTTTTTCCTTTAAAATAACACTTAATGCTATCATTACTGGACTCTCACAGAGTAACTACTTTCCAAAACATTTTTGTACTATCCCTTGTTACACTATCCCAGTCAAAAATGACCAGCTTACAAAAATAAATAAATAAATAAAATAAAGGTCCTACTTCATATTAAGTGTCCCTAATTAATGCGTAATTACATAGTAACTAGATCTGTACTCTGGTAGGCAATATAATCAAAGTACACATTAGTATCTACAGCTCTAATGTTTGGGTAACTACACACATGTAACAACCCTCAGAATGGTATGTGTGGACATTGGTAACAACACTTTTTGTAATGCAAGTACAAATGTATAATGGGACTAACAGCACTCTTTGGTAAAGAAAGTGTTACATTTTATATTAAGCTGACAATTCCTATGAACTTATTATGTAATTACTCTGATGTCACACAGCAGCTGCCGGTAAGTTAGGCATTACATATAAATTGTGGTTGGTGTCTAGGATGTTACACTTTATTTTAAGTTGACACTTCTGAAGGAGTTACCATGTAAGTACACTGGTATAACAGTGCTGCACCAACACGTTTCCACACCCTGGGTCCCATTTTCACCCCTTGGATCACCCCCTGTTCCAATTACTCTTATACATAACGTTGTTAAAAAATATAGATACATAATTCCTGTTACTACACAGGTACTTAGTTAAGTTGAAAAAGTGTTGTTACCAATGTCCTTTTACACAATCGTGACATGTAGCTATAGAAATATTACAGGTGTAGTAGATTCAATCAAGATATCTTCTCATTTGTATGAAGGAAGATCTAACAGGTTTAGAACAGCATAAAGGCGAGTAATTAATGACAGAATTTTCATTTTTCCGTTAATTATGCAACTTTTAAAAGGGCATTAATTTTTGTCCTGGAACACCAAATTAGGAAAGGAATTTGTGTATTGCACAAGGCTTCAATAATGAATTTACAAAATGATTACAAGTATACATTTCTAGTCTGGTTGGTGTTCAAGCCTTAATGATGGGGCTGTGGTATACATGAAAAAAAAGTTCAAAAATAACAAAAAGATCTACCATTTCCTTCATTTTCAATACTTTTTATGAGATAAGGGTGTGAAGTGCAAACTCTAGGAGGCTTCTTTCACTCCTTTAATACAAGAACCACCTCGTTAGTCTGAAAAATCAGTTCTTGTGAGTTGTATCTTACAAGTTTCTGAGAACAATGAGAAGCATGGAAGTATAAATCTGGTGTAGAATACATTACAGAAACGGTTCAATATAAATCTGAGTCTGATACACGCACACTTTCATCTCTACAATCACACGCAAGCTTCGGATGAGACTCCACATTATCATTCAGCTACTATACTGGCTAATAAATCACCGGGCGCCGATGTGAACTTTTAGAATTAGTCTCCTCAGTTAAGTCTCGCTTATATTATCTTTTTTATCTCCTGTGCTTTTCTCACTGTGGTACAAAAAGTAGGTTATGTTTTTACTGCTCACAGGAAAAGCATTAAGTATTAAGCCAATGATTGGGACAAGGAAAATAAATTCTAATCTGAAATCCTTCTTAGAAGCAGTACCATACAATTTTGTGGTTCTAAAGAATGACAATTAACAAAGACTGCTAATGAGAAAGTAACGGCAAATTTCTGTCACTGTGTAGGTCTATTTATTGACAAGACCTTAAAGATGACAAGCTACCATAGCAACACGAGCAAGCGGACTGCACAAGATATTAGTATTCATATGCAGTAGGCTGGGAAGTATGTGCGTTTTGGTCCAGATAAAAGTTTTTTTTTTTGTATTGAAGGCCATGCTTTGAAATCTCACTACTGTAGAGCTGTGCAGTCAGCGAGTAGCACTGTGGAACACAATCCTATTTTAAAACATACAAATTACTGTATTTCAGGCACTCTTATTTGACTATCATTTATTTACTATTATATTATTATATTTTCAGTTTATTTTATTTTTTTTTTTGTTATATTTGTCCTTTTTTATTTTAGCCATTTTAGTAATTGAACTATTATTTTAGTCACCACAACAATATTTTTTTATTTTTTATTTATTTTAGTTTAAATAACAAACTTTGAACGTCTCAATTTCAATCAGCATTTTTTTTTAAATTCCTTTTATAATATATTTTTTCAGTGAATGCAAATAAGCATTTTATTTGAAGACAAAAAGAGACAGTAAACAGAACTGAAATAAGATTTCTTTGTTCTGAAGATAGCATACTAACAATAATAATAATAATAATGTTGTTATTGTAAATCAAAAAAATTCATATAAAGATATTCAGAAACAGCTGCTTTACGGTTGCTCTTTTGAACCTCAGAAGACTTGTATGTTTATTAGATTTCAAAATCAACCAGGCCTCAAATGTTTCCTCTTAAATTTATTATTGAAAATATTGTTGACATACAGTAAGATCATTGTGTTATAAAATTATTGTGGCATGCAAAGCTCAAATTTGGGAGGAATCTGAGAAATGTTTGTTCATATGGATACTGCATCTCTAATTTTAAATCCAAAATTGACAAATCTCAGCACAGATTGAGACATTTTTGAGAGATCTCTGAACATCTGGAGGTAATTGCAAGATTACTGAAGTATGTTGATCGGGTTAAAAAAAAAAAAAACGAAAAAAAA
>JAUMHP010000070.1:14247321-14268634 GCA_032361065.1 Enteromius trimaculatus
TTCACACCTGGATTTGGGGATCCTCTGCCATTCCTCCTTGCAGATCATCTCCAGTTCTGTCAGGTTGGATGGTAAACGTTGGTGGACAGCCATTTTTAGTTCTCTCCAGAGATGCTCAATTGGGTTTAAGTCAGGGCTCTGGCTGGGCCATTCAAGAACAGTCACCGACAGTTGTTGTGAAGCTACTTCTTCGTTATTTTAGCTGTGTGCTTGGAGTCATTGTCTTGTTGAAAGGTAAACCTTCGACCCAGTCTGAGGTCCTGTGCACTCTGGAGAAGGTTTTTGGTTCAGGATAGCCCTGTACTTGGCCACATTCATCTTTCCCTCAATTGCAAGCAGTCGCCCTGTCCCCGCAGCTGAAAAACACGATGCTGCCACCACCATGCTTCACTGTTGGGACTGTATTGGACAGGTGAGCAGTGCCTGGTTTTCTCCACACATACCGCTTAGAATTAAGACCAAAAAGTTCCATCTTGGTCTCATCAAACCAGAGAATCTTATTTCTCACCATCTTGGAGTCCTTCAGGTGTTTTTTAGTAAACTCCATGAAGGCTTTCATTTGTCTTGCACTGAGGAGAGGCTTCCTAGCCACTCTGCCATAAAGCCCTGACTGGTGGAGGGCTGCAGTGATGGTTGACTTTCTACAACTTTCTCCCATCTCCCGAGTGCATCTCTGGAGCTCAGCCACAGTGATCTTTGGGTTCTTCTTTATCTCTCTCACCAAGGCTCTTCTTCCCCGATAGCTCAGTTTGGCCGAAGCTCTAGGAAGGGTTCTTGTCATCCCAAACATCTTCCATTTAAGGATTATGAAGGCCACTGTGCTCTTAGGACCTTTAAGTGCAACAGAATTTTTTTTGTATCCTTGGCCAGATCTGTCTCTAAGCTCTTCAAACAGTTCTTTTGACCTCATGATTCTCATTTGCTCTGACATGCATTGTGAGCTGTAAGGTCTTATATAGACAGGTGTGTGGCTTTCCTAATCAAGTCAATCATCTCAAAGACCATCAGAAGAAATGGACAGAGTTAAATATATGAGTGTCGCATTTCAGTTTTTCTTTTTTTAATAAATCTGCAAAAATGTAAACAATTCTGTGTTTTTTTGTTAATATGGGGTGCTGTGTGTACATTAATAAGGAAAAAAAAAAAAAACTTAATAATAATAGTAATAGTAATTAATAGTAATATAACAAAGAGCGAAAAATATAAGGGGGTCTGAATACTTTCCGTACCCACTGTATAATGATCTCTTAAAAGCTATATCCAGAGAAAAGCAAATATTATAACACATTAAAACTGTTCTTATGAATATTCATTATTAAGTTATCTATAATGCATTATGCATTCATTATAATGCCTTATGGATACCCTTGATGCAATGTATTATAAATATGAGATCCATAGAAAGTGTTACCAATTTTTTTAGAGATTTAAAAAATTCAACAAATTAATGAATTATAACATTTAATTTCAGCTTTCACCACAAATATTGGCTTGCATTAGTTTATCTTGTCTCCCTATAAACTCTGACTTATTTACCACAAAATTTAAGCTGGAAAGTTTATTTCTGAAAATGGTTTGCTTATTGATTGCTTTGAATAATTCAAGTCTTCTAAAACACATTAGGCAGATAACATTAAGCATTTTGCCACCGGCCAGAAAAAAATCTGGTAACTCTCCTCATACAACTGACAGAATAGTAGCCATTTAATCCTTTTTTTTCACTAATAGGCAGCTTTGCAAATGTTCCTCACGGCAAACATTTGTCTATTCCAACAAGAGAAAAACGTCGGCTCAGAATACTCTCCCAGCAAAACCCTTTTTACAGCATATCTAATGAACCATGAATTGACCTTCTCCGTAAACAAAGATGAATAATTAAAGAAATGGACTAGTTGAGCATGACACCTCAAAGCTAACATCTAATCAGGTTACAATATTAACTCAAAGCATTCTTTCACCTGGCAACTGCAGCCTGCCAAAAGAGTTCAGATTCGGACTACAGTATATAAGCTATATGTACTGTATATCTTGTTTTACACCGTGAAAGTAAACTAGAAAGTAATAATATACATATACTCAGACATTGTTCGAGCTTTAAAGTTCTATGGCATGAACCTTTTGGAAATGTGACTGGCAATCTGGAAATGTTGTTCCCTGGTGTCACTTCGACCCCTGAATAAATACATTGTACAAAAACACTGGAAAGAGTGTATAGTGATGTTAGAATGTGACATATTACAATAATACTGCTGTACTAAGAAAGTTTTTCTCACAAATATACAATAAATGATCTAATAAAAGAAAGTTTGTGTAGGATTAGAAACATTGCTTAAAAAAAGCAATGAGGAGTAGACTATTTGAAGTAAAGAAAAACACATTAAAAGACTTTCCCTATTAAGTTTTAACAAAACTAAACCACTCAAAGACCTCCTTCATCCCTATAAGGCTAAATACACACACACACACACACACACACACACACAAACACACGCTAGATGTGAGTGAAATCTGAAAGAAGGTTCAATAGCAGAGTGTTCTGTCAGTTCACACCGGAGTCTATTTTTAGGCTCTGCCATCCTGCTGCGGTGATTAATTCTGACTTCATTTGGAAATTTTCTTTGAGCATATGTTCAAAACAAAAGGGTAACATATGTTCTGAGAGAAAACAGAAAAACATTTAGACATTTCTGAAATGTACAGTATGTTATTGAATTCACACTGTTCAGTACATTTATGGGGTTAACATTTGAATTGACCATGAAAGTTGCTTTAACTAATTACTACTAAATGGTATACACAACAAAAATAAAAATAAAATTAAAAATCCAGCATGTCTATGTAAAAAGTTTATTAAAAGTGTATTAAAAGTAATCAAAATGTTTATTAAAAGTAACATAAAAAAATTCAATTCTTATTATTGACATAAATTAATAATCTGTATTATTAAAAGTGCTATATAAATAAAAGTGATTGATAAATAAACATTTTGATACTTTTTGCATAGATAGTGTGCAGGATTAGTTTTTTTAGTTTTTGACCTGGTTGGTCTTAGTCTCCGGTATGACTTAAACTCAGGTATGTGAAGATCAATTGTTAATTGATGCAAAGATCAAAAATACAGTTTTAATTTGAGGTCATTCTCATTTATTAAATCATTTAAAGAATCTAGCCCATGGTCATGTATGCATACTGTATGTACCGTTCATTTATTCACTTTTGAATATTTAACAAATCAACACTCCTATGTGGATAAAACTAATAAGCAATCATTATTCAAAAGGGCATCTTTCTTTTATTTTTGAGATAAACATCTTTACCAGAATAATAATTTGCATAGCTCGCATCACAACTTTAGGTTCACATTACATTCTAATAATGTAATGAATAAGAGTGAATTATTCTGCTTATACTACAGTTTCCACATCTCAAGACATAGTTCACACGTTGTATGTCAAGACACTCATCAGGTTGTGCGCATAAAACGCTCTCTTGCACCGGACTAATTTCCTACACATCACACAAGGCTCCAGACCTCTCCTAAAATGGTTGCATTTGTGACCAAAAATATTAATTTGTGATATCGGCAATGGAGACTATATAAATTTACATGATTCAAAAACATGCGTGTAGTACTTTTTTCCCCTAATTGGTTATGCAATGCATATTAAAGTTGTAGTGGAGAAAAACAAAAACAAGTGTTGACTGCACACCTGCTAATAAAAAAGCACGTTCCAGGAGTTTGAAATGCTAAAAAAAATGTTGATTTTGTGCTCACCAAGTACAGTAAACAATCAACAACAGGTAAAGTGGTCAGTTGAGTTCCCAATAGCAATAACAATTCTTGCTTGTAATCGACACGGTCACTTGCTATCAAGATCTTAAGTCTATATGTTAAGTTAATGCGTGAACTTCATATTATTTGTAGCTCACTTGCCATCTATTAATTGCAATAACCATTGTGCCAAATTCATAACTAAATTAATATAAATACTATTTTGGCATGAGTGCGCGCTTTATTAGTGCCACAGTGAAATACTAAATATTTCCGTTTACTAGTCTGAAACATACATTTGATGTCTAGTCATGTTTAATTTGTACTATAGTAAAGGGAAAGATTTAATAGGCTTACTTATACCTTTTGATGTCTATTAATGTTTAAAAAAGCCTATTACATTTTTCCCTTTACTATAGTATGAAATAAACTTAAATCAGGGCTTTTATCTGAAGCCCTGCATTGCTAATTCCATAACATCATTTTAGTCCTAGTAAAATAGGCTTGAGGCATTGATTACAGTTATGTGAGAGAGACGGCTTGATTCCGTGCGTCTCTCAACAGCATTTCCACTAATAATTTATCTGCTTCAAGAACAGCACCATTATCTGTGCTTGTTGTTGCATATAATTTTTTTTATTTATAATGCATTCATAAAAAGTTACTGAATATTATAAAGGGGCACATGCACCCTCTGTCTGATGACTCCCCTCTGCAGTTTTTAGTCATCAATCCAATCACAATTTAAAATGAAGAAGAGCCCTTACAAGCCTGCCTCACATTATTACACATGATGTTTTGTGACCATTTTGAAAATACTTAGACAACCGTAGAACATATTCCATTTTATGCTGCGTATGCAAATCCCGGGAAATGTATGCTTAAAAACACTAAATGGAACTTCAAGTGGCATCGTCAGTAAAAGCCCTCATATTTTTCCACTCATGTGAATTTAAATTGTTTTTCAGTTTTCACGTCACAGAATTCCCAACAAGCTGTGAGAATTCCAATCGTTGTTTAAAAGCATGCTTTACTTGAAAAATCACCCATTAAGCTTTTGGACCATAACTCATACAAGTGCTTGATGAAACTCTTTTAATTAAAACAAAGTTGTGAATTTTCTCTTGCTTATTATCAATGTGATCATTTTTAGCCATGCAGAACTAATGCCAGAAAGTTCTTTTCATTATTATCATAATAAGCTTTGTTTTTGATCTCTACCTTTTCTCTACCTATTTTAATTAAGAGCCAATTACTTTGACTTGTGTTGTTGAATGTGTGTGTGGTATGCGTGTGTGGTATGCGTGGGTGGGGTAGGTCGTGATGAAAAGTGATTTGTTGTACAGATATGATTTGTGCAGTTATATCAATCTTGCTTGTGATTACATTAATGATATTTGCATAGCATTTTAGATTAGTGAGGTAAATATTAGCTTTCTCATCCAGAACCTTCGCAATGCTGGATTGGTTAAATTAATGATCTGGTTGAAGACATATATATATATACACACATACTGTATGAGTGATACAGATTCTGACCCGGATTATAAAACATTATTAGCAGAGATGGGCACTTAGTTGCTTGCAGTTGTAAAGTTCAAACAATGCCAGGTCATTTAGTCTACAAGTAAGCTTCAATTGTAAAAAGTGGACAATACAAATCTAGTTCTTGTATTTAGCTGGCTAGTCCTACAAAAACCCTTTTACAATAATAATTTTAATGTCTCTCTCAAAATGTATAAAAATGAGCGGCTAATGAATATTCTCATATACAACAAGCCGTCTATAAGAGCAAATGTACATTCTACACTATGTTTCTACTCTGTTTATATTCCATGTACTTGTCGAGGAACTTTGTCGTATTGATTTTTATCTTGCCTCTAAGAGCTTTGCCCTGAGATATAAGCCTAAAAGACATATTAGACCATCATCATGAGGTAGTTTTCTATATTCATGCAGAGCCCCCTGCAATTGATCAGTTACAGTGACATGTCCCACAGTGCCTTTGTTTCTATGGATTTCTTAGCCAGCGGGAAGCTATTGATGGAGAGGACAAATCAAACTAAGTTCCATGCTTGTATTATTGTTTTTACCGGAGGGGAAAGTGAAACATCTGTGCTGTAAGACAGAAGCAAGAGTGAGCTCTTATTGACTTGTTTTGTCTGTCTCAAGGTCACTGTTCAGCTGCGCAGGCAACAATAAGGATGTTTTTTCCCGGCCCTTGACAAGTCACTCTGGCTGAATCAATGTGAGTGTTCACAGGAATAGAAAAAAGCACTGGCTAATTTCCTCTTAATTTGCTTTGCAAAATAGTGGATTGAGAATCAAGTTAAAAAACACTGGGCTTAATATGCATTACCTTTTGTTTGCCTACATTTTACAGTATGTTACAAAAACAGTGCTGTACAACTGACACCTTCAGGGCTTATAACGTCCATCTGCGCTTTCTGCTTCTTAGAAATGTGAAATCCCGACATTAAATTTGAATTTACTGTATAACACGGAATGTCACAGAATTGAACACATTTTGGATTGATAAATCAATAACAGATCACTTAAATCAAAACATGATTTGGACTAGTGTATTATTATAAAAATATTATAAATATTAAGCCACAAACACATTATTTTAATATGAAACCTGCCCGTTCTACGTGTCTCAGTTTGAATGAATGATTCAGACGTGCAGTTTAGTTTATTACACATAGGGCACCAATAAAATTATTTTGTAAAACATTGTTTTATGGAAAATATACCATATATAACAGAATATAGCAGAAAAATTTAAATACACAGCAAAGTATTACTGAAAATAATAAATATATAAAATCAACTAATTAGAGATTTTCTTGATTTTTATTTTATTAACCCATCCAAATGGAATCCATAAAATTATTGAAAATCAACAAATTTGGTAAAAATAAAATCGAATTTGAGAAAAACAATAACCTCTTTTTAGGGCCATAATAGGGTCGTTTTTGTTGAACTTTTAATAAACTGCAGCTAAGTTTCATGGTTAGTTAATTAGACATGCTTTTGGCATTAAAAAATAAATAATTATCCAGAATTAAAATTGGGGGAAAAAAACTGAACATAAAAATGACAAATTAATTTGGCTTGAAGTTTAAATTACTCATGGTTCGGTTTGTATCATGGTTTTAGAGTCATGGTCTAGAGCTTCTAATAACAGTGATGAGGCTGATTACACAGAACAAAGCTCAAGCCATAAATTAATCTAGAAATCACAAAACATACAAATATGTGTTTTTAATAACATGACACAACTACATTTAAGAGACATTATTTGGGCAAGGGTTGCTGGTTGCTAACTGGTCTCATGACAAAAATGTACCTGGGGCACTTTTTCGCAAGATGTGAAATTTGTACCAACAAATGCATTTCCAAAAGAAATGAACACTAGAAGCAGTAAAATTCAAAACATCTTTTATTCTTTTATTCCAAGTTTTGATTCTTTTTCACACAACTTGACTTACTTGAAGAACGTTACGTTATATAAAGAATACATGTTATATTATTATGTTATGAATATAATAGTTCTGAATGGTGTTGCAGAAAAGTACCCAGAGGTACATATTTTCACTGGACTGGATAGGGTCGTTCAGCACACCATGAAAGTACCACGTATTAGGTTTTTTTAATCAGTTTCGAATCCACCCATAAGAAATAAAAAAATCACCAGTAAGTATTAGAATATAAAATATTCTGATATTTAATCAGAAAAGGCGGCACCCAGATATTAAAACAACTGGCACGGTTTTAATACACATGAAAAATCATTATAAAGAACACTTAATGCTGATGAACATATTTATAAAATTGTTACTGAATCTTGTGCTGCAAACAATACTGAAACAATATAACTGCTCTTTTCAGTGGCAGAAATCTACACTTTACCCTGCAGCTTTTTAGATTTTTTGGGCCTCTACAGTTTGTGAGTTTTAATTTCATGCACTGCACACTGCAATCTCATCTAGAGCTGCTGCCAGTCTAAATGGTTTGCAATTAGACCATGTACTGTATGCTGTTCTTCACTGTCTAAAGAATCTCTCGACACATCCTACTTAACAGAGGCGTTACAGTTGCACCAGCCCTTGACCAGCACACATAGCTGCTAAAAATCATACAAATGAAACAGAGTCTAACAGGAAGGCAAAGACAAAAGGTATTGGAATTGCATGAGGATGAGTAAATGAGAGTAATTGAGCTAAACATGTTATTGCTTTCATCAACCCTTCTTCTAATACAGTGGACATATGGTACTGTATCTACCACACAACAGCCACGATTTCCCATGATGCCGGTTGAATACTTGCATGCATCACCTAATCATTTTTCAGACATATCCAGCAGCTATGAACTTTCACGCTGTTAACTCTTCTGCTTCTTTAATGTATTCTCACACTGACAGGGCCTCACATCACTTGGCACAGCAGACTAATTCATTCATCAGACGTGAGCATAATGCACTGCTACCGCTCCTTAATTAGATGTAGCTCATAAATTCTCACAATTAATTGCCCAGTGAGATCTAGTTTACGGATCTGTATGGTATTGAGACTTAGAGAGAGTATGGATAGAGCATTGTCAATATATAAATGTACATAAAAAATAAAATAAAATAAATAAATAAAAATCTATATCAGGGGTGGGCAACTTAGGTGCAGTGCGGTGTGTTTGATCAGGGTTGGAGCTAACCTATGCAGGACACCGGCCCTCCAGGACCGAAGTTGCTCAGCCCTGCTCTCTCTCTCTATATATATATATAGGAATAAATGATAGACACAAAAGCATTTAATTATGGCATGAAACGCATTAATTAGTGCTAACTGAAGAGACAGTTCTGTTGTACAAGTACAACAATGCCTATAATTGCAAACAAGGTGAACAACCGTTTAATTTAAAAGTTAATTTTAGTTAACATTTAAAGTTAATGTTTTTTCATTCTAACATGAAAGGACAATTTTTCTGAATCATAAATAGAGCATATAATAATAAAGCAAATTAATTATTGCTGTTGCAGAAGAACTGATTTTCTGAAAGGAGCATGTGTCTAATCTGAATGTTGAAGGAAGGGAAGGGAAGGGAAGGGAAGGGAAGGGAAAAAGGAAAAGGAAAAGGAAAAGGAAAGGAAAAAGAAAGGAAAAGGAAAAGGAAAAGGAAAAGGAAAGGAGCTGTGTCTAATCTAAATGTTGCATGCAATACAGTAAATGTCCTTTAGGAGATAGTTTGGAAAAAGAAAAGTAAGAAAACCGTACCCTTGAACAGTTAAAATAGAAAGTATGTACACTTTTTTTCATCCATTAATTTTTCACTGGAGAGGGATACAGGAGGATAAAAAATTAAATGGCAGAATCAAACTAGGCAGTGGTTTGACTTCATTCATTTTAAATAGTGTTTATAATGTGAATTAATTATACTGTCCCAAAGTCTTAGAACAGATATTTTCTAACTGACATAAATAACAAAGTTAACGTAAATATGCTAATTAAAATCAAAACACACTTCACAGGATCTTGCACTGTGCTACAATTTAAAAAAACACATCAGTACAACCGTTTTATTCCAGTTTCATTCAACTGCCAATTGTTTTCATTGCGTCATAAGTTTTGGACAGAAAATCATTATTTCATGTATTTGGGTCTTTTGCACATTCTTAAAAGGTTTATAAGGAACTTAGGTTAAAAGCAGACAATTTAGTTCGTTTACTGTGAGAGTCTATAGCTCAAAACAGCCTATCAGCTTCCATTAACATTTAAAGTGCCCGAAAGCTGTTTGTTTGTAATGCAACAGCTGACCGCAATAACACAAAACTAGCAATTACTGTACATATGTAGCAGTCTTTAGCTGAAAGAAAGGCAGAACAAGATGCACTTCAAGTGATTATTTCAAGTCATTAAGCATGTCTTATCTAGCTGCATGTTTGTTCTTAAATTGGCAAGAAGAAATCATTTGTTTTGGTGTTTGTTTGAGAATTTTCTTCTTGCATTTGTAAATGCAGCCTGCCACAGTTATATGACAGACATAAACGATAATGTTCTTGTCATACCATTTTGGTAGTTATCAAAATTCATTTGACCAATCCTGTTATGCAGTTAAGGATAGACTTCTCCTTCTCCTTCAACCTTTCCATGATAAAAAGAAAGTTTAATAACTCCAGAAACACGTTGTTACTCTTTTGCAGAGCATTAACGAGTTATGAAGCTTCTCATACCGGAAGAGGCAGAAGAAATGGCGAGATAGCTTTGAGTAAGATGATACAGAGACGCAGATGATTATAATGAGAACCATAATGTACGTGACATCTTTATTGGAGTTCTCAATTTCCCCGCGGCCACAATAAACACGATTCTCTGGAGACCCTCTTGCTTAATGTGCAGGCAGAGCAGCTCCGAGCCTAAGTCACAAAGAAGCGCTATAAAACAAAGATGTGGAGCTGTCTCAGAAGATGAAAAGACAATGCAGAAATCACAGAAATGTGTGCAGTATTTCTGCAACTCTCTGCTGTATCCCGTAAGAAATCAAGCATTTCTTCACTCAGATAGCATTGTGCATTGGAGTGTACCAGTGAAAATGAATTATCCACGACCTTAATTGTCCCCCTGCTGGATTGATATGCATATGAAACTGCTGAGCCCACTAGATGATTAAGTCCTACAAGGGCGTACATTTACCCCCCAGTGTATTTGAAAGCTTGTCAGGCAGTAATTCTATATTGCTTTGCCAATTAAAAGATCTGATTAGATATGGAGTTCTTAATTAGAATGCCTTAAAATGCCATCAGGACATTTTGGAATGGCTGTTCAAATACATAAAAGCTTGAGAATTGGTCCTGAGGCTAGCCGGTATGAGAACTATCAAATGCTGGACTTGCTCAGTGAAAATGCATTTAAATGGACAATCTTCTTGGAAAACTTGACTTGAGTAGCCCAACTGCTGACTAAATGACATTTGAAAACCAAATAATGGGGCAGCAGCATTTGATAATAAAACGAATAAATAAATGTGTAATAGACCTTAGAGCCGAGCGCAAACTAGTGCTTTTTGAATTAAATTCTTGAATATGTAAATTTAATTATATTGAATTGAAAAATACTATCATTAGTCACACTCATGTAGTTCCAAGCCCTTCACACCTTTGTTCATTTCTGGAACATAAATTAAGATATTTTTAAGAAATCCAGAGCTTTTTGATGCTGACTGAAATGTTTTAAGGTCCAGAAAGGTATAGTAAGGACATTGTTAAATAGTTTTTTTTTAGTTCTGTTCATTTTATACTGTATTCTTGTAGCTTGAGTTAAACCAACTGATGTTAGATGAATTCTTTTATTAACGTCCTTATTAACTTTCAAGGTAGCAAACAAGATGCCGAATTGCTAATAATTTACAACTAACCAAAAAATAAATAAATAATTCAAACTGTTTGCCAAGACCATTTTTAATTTAGTCTTAAACTGTTGTTTGACTTCTTGAAGCTTGACTTCTTAAAACTTGACTTGTGTCATTTCCTCTGAGGTGTGAAAAAAAATTTACTTATTCATATAAAATTTAAAAAAAATACTTAATACACTTTGCTATCAGAAGTAAAAGGTATTCACTATTTGACAGAAATAATTTAGATAATCATCTAGCCTAATTTAAACTAAATTCTCACAACCTACCAGACAGACAGATTTACTTCTTAGAATCCAGCACATTAAAGGGTTTCCAGGATGAATGCTTTTAATATTGACTAACAATTCATAAATATCGACTAACAATCCATCCCGCTTCCTCCATTCCATCAAATCATTGAGTGGCAAATCCATTTTATGTGCTTTCACAATTCAATCCCATATTTGCAGGGGCTTTAAATGTTATTGTGATCAAATCACGGACACTTCATCGAGTAAGCCAAATGGAGCATTTTACAATTTTTCAATCCAGGGATTGTCAATGCACAACAACAACCACCCAGACGCTCCCTTAAGAAAATCCTATAAATTACAAACATTAAATATTCAGTCTCTAAAAGTGTGCAGGAACAGTATGAACATAAAACATAAAAGTAAAACGATTAAAAAGCATTAACATGCAAAATGTGAAACTATTGGCAGCTCAGTATACTGTTATTCCAGAGGTTGCATTTAGCTAAAAGATCTTTTAGCGTACGTTTCTTTAAGGAAACAGCAACAATTCGGATTTTACTTCTCTCATTTGCATAGGATGTGTGGTGTTTACAATGGAAGGAATATTTCCAAGGGCATGCGCTTCTGCAAGAAGCTTTCATTACAAGTATCACACTCAGACAGCCGGCTGCCCATTCTTGTGCATGAAAACCAGTCATTATACTCAGAAAGTGTGTTTGTGAATGTGTGTGAGAGAGAGATAGTGAGAGCGAGACCCACCGGACTCAAATAAACTTTCATCTCTGGCCATTCTGACTGCATGCAGTCCACATTTATCTGTTGATGACAAGCGATTTTGCTAACCGTGCTGCTGCTAGACCGCTCTAATTGAGGTGCGAACGTTACAGGCATAGGGCAAATTAACAGGCAGAACGTTGTGCTTTCACTCAAATGTTGAGCTGAGATTCACCAAGGCTATTTTAGGTGGCAATAAGATTAGAATGCATCTAGTTGTCACTGCAGAACTCAGGTTGTTTGCATCGAGACAAAGGCCAGCAATGAATAATGAAATGTCACAGCAGACAGCATTAGCAACGGGCCAAAAAATCCCTCGTAGGAATTAACTTCTCTGTATCAGCTCCTGCATTGGCTTTCACACCATTACATTAGATTGCATCACAAACAAAATCACGGCAACATCAATCCGAACCCATTGACCCATTACGGAAAATCACAGCGCTATCATGATCCCATTAACTCCATTTGCACAAGGCCGCTCGATAGCATCGGTCAGCAGGATTAAAAATAAAGATTAGCATGGGAATTAGTCTAATTTGCTTAAAATGCTGACACACATCTGACACAGGTACTGCCCGATCTTTTAAGATAGGATGAGCAGTGTGATGGACCTAATATGTTTATTATTATGCTCCGGGAAAGGAACTCTAGGGACAAGAAATAAATCTTACTTTTCTCAGCTTCAGTTTCAGGGCTTTGCTTTAAAGGTCATTTCCCTGAAGCTGATTTATAGATTGAAGTGAGGTGGAGGTTTTATAAACTAAAGATACTGCGCGGATAAAATATTCAAGACGCTGAAAGTTTGCCGCCCAGCTCGGCGATCAGTTACAGACGGTTGCTTCCACCTATTCTTCCTTTTAAATGAAAAGTGATTCACTCAAACTCGTTTCTCTAAAGAACAACAAGGAAGTCACGCAAACAGCGAGACGTTATTCATGAATTCTAGAATTAATTTTCAGTCGCAGAATAATCGTGGACTGAATTGTACAGCCAGTTGCTATTTGACAGATTATGTTTTGCCTGTGTTTTGCTGAAACCTGTATTAAACTTATGAAGTACAAAAGTACTAAAAGAGCTGAGCATTCCATAAACAGGTCTTTATCACATGCTGGCAGTCATTGTCTGCCTGTTTTGTTGACTAACTCTATGCTATTATTACAGAAAAATAGCACAGAAGGCTGTCATTCTCCATCATACTGAAAGCAGTAGTTTGCAGCACACTGCCAACAAGACCATCATAAGTTTTAATTCAACAATATAGAACTGTATAACAGTATACAAATTAGAAATCGAAGCAGAGTTAGCAGAGTATGAGGGTGTATTCACACCAGGAAAGTCCACTAGTTTACTTGCTTTTGTCCAGACCAAATACAATATTGATTTGTTTGTTTGGTGTGGTTTGCCTTCACTCTGCTCTTTTTGCAAGTGAACCAGAAATTGTAAACAAAACTACACATGTGCTTCAGGTCATCCATTCATTGGTTCATCCATTCAACCATACAAATTGTTAATTGAAAGTAACACTGGTTTAGTTCTGAATATGAGGTTGCAAAGCAGAAACACAAACACACTTAAAAGTCAAGTTTTCCTTTCTCTTTGGAGTGTTAAAAGCTGTTGCATTGGTAAGATCCCTCCCACTTTTCTACGTCACAGAGTGGTATTATTTTTATAACACCACCTAAATGTTTATGCAAAAGAAAAGCGGCGGAACTGTTATTCTTGCTGTAGTGTTGCTGTCAGCGCCATGTTCTGGAGACGCTGTTTCATTGTGGCAGTCAGACTACTTTATTTCTGCTTCCAAAAGAGGATACAACTTGAAATCAGTGGTTAAGTTATAATTACAACAATGGTTCAGTTAAACATAAATGTTAGCATGTGTTCAGCGCATCAACGGAGGACTGATTCTTGATCCTGACAGAGCAGCCTATGCTAGCTGTGCACAGAGGCTATAAAGCGAGGCAATTCCAACTCTGCAAGAACAGTCTGGCGCTTCTGACTCAGTGAGTCACGTTTTCTTTTTTTTTCTTTTTTTTTAAAAAGGGGTGTAACATTTCCACATTCACAATGCACTGGATAGATGGCCAATCAGAGCACACCTTGCTTGACCCGAAGGAAGGTTGGGCTTAGAGGAGAAACAATAATGCACAATATGTGGAAAATAATGTTTGTTTTTTACTTAAACTGCATAAACACATTGCATTACACCAAATACACGAAATGGTTTCCCCTCTTGGTTTAAGCGTAAACCTGACCACATAGCATCAAACCTTCACTACTGTAACAGCTTCCTTTGATGGTGATGATGGGGTCACGTGTTCTGTAAAATCAGGCCAGATCGACAAGCTGTAGTCAGTAAGCAATTTCTATATGGTCTTTGCTTGCAAATATGAAATACAATTCTCACTATTAAAAAGGGTCTGTTAATATATTTGAGCCATACCTCTCACATATTTGTTTCTCAAATACATGCAACGTTGCTAAAACAAACAAAAATATGGATATGGAATATGTTTTTTTTTATATTCTATCAAATATGGGTTTTCTTCAAATTATTTAAAAACTGTAAAAAAGGCCTAAATAAATGAATTACATTAATACATAATATACAACTCATAAACAATAAATAAATGCATATAGACAAATACTTGAACAAATACACTGTGTATACACTGGAATTCTGAAGCAATTTGCAGGAATACAGGCCATGCAGTGGCAAATCCAGTGGAAGCAGGGCTCTTTTAGTGAGTAGATTATCTCAACTGTGCTCTACAGTGTATAGTTGGACAAAAGCCTATCAGCCTTTACACTAGCAGAACCTACTTAGAAGAAAAAGAGTGGGTTTATAATGCCAGTTTATCATCATTTTTGTGCCAGCCTGTTCCATGTCTGTGGCACACACTCATAAGATCAAGGGATGTAAACAAACACCATTTTTAGTGACATCAAAAGGAAGATCAGACATGTATACAGCCAAATATTTTCTGCACATATTAATACATTTAAAAGAGTGATTATAATTAAACAGCTAATGCATAATAAACTTAAAATAAAAACTCATATAATCTGTCTACTACAGTTGGTTTTCTCTAAATTATGATCAAACAGAGACTGCTGAGGGACATGTTGAATAGAGAGGCTCTCATCTAGTAGAAAGGCCGCTTCAAGCATTTGGCAGTGTGTACAAGGGCCCTTGTGTCTGTGTGCACAAACCAAATTGGGAGAGTTTTGAATCACTCATATTGTGAGTTTTGAAAATAGTTTACTTGTTAGTATAACTATAATGACATTGAGTCTCTTACTCAAAGTTTGAGAGTAGCAGAACCGCATTGCTTTGAATGTAAACATTTTAAAGCACATTTTTATTACGCTGACATAGGTAAGTATTGCTGTGTTTTATTACGTTGCTTCAGTTACATATTGCAATGGATCAGAATTCAAATATCTGTGGAATGTTGAAGTTAATGCACTATCGTGTTAGAAATATACTGTACACCAAATCCAACCCTAAACCTACCCAATAGTGTTAGCAAATGCAAAACTGATACAAAAAGGCATTTGTTCATTCCACCGTGCCATTTCAACTGCCGTTCTGTCGAATCCTTTTACATGGGATTTGAACTGGAGCTTTCCATCGCAATGCCGTGTCAAGTGAGCTACAGAGTAAACCTTTGAAACCCATAGATATGAAGTTTGATTCTACAATTCCAAAGCGTCAGTTATCTCCCAGCATATTAATATTGTTTTGAAGTCAAGAAAATATATTCTTCTTTATTAATCGAAACGTAAATTGTGAGAAAGGGAATATAAGGCGTCAGAGTTTTAGTGTCTCTAGTGTTCGCTTCTTTTGGAATCTGCACTGATTAAATTATTGGTACGTATTGCGTGTCTCACTAAAAAGTGTGCCCGGGAACTTAAATCCCATGAGACCACCAGGCGTAAATCTGTTTAAAGAAAGTTGGAAGCTGTAATAAAGGTATATGTCAGAAAACATTTTAACAATGAAATCGTGTGCCTAATTCAAGATGTCCATATTCTGTCCAACCCCTGTAGATCAGGGGTCATCAAACTTGATCCTGGAGGGCCGGTGTCCTGCAGAGTTTAGTTCTCACCTCAATACACCTGCCTGAAAGTTTCAAGTATACCTAGGTAGACCTTAATTAGCAGCTTCAGGTGTGTTTGATTAGGGTTGGAGTTAAACTCTGCAGGGACACCGGCCCTCCAGGACCGAACTTGGTGTAGATCATTCTTCAAAAATCCAAAGACCTGTGAGATGAAGTTGTTTACCTAATAAGCTCTTTTTCTCTGTGACAGAATCATCAGTGGGCTGAACCTGCCCCAAACATCACAGTACACTCATTAACATCTTTGTTTCTAGAGTAGGCAAATGCAGGTGCACAGAATGCTTGACACTCAAATGGCACATAACATTATAAGCTTCGCACATCTAGATTTGATTGCTAAAGAAAACAGCACATTGTCAGAGACATGACGAAACACTGATGCACCACAAACTCATTGATAACATTTAAATTGGCTGATGTGATTCCAATCTGACTCATGGGCAGATTATTTTAATTATCAAATTATCATTTGCCTTTTGATCTGCGTTATCTAATCAAACAAATTGTTATTTTAGGCTAAAAGGGTTTTATCTTTGTAATGTTGCTGATGGTGTAAGCTCAACAGTTTTGACCTGAATGAACCTTTTTATATTCAATAAGAAAAAAGAGCTTTAAAAAATGTCAGACATAATTACCAAATGACTCATTAAAGGGAAAATATAATAATTAAAATAGATCACAATAATGCTGCACCATTATGGCACCTACTCATAAAATGTCTAGCATTATTATTAGTATATGATTATCTTAATTACATTTTCATTTGCATGTTTACTTTTGTGAATTTTGTAAAACTCAAAATGATAAACTAAACAGGTTTTATCTGAATTAAACCTGTTTATTGCCAAAAATCCACTGAATAAACCATCCCTGGATGTGAATGGATGGATGAATCCCACAGACATGAAGAATTCTAGGTATTTGTACATAGAGGAGCGACATGAAAAGAAAAGGGAGCGAGCGCTCGGTTTTATTGATTATTTGGGGGTAGATGATGTGTGTGAGGGGCATGAAGTGTCATAAGTGAATGAGAGGGAGACAATGAAAGTCGCAGTATTTTACGGAGAGGCGTTCCACAGTCTGCCAGGGATTTGAATAGAGCTTGATGATTAGAGATGAGAGGATTTCTGATGTTTGTGAAAGCCATTATAACCCAAAGATTGAATGGGCTGAGAGCTCAATGCACGCTCAGTCCTCTTTCCATCTCTCAGGATTTTAAGCACTCCACAGAGAACTCGCCTCTGGTGTCTTCACAGCAAAGACAGGAGAAAGGAGGAGGTGGTATGGGAGAATGGCATATGTGTGTGTGGGTGTGTGTGATGGCAAAGAATTCTTTGGTTTTCAATGAGCTGGTGAACAGTAAAGAGGAGATAACGGCTGCTTGTAAGAGTCTGAGCATCTGCTGGTTCCCATTTGTACTTGAAATCAAATTGTTCTCTACAGGGGGTGTGAGTGGGGAACAAAGATGGATATTTACATCATTTGCCATACGCAAATATATAATAATACATCCTTCACAAACACAGTTAAGGTTTTAATTGAATATAGTTTATTTACTAAAACACTTTAATCAATTTCGCCTGATGCACACTTGTTGTTTTAGCATCTTTTGACTTAAAGAAGCATGAAAATCCAGTAACGCCCCAAAAAATGATGCACATGGCCATTTTCATCTTGCAGTCCTATTTTACCGGGGCTCTGCAGCAGCATCACTCAATCGCTGTGATGCAAACATCGGAATCGGCTCTCTGAAACACCAAAAGAGCACCTGTCTTCACGGATGTGTGCTCAGTAACAGGCTATAGTCTTGTTTGTAATTTACTGCTGCCATAATTAAATGGAAAACATTTTTCATTCTATGATTTTTTTGTTTTAAAGACACTTACCATTCAGTCATTTTAGACAGCACTGACACTATAGGGTGAGAAAAAATTGAATTGAGATGAATAATGAATTTGTACATAATTGATTCATTTTGCTACATCGACACTTATTGGACTGAACTGACTCAAGCTGAATAACAGCAATACTGTCTTCAGAAGAGCTGCTTATCTCTTAATTGAATTGGTTTCACAATGAATGAACATTCTACAGTTATCAAACTGAACTAAATAAACAACCGAAGCTGAATGTCGTCACTATTGCCTTTTTAGAACTGGTTTCATTTTTTGAAGTTTGCATTATGGTTTCTGCTGCTTTCCGGTCGCTGTGAAGCAACTCATTCCACACCAGCATCTTCAAAAAGATGAATACATAATAAAGAACAAAGCAATAAACTTAAAAAAAAAAAAAAATTATTCTAGCTTCTAGCATTTATTTTCAAGACTTGAATCAAGTTTCATAAAGCAACATTTTAAACAAAAACTAAGATAAATCATGTTTTTATCAGAGACTGCATTTGGATCACAGATCAAAGCATAGATGCAGTCTTCCATCAACATCCTCTAAGCTTACACAGTCATTTACCACGTCCATTTTCACTCCAACATTAGGCAGTTGCTTTGTATGCTGTCTATTGTTGATCACAGTCTTTTGTTATATGCACATGAGATTGACCTTTTCTGCATCTTCCTAGGCTGGTGTTTTTGATTGGGAGATTCTGCTTTTATTCAGAAGATGCGTAATAGCACCCCTTGAGCATATAACAGTGAAAGCACTGAAAGGCGTAAAATCTTTCTTCTCATAAAAGACGAGATGATTCATCTTGGCATAGAAAGAGTTAAACAATCTCTATGGTATGAAATGCTATGAAAGGTATGGAAGCCCATTTCACCACTGAATAAAATATTTAAAAGTTACTGTGACTTTTAATCTCACAATTGAGATTTTTTATCTCAGAATCGCATGATAGAAACATACAATTCTAACTTATTTTCTCAGAATTGTGAGATTTAAATGAGTATCAGCCAGTTATGAAATCACAGTCGACAGATATAAAGTCAAAATTGCAAGATATAAATTTGCAATTCTTTTTTCTCTCAAAATTGGACTTTATAACTCGCAATTGTGAGCTTGTATCCCACAATTATCAGAAATAGACTTTCTCTCCATTCTAACTCTATAACTCTGAAATATATTTATATATCATATTTCACAATTCTAAGAAAATAAGAGTTTGTATCACGCAATTCTGTGAACAAAAAAGTCAGAATTGTGAGATAAAAAGTCACAATAACTTTCAGTGGAGGAAACGGGCTTCCATAAAAGGTGACTTGAGTGAGGGGTGACTTGAACCGTGCCCGAGTGCATTTGACCACCAAAGCATGGTTCGATTGACTAGTGTGAGTGCTCCGAACCGTGCCCAGGCGCAGTTCGTTTAGCCGCCTCTGGGAAGAGCTGTGCAAGAGCACGATTCAGTGGAAAAAAAAATAAAAATGAGAATATAAATCTATGAACCCAATTTACATTATTGTACTTCGTGAATAAGATACAAAAAAGTGGGGCATCCTTTAGTCAACTCAGCCTATTTGTCCTAAATAAGAAGCTTTTTTCCCCTCAATAATATTAGCAAAACTGCACCCTTGGAATCACCCAAAACAAGCAATCACAGCCTTTGAACTAACTAATTTACATAACATGACTATTCTGAAATTAATCCCCCCAAAAAGATAGGTAGATGAAGGTAATGGAACTTCTCCAGGAGGTGAATGTCTACAAATGGCAAAATTCCTGCATGCTGCAGATAAAAGCGACAGAGGGCCGCAGGGATGCTGCCGCAATCCCCCACCCCCCCACCGAACCTCTGCATTCTTTATTTACCCCAGATTACAGGCACTTCTTTGTGGAAATAATAGTACTGTGAGTCATTACACTGAATTTCAGTATTTTCTGGATCTCTCCGGGTACCGTTCTTCACGGTAGTCTTGGCTAAAGGCATTATTTCCTAGCATTGGAACCCAACAAACGCAACCGCACACAGAAAAGCTTGATGACTTTCAGCAAACATGCGCAAACCTATCTGGAGTTTGATAACAAGGCACATTTATAGTTTTAAACAAGCTGAACGCTAAATAGCTGTAGTGAACAAAGAAAAACAAAGTAATTTGATTATGCACTACAAGTAATCAGACCACCCCAAGGGCCCCTCTTTAGCGCTCGGCATTCATGCAAATGTCTGCATTTTTTGTTCCCTTGATGCTCATTTTGGAAAAAAACAACCAAAGGCAGAGCAGTTACGTGTGTCACATATTTCGTTTGTCGTCCAGACCTGAAAGCATGAATAAGGAATGCTGAATTGGACCTCTGGCAAAGACTGTGACATGGTCATCTTACAGTAGTAACATCTGACATAAGGACATCTCTCTCATTGAGCCTGTGAAGCATTCAGCCGTGGCCTTCGGGAGCAGTTTTCATCTTTTAATGTACTTCGAGCATCGCCTTCACATACATTTTCATATTTTTCCATTTTAAGTCGCCAGCGGTGGGTGACAGGTGCTCCGGGTGCATTTCCATATACATTTAACTGTCTCTTACGATGTGATATATCTTTTAACAGGGTGCTGAAGGGCTACAAGTCATGCAGTGAAACTGTGAACATGCCTATGTCTTTAAATACTGCAGGAAATGGATGGAAATTCGTTGCATTTGTAAGTATGGTGTTCACTTAAAGCCTATAGGCCCGGAAGAAAGAAGCCTGAATCTGACCTTTGCAAAAGTGCTACAGTTGTTTGACACAAGACTGGTAATCCATCCAGATACATTATTCAAAACTCACCTATATTCATATTAAGCACACTGTATATGCTGACAGTGTGGTTTTCTCTCAGTATACCTTCTAAGATGAAGTCTGATGATCTACGATCTACAATACCCTTCATAAGCCTTATATGTATGCTAATGCCTCATGACACTATGTCAGCACTATTAAATGAAAGAAAAAAAAAAAACATGTTTGTTAGATACCAATTTTGATACCATAGCAAAAACAAACACTTTTGAATACACCACTATATTTAGAAATATCAATATATATATATATAAATATATATATATATATA
>JAUMHP010000070.1:14269261-14281806 GCA_032361065.1 Enteromius trimaculatus
AACAACTGTAGGATCTGGAAGAATCTACAGCATCTCAAAGATCAGATCTGATCACAGTGGAGAATACAAGTGCAGGTCCAGAAATCAACATGGAGAGAAATACTCTGATGCTGTGACTTTAAACATCATGTGTGAGTTAATAATGGTTTATTAATACCATTCTTTACCATTCTTTAAATATCTGTGATCCTAAACTGTCTCATGACATTTTGTCATGAGGGGTCATATGCAGTGGTGGAAAGTACTTAAAATGTGTACTCAAGTACAACTACTGTTACATTGCCGAAATATTACTACTGTAGCGCCCCCTGCTCTCTTAGGAATTATAACCCAAGTTCTAAAGGGTGGAGCACCGGGTTCTTTTTGTTTGGTGTCTCTCGACTATAACTGTAAGCCCTCACCTCTGATAGCACAGCTTATAAATAGGAAATTTACTTGACTCTGGGGTTTGAAAGCAGCGATGAAGATTTATTTATAACCCAATATGACACAGAGACTGTTTATAATAAACTAAAAAATAGAAAAATAATACATATATATATATATGTATGTATATGTGAGTAATAGGGGTATATGTGCGTGTTTTATGTATGTATTGATAAGCGGAGTTTGATTTAAATCCCACATGGCGCCCCATACGAATGGCTTCAGTTTAGTTGGGGTATTTAAGACATGACAACTGCAATGATTTAAGAGTGATTTATAGTGTTTTAGATAAATGAAATATCAGATGGTTTTGACCTCATTTTTGTACAATGTACATTTTTTTATTTTTGTGACTTTTTACAGCAGTAAACACACACGCACACACACCCAGAGCAGTGTGCAAGGCAAGGCAAGTTTATTGATATAGCACATTTCATACACAGTGGTAATTCAAAGTGCTTTACATAGAAGGAGTAGAATAATCATAAAATCAATAGTAAAACAAAGAAGAAAATAGAACAATTATAAAAACAATGATAACATAAAACACAACATAAAAAGGCACAAATGCCTTGATTGACTAAAATGATTTAAAAACGTATTTAAAGTAGGTTTAAGACAGTTAAAAACAGACATTAATATACACACAGCACCCCATATTGACAGAAAAACACAGAATTGGTGATGTTTCTGCAAATGTATTAAAGAAAAACTGAAATATCACATGGTCCTAAGTAGGAGACACTCATATATTTAACTCAGGTGCTGTCCATTTCTTTTTAGGATTCTTTGATCATTAAAATCTTAAAAAGAGAAGGATTTATTTAAAATGGATAATAATGTTCAAAACTACCGTTACAGTAATTTACTGTTTCACTACTGTTCAAAACTTTGGGATCAGTACAGTTTTATTCTTTCATCTTTGCATAAAATTAATACTTTTATTAACAAAGGATCTATTAAATGAACAAAAGTCACAGCATAGATTTACATTTTAGAAATGTTTTATATTTAATTTTATTCAAAGAATTCTGAGGAGAAAAAAAAAGGTTCCAAAAAAAATATATATATATATATGTTTCCAACATTGACAATTCTAGTAATAAATCAGCATATTCTGATTTCTGAAAGGATCATGTGACACTGAAGACTGGAGTAAGGATGCTCTGTATCACAGGAATAAATTACATTTTAAAATATATTCACACAGAAAACAGTTATTTTAAATTGAAATAATATTTCACAACATTACAGTTTTTTCTGGATTTTTAATGTAATAAATGCAGCCTTGATGAGCAGAAGAAGCATCTTTAAAAAACATTAAATATCTTACTGTTCTAAAACTTTTGAACGGCAGTGTATATATATATAGCAATTAATGATAACAACAACACAATTGGCTGCATTTACATACTGTTTACAAATAGCTCTTGGCTGAAACATGTCTTATTTCCTACTGAAGAAACAATGAGACTTTTGTCAGTCTCAATCCAACAAACTGTATTGTCATTACAGCATTATGAGCCACGGACTGCCTGGGATCCACGGGGAGAACAAACAGTGCTGAAGCCTGTATTAACACCATAAATAACATCTAGGTTTGGCCATATTGTGCCACGTTCCCTGGGCTCTTCTTTATTGCAGCCCCATTTTACAACAGTGGCCTGTCTCAGCAAACACAAGAAAATGGTGGCAGCCTCTGGCAGGAAGAACTTAACTTCCTCTCTCCTTCTTCTGCATTGGCCTTAAGCCAGTAAACACTGTGAGTGAAACATTACAGGCTGATCAACTCTGTCATTTCATCCCCAGTCTTCACGGCCTCGGGGCCCGAGGTATCAGACCAGCACCTGAAGCCTCTGAGCATCCGGGATGCTGCTGAACATTCTGTTTATCTTGGTTTGATGAAATGCACCAATGCCCGACCACTAACGCTACGAATATAGATTGAATTGTGATGGTTGTTTCTAGGCAACGGCTGCACTACCACCAGATATTGAAAGTAGCACTTGAATTGGTGAATGGCAGTAAAGCATGCTGGCTAATCATACACAAATACAATTTGTGTTCACCCAGGCACTTGAAGGTTTTTGTCATGATTGTAACTGTTGACATGAATATGTACGAGAGAACAAAGAGTACTTATCCCAGGTACAGCGAGTTAATATCAGCCATGTGCAAAATCTATCCATGAGGACATAACACAACTAATGGGGCCCTGCTGTTTTTGTCTCTCACACACACACACACGTTGGTTTTTGTGATTTACGGGGACTCTTCATAGGCATAATGGTTTTTATGCAGGACAAACTGTATGTGGGACAGCCCTACACCGACCCCACACCTAAACCTACCCCTAACAGGAAACCATGTGCATTTTTAGATTTTCAAAAAAACACCATTTAGTATGTTTTTTAAGCCTTTTGAACACATACACAGTTTAAACCATTATGATCTATGAGAAAGTTAATATGAGCACAGAAGTCTTGCTAACGTCGACTTTTAGTCTCATTCAGTCTACCTGGTCTCACGGCAATTGATTGGTGCACTTTTTAGCATGACAAAATATGTACCAACAAGTACATATCACTGCGGTTTCCAAAAGATATGAACACTAGAGGTTTTTACTTAATAATGCGCAATTATAGAACAAAGAATAACTTGAAGAATATCATGTGACTTGAAAACAATATGAAGATTTTGAAAGACTTGAAAACTGATGCTTTAGTATCGTTAGTATCACACATATCCAGCTTCATATCTGTGGGTTTGTTCAGTAGCTCATGGAGTACAGAGTTGTACTCGAAAGGCAAGAAGCACCGGTTTGCATCCCATGTAACTACAATAAAAAAAAAAAAAAACAGTACAAATCTGCCTAAAAGGAAGTTGAAATGACATGGTTGCATCAACAAAAGCCTTTTTTATATCAGGGTTCACATATTGAACCCGTGTTTTAGAGCCACTCTATATTTCTCTTTGAAACTGCAACATATATTTGCCTTTAAGTAATTTTTAGCTACTTTCCATTGAAATAAGCTGGCAACAGTGACAGCTCCTACAGACTATTTCATGTGTACTCTAACAATGAAGCAATGTACTCATTTTTATAGTACACATTTACACAGTTGCTATTTAAATGCAAATTTAGAACAAACAACAACAAGTTACTGCTATATTGGCTAAATGGAATGTAAAGATCTGCTAATATAAAAACACTGACAGAGAAAATGACTAAATGCTACTAAACAATACTTTAATTTCTCCAGACCGTGACCTTTGAATTCCCTTGCTTTTATGTAGGGTGGAGTCATAAAGTAAAATTAAACACGAAATGCATTAGAAAAAGTGAATTATTTTAATTTAAAGTGCTGTACCCAAAAAACTAATAAAGTTTTAGTAATGAACACAATATGAATAAACATTACATCACAAGTAAATACAACACGAGCTGTGAATATAATATCATGCTCTATCAATTATTTGCAGGAGCACCTGGAATGAAGCGGAGCAGAAATGTAATTGTGCAATCACAACAGCGAATTGAAAAATTAATATCTCTCCTGAACCTTTGAATCATTCATCAAATGTTTGCACAGTCCTTTTGCATTTTAGCGGACTTCGTGGACAACCAAAAAGATGTTCTATGAGAGCAAGCAACCATTTGAGCTTCTTGCCATGATATTCTGTTGGATGTCTGAATGTGCTTTCATTTTTCATGATGTTGTGGGCATCCTACAAGCCTGATGGTGGAATGACTCCATTTTTATAGTGTAAGGTGCAATGGAACAATGGAAATAAACTCTCTAAAGATGACTGTGGATGAGTGAACCACTTAAAGCCTGTTCATCTTCTTTTAATACCTTATAGACAATTACAACTGATCAAAACAGACATAACCAACATTATAAGTAATCCTGATAAATTAGGAAAGGTAGATTTGCACTGACAAGATCTAGCTTTCAGATATCCTCTGAAGTACTTGGCAGATCAGTGCTTAATTTATTTCAATACCATAAATCCTTAATCCACTCCAGCCTAAAGCCTCAATTTTAATAAACTAGATGGACACATTGTTATAATTAAAAATAAAGCATGATTATTAATTAGCTGAGACGTGATTTGTTACAGTCCTATAATGGAAAAGATTAATGCACTAACAGACACGTCTGACATGTTGATATATAGAAACATCTTAATGAACATACAGCTAAAATAGATTGAATTAAAGGAGTTTTCCCAGTTCTTGGCCTCAGCATTTTTTTTTTTTTGCTTTCTTTCCTTTTTAATTGAATCACATTCAACATTATTTATGCGTTTTCATTTTCAAAAAATTCATAAAGATACTTTGGCACACTTTTTAAGATATAAACAATTCGCTCATTTAGTCTAAAGGCAAATTTGATTATCACAGAAAGCAAATGAGATTATTCAAACCTGCTGCATGGGAAACTATAAGGCCTTAAACTTCCCATGAGCACGTTAGGAAAGCTAACTGTAGCCTGAACAGAAAAGGAAAAAAAATTTTTTTTTTGAAAATAACTAACAGTACAGCAAACAATACCTTTTCTGTTCCTTTTAAAATACTATTTAAAACCTTCATTGATGCGTGGCCTAGCTGTCATTCATATGCTGTATGTTAAGCTCTTCGCTGCGTTATGCTGAAATCAACTGCATAAATGCCTTTATGCTTCATAACTCAAACAGTTCCTTCAGAGCTATTTTAATCATACAAATAAAATGGAACGATTTTGGCAATTATCTCCGAATGAATGCATTAATGTTAATTTCGGTTTTACCCCATAATTTTAGAATCCTGGCTTTGCAAACAGCTTCACAGAGAAATGGGAAAAATTACTGCAAAGAGCTTTTTAGGATGTCCTGTTAAATTCATTTTAAGAACAGAACGTTCATTAAATATTTAAGGTTTTCAGTTGCATATGTTTAGATCAGTTTAATTGCTTTAAGTAAACAGAAGCATTGCAAAAATCCCTTAATTGGTGATTATTTGCAATAAATAGAGTACGTGGGTAGATAAAGGGACTTCAGTTCCAGGACATATCGTGAACTTGATGTTTAATTTACATTTAGCGTTACACGATGCATTATAATCTACCGCTCAAAGGTTAGGTAGTCTACGTCAGGGGCTAGTAAGATTTTTCACTTTAAAGAAGTTAATTATTTTTATTCAGCAACAATGCATTAAAGTAACCAAGCACCAAGACATGTTCCATTTGTCATGCAATACGTGTTGAACTTGAAAAAAAAAAAAACCCAGCTTTTAATACAAATTTTAAACAGCACAACAGTTTTCAATAATCTAAATTCTTTTTTTTCATGATTATTTTAATGTTTAATATCCAAAAGATCATGTGACCAAAAAAAAAGTTATCCCTGCAGGAATAAATTACATTTTAAAATATATTACTCTTTTATATATATATATATATATATATTACTATTATATTATACTTAATGCTTAAAAATAACATTTCAAATTACATGCAGGTACAGTATTGCCGAGAACAGTTTTGTAAATATCAGTCGAAGTTTCAACTAAGATTTACAATCACTTTATCCTTGACAACATAATTTAAAATTAACACTACTACTAATCACCGCGGTCATGTGAAGATGATTTTTGTGGCACTTGTTCCTCATAACTGGTCTTGCTGAGTGTCTGTATGGAGTACTTTGCAGTCAGTGTGTGTAGAAAAGGTCTCTCGTGGATGCTGCTGTTCACATCATTTACACTGACAGCCTCAAACAGCTTCTGGCTCATAAGAGTCCCTCTCGTATCTCTCATCCCGTTATTTTTTTTTTTTTTGGTTTCTCTCTCGCCTTCCTCTCCTTAGCACCGCACCATATGACTTACGTCTGTCAAGAGCTATACTTTATTGCCCATTACATCAACCACAGACCTTGGAGAAGCCCTAAGTCAAGTTATGAGCCTGAAAATGCTTCGAATTCCTTGCACAATAGCATTGGATTGTTCATATTTATGGTAAACAGTGATGGGCCGTGCAGCGATAGCTGTAAATGATACTTATAGCTTTGGCCTTGTTTTAGTTAAGGAATGCTCCCCATCTATAACAACATCAGAGAGCATGATGGAACCCTGAAGACATACTGACTGGAAAAAAATATGTCTGTCTGGATCTGGACCACACCCCTTCTCTTGATCATCATGATGCATTTAAAAAAAAAAATGCAATATTATCTCACCTGGTGCAGAACAAAAAATAGGAAAGTATATTAAGCGATGGCAATGTGAATTGATGGCTTTCAAGGGACATTGAGAAGAGTCATTTTGGGGCTGAGATTTATCGGTTGTTGCGGAAGAGAGAACAGGAACTTCTCAACGGAATGTTTATGTTAGAGGTGACAAAGCGCCATGTCAGAAAGAAAGTGAGTCAGCTCACAAACATACTGCTAGACACACGTCACCCAATGCTACCAATTACTCACTGCTCAGAGTCTCAGTAATCACTGAAGCAGACACAGACGTACTTCTATAGGAATAATATAATTAACCCCATCATAATAATACTAATAGGCCTAGCTCAAAAGTTATATTTGCTGCATAAACTGTAGTTATGACCATCAAGCCATTAAAGGTATTTATTTATCGTTTTGTATATTCACTTATTATATAAATACTTTATATTAAAACAACATAGCTAATAGATAAAATATAGTCTCTCTTTTAACTTAAATTTTTTAAATTGCTTTTAAGTAAATGTTTAGTTTGCAAATATCTGTGCACTTTCACATATAATTCAGACTTAAATTAGACAGAAATATGCAGAGCTCTTTACCTGCTGGATTCATCCAATTATCTCCAAGAGAATCCCCGCTTTTGAAGTGTGGATTAAAATTGATCCATTTTCCTCTAAAGGGCATTTGTAATTGTAAAGCCAACCATCTCAGACAGCCAGCAAGGACTTTCATTATTAGGCGATGATATGAATCTCTTTCTTGTGTATTTGTTCATAACATTCTGGCCGAATTCACCTCTTGTTCTTGCCTGTGACTGTCTGGGCAATCACAAGTAGATAGCTTCGATCCTACCATTCAGTCTGACAAAAGGAGATAAAAATAGTGCTTTCAAATACCACTTTTATGACTGGCCTTACAACCGCGCAGACCGAGTGTAAATATCATGAGATAACAGTCTTATTTAAAATACGGTCATTTCTGACAGAACAACTGTGATTACACACAATAAATGACAGCAGTAAATGGCAACTGCAGTGTCTAGTATGCATTCAACACAAGCCACCATTTGTACCAAATATAGAATTATCCAAGAGTTCAGGACAAGCATCTTTAGTGCTTGTCCACACAAGAAATTCTCATACATACAGGAAGAAAAGTGTGCCGCTAGACACTGCTCATAACCCTCTACGATTTCCTCCACACAATGATTAAATAGCACTGTATAATATCCTTCTTCCTTAAAAAAAAAACACCCTCAGTAGCCTTACAAGTCTATACCCTAGTGATATGAGTTCATCATAACCTGCCACAGTGTACGGGTTACAAAAATCAAAGCAATCCAATGATTTACAAAATAACTATAAAGCTGTTAACTATAAAGAGCTGGATCCAAGACAACCCAATGCAGTTCTGTTCCAGGGACGTTTAGTACATTTTGCAAATCTAAAATATCACAATTTATCCCCTTCAAAATCTTAATACATCATCACTCATGGATGACTGCTTGGCAACTGTGACATCTGCAAGGTTCTTCAGACTGTTTTCTGTCATATTAAGGATTTCCTGTCTTTCATATTTATGGAAAGAGTCAAGGTTTGTAAACAATTATACGGGAAATATAACAAATAAATAAAACAAACAAGTACTTATGCATTGATGGTGCTTTGTTTTTGACATGGCTTTCGCTTTCGTATTATTGTGTACATTTTTATGCTGTCAAGCAATAAAGGTTACAATTATTTGTCAGTGCAGACATTGAGCTACATCGGCACATGAATGAAGATCTATGAATAAAACTAAAAGTTAATAGAACTGAGCAGTAATGACAAAAATGCCTTGATTTCTCGCATTACTCTAGAGGATGATGTCAAAGTCTCTGCATACTTTAGACATATGGACATATTTGGATGATGCAAAACACAGAAGTGGGTTAAATATATATTATATTTCTGTTTAGTCCTCTCACAAAGCTATCACTCATGAAATTAGAAGATTTGTGATATAGTTTATGTATCATATGGGTAAGTTTATGGTAATTTTTTTTTACAAAAAGGAAGAGCATGGACATTCTGCAAAATAAATAAACAAATGTAATATAAAATACCATACAGGTTTTAAACAAACTAACGGTGAGTAAATTAGACTCCAGTAAAGTTATTGCATCTTCCAAAACAATGTATTTGTATAACTGGAGCTGCATTAAAAAGTAACTAGAATTATGTTTCCTTATGAGAAAGTGATTCAGTAACTGTGGAACACATAGTGATGAATCACATGAGCGCCGTAATGAGCTTCTTCTTTTTTTTTTGCAGCTGCATTGAGCAGTGATCACTAATAAAGCAGCAGCATTCAAAAGATCACAGAGAAGATTGTCTTTTTGAAAACTAAATCATGTTTTTGCAAATATAGGAGACGATTAAAAGAACTCCCATCGCCAGGCATCTTTTTGTACATTAAAAAATGAGCTGGAAAGAATCTACAGAGGTACGAAGTGACTCAAATCTCTCGTCTCCTGACAAACAGAAAAAGTGTTGCACAGAAACCTAGCTCACATCAAGAACATAAGCGCAACGGGTCTGAGAGTTCTTGGGCATGAAGAACAAACAAAGAACATACCTAGGAAAGTGTTTTGTTCTCACTCTCTGACCCTCTTTGCGTCAGCCTGATCAGAAGCTGGAGAGGCACGTGGGCCTGACTGATTTTAGAGTAACCGGCGGCGGAACTGACAGAGACGGATTCAGTGCGGCCCGAGCGTGGAATTGCTTTTCCATTCCCCGGAACCACAGCAGGAAATGTCTATAGCAATGGCCCAATCACTTGCAGCTAAAGTCTCAGCGGCTCTTGAACCAGCGCTGGAACCTGAAGAGAGAAAGAAAACGGTAGAGTTCTTTAGAAAAACTCCGGCTAACAGCTGGCATGACTGAAGACTAAAAACTCTAGCCATCAAACAAGCTCTCTCCATCTTATGATGTTTTGATGTGTAAATTACATGTTGCTTTCAACAAACCGATTTTTTGTTTTAGTCGGAAGCGCACTTTCTTTTCTCAAAATGTTTCATTTGACAGGTTTCTACAAAGTGACAGACGAAATTCCTGCAAAATGTAGGATTTGATTGGATGCATGGCCTTGTACATCAGCAACAAAAGATATTGTGTTTTCTCTTTTTCTCCCTTTCAAACCATATCGATTGAGCTATCATAAATGTGCATTATTATATGGTTCCAAATGATTGTTTTTTTAATGCTGTCTGCTCTGTACGACCCATTCAGAACAGAAATACGACCCATTATGGGCTTGTGACCCACAAGTTGAAGAAAACTGGATTAAAAAACACTGCTCTACTGTTGCTTTCATGATTTTGTTTATTTCACCTTTGTGCAGCTGTTGTGTTCCATTTGTTACAAAGCTTACTTCACGGCATCTAGGGGTGCTGCTGGTGGGAGTTGATTCCTTTATGTTGCGTTGAGGTCAGTTGGTTCAAATCCTGCACAAGTCACCAATTATGTTGAGGCTGACATCAAAGGCATAGAAGTAAACAAGGAAAACAACAAAGGGTCTACCAAGTCGGTATGAAATGATCAGTCTTTTATTTTAAATTAATTGGGATATTGTTTGACGTATTACTTGTACACAAAAAAGAGAAGTTGTCCTCCTAAACTAAACTTCTGATAAAAACAGACTGGACATCGGAGTACAAAGACAATGAAATCCCGGCATTCAATGGCATGTATCTTTTTCAGCAAGTAGAATCGATCGCATTCTTATATGGCAAATTGTGCAGAGAATGTTCTAATCTCAAGAGGTGAGATGACTGACCTACTGATTTGTCGACCAGTTCACATAAATTTGAATTCTAGTGATGGTACAGTACTAGTGAGTACCTATGAGCAAAAACAGAAGCAGACCCAACATAACAGGCACCCCAGGAAGTGAAATAAAAGGTCAAGACATGGTTGGCAGAGAATTACCTCTAGAGTTGAACCAGACGAATTCAAATAGAGAATGTGGCAAACATAAAAATGAGTGAGACCCTTGGGCATTTTGGAGCCATTTTTGTCCTTTAATTTAATTAAGATTATCATTGTAACTTGATAACGAAATATGCAAATGTGGAAGAATGTCATTAAAGCTTTAATTTTAATTTAAAATGTTTATTTTTAGTTTGGAGACACCCCCTTTTATCATTAAGTGGGCAGATTTCACCCTCTTGTCTAACACAGGCAGAATTGGCCAATCTCATGGTAAACTTGTGTACCTATAGAGTAGTACTGCATCCTTCACATCGAAACAAAATCTGATCTCCTGGAGGTGTGCTGTGTGGGCGGAGCTAAAGAGTGACGAGCACTTGAGCGCGATCACCAACAAAACTTGTTTTCTTTGCATTGGAATAGTTTAGTAAGTGATATTCCCTGGAAGAAAGTTTGGTCATTACCTCACAAATATTTAATTACTAACAAAATGAGAGAAATAGCGTTTAAGCTGATTCATAGAATTTACCCGGATAAGTGCTTTCTTAAAAGACTGAAGAAGGATATTGACACCAACTGTTGTTTGCGTTTAGATAACCTTTAAACTTCTCTACATTTATTCTGGAATTGCTCTTATACAACATCATATTGATTTTGTCAAATGTTATGTGAATCCTAATTTTGAGTTTACTTACAGAAATGTACTTTTTGGTTTTCACGAATGTGAAAAAAAGGTGATACTTATCTCATAAACCTTATTTTCCTAAATATCATATTCATAAATGTACATTTTCTAAATGCAAAACTCTTTTTTTTTTTTTTTTTTTTTTTTATAAGGAGTTCCATCCTTGACTGCATCAAACGTTTTTTTATTTTTAAACTGTCTGAAACTTGGACAAACCCGGAAGTAACATTTTTGGCACATAAATGCTCTGTCATATGTCCGAATTATTTCTTAAAACTTTGTTCATGTGTAGCATGAGAATCCAACTTTTTAAAAGTGTAAACAACTCTGAATGCTTGAAACACCAACTTGTCGTGAAATGCTAGTAATCCAACAATGCAAAACTAACTTGGTGAAATAGTAGGCCTATTTAATACACTGTGGCTTTTATTTCTCTAAAAAACCAATAATGCAAGATGCATGGTCCTTACCTGGAAAAAATGCACATGAATGGAATACTTAATCCACATGATTCACCTTAGCCTTTGTTATTTTTGCTTTCATTAAATGTGAAAATTTTCCGCATGCATTTTATCAAGCTGTTTTGGCTTTTTACACAGACTCATGAGTGGCTCACATCCCAGAGGCATATTCAAGGTCCACAACAACCTCTATTTAATGGAACTCATTAGGTAAATTATAATCAAACAGTCAAAAAGTTGTTTGAGCTGCCTTCTCAGAAAGTTCTGTAGAACACAGCCAAAGCAACTCACACATAGTGTCAAAAACATTACATCAACTAAGGCACCTTTAGGCTATTTTTACACCATGACATTTCACCGTTGCTATTCTTTCATAGTCCTACACGTTGCAATTGAGGTATTTTAATATAGAGCAGAAGCAGTACAAAAAATTATTACAGTGAGGCAAAAAAGTATTTAGTCAGCCACCATTGTGCAAGTTCTCCCACTTAAAAAGATGAGAGAGGCCTGTAATTCTCATCATAGGTATATGAGAGACAAAATGAGGAAAAAAAATACAATTATAATAATCTCATTTAGGCCTGCCAAGATAACAAATTTTGCTGGACGATAAGTTGTCCAAGAAATTATCGTGATAAACGATAATATCGTCGATCTGAGACCATTTTCATCTAGAATAATGATAATGGCATAGTGATGCACATACATCTTTCACAATTCAAAAACGTTTATTTTTAGACTATTTAACACTGAAAATGGAAAACATTTTAAATATCCACAATAACAATGAAC
>JAUMHP010000070.1:14289148-14300757 GCA_032361065.1 Enteromius trimaculatus
ACACACACACATATACATATACACATATATATACACACACACATATACACATATATATATATATACATATATACACACACATATATATATACATATACATATATACACATATATATATATATATATATACATACATACATACATATACGTATATACATATATATGTATATATATGTATATATATATACATATACATATATGTATGTATGTATGTAACAATCTTATTTTGCCAAATAAATTAAACACATTATTGTTTATGGCTCTGGCCACCACCATGGCAAGCAAGTTATAGGATTATCAGATACAGTACAATCGTTCTGCCTTATAAGTGCAGATAAATCATTTTTAAAGCTTTGTGAACCAAGACTCTTCATCCCAGCACTTCTGGTCAATTTCCTGGTTTATGAGTTGTGCAGAAAACATGACGGTAACCCACAAAGCAGTATTTCACAGTTATGAGGGTGTTTGAATACAAGCCGGATCTATTATGCTTTAATCAATAAAGAGCAAAAGACTGTATAATTTGCCATTTGTTCTGTTGTCCAGCACCTTTTTATTCTATATGAATTGACCTTTTATAGACTTGTCTTGGCTCATCCCCAGAGCGCTTAGGAAGTTCACCATGATCATTATGTCGTTAGAAGCACTTGTTTCAGTTCATGTACATCATTGGTGACATACCCACTTAACATTAGACCGTTTGCTATGCTTCCTGACAGCAACACAGCTGTCCAAGATGTTGCGTTGAGTAATATTACATTATGTATTAGAGTTTAACCTAGTAAACACACAGCACTAAATGTAGCAGCTATGCATGCTACATTGCATTACAAAATGAGTTAAGTCTGTTTATCTTTTTTAGAGTCCCATTTGAATTAATTCTATACGTGTGACTCAACTGTGAATTTCCTATAAGGAACTGTTGACTGATCATGCTAGCACTCAATAACCAAAAACAAGTTCTAAATCCTATGGTAAAACACTATTTTACCAGACAGTAGTATGAGATATCATTTATGAAGAACACACATAAGTGCAAAATGTAAACATAAAAGTAGAAGTGGCCTTATGAAATGATACATGATGAACTGCCTCTCTAAAGTTCACATTCATTTGTAGATAATTATGCTTTGCTGCAGTTAAAGGTGGGTCAAGACATTATTCAGCACAAATTACTCTGTCAGGCTCTAAATATATAATAGAAATAAAAGAAATATCATTAGTCTTACCTGTATTGATGCCTCTCTGGCAGTGTTGCACACAGACTGTTTAAATATCAATGAGAATAGTGAAATGAGGTAATATTGCCGGACACTGATCATATGTGCATTTGACAATTTATGTGTGTAATTTTGAGTGCAATATGAATCATTTTTCATTTATTTTAAAAAAGAAAGACCAAAAAGAATTTTTTCTTAAAGTTTTGCCTTTGATGATAGGTAGATACTTTTTGAATTTCTGTTTATAAACAGCTCACACACGCAAAAACATTTCTTTGTAATAAAATATCAGAATAATATTTTGTAACATTTTTAAGTATTCGAAAGCTGTTTCACATTAGGCTGTTTATTATGGAGCATGTGCTTTTATCCAAAGAGAATTACAAACGAGGACAGACAAGTCAACCAAAGCAGAGACTAACAATAGTGCTTTAGATTTCCATTTTAGCCAGAAAAATATGAGCAAGTACAAAGCTAAAAAAGCAAAAATAAAACAGTAGAGAGTAGATTTTATAATGGCCAAAGTAGAGAGTATATTAAGTGCATGAATGGTTTTTGATCAAGTGCTTGCAGAGGAGATTTTAGATTATATTATTTGCAGTCATAATAATAAGTCTGTAAATAAGCTCCAATTATATGTTCAGATTCATATTTGATATACAAAAGGCAGTGTGTCATAAATATGAGATTATTGAGCTGATTTTACAAACATCTGAAATCTGAATATATCATTTCTATTGATGTAAGGTTTGTTAGAATAGGACAATATGTGGCTGAGATACAACTATTTGAAAATCTGGAATCTGAGGGTGCAAAAAAAAAAATAAATAAAAATATTATAATTTCTTAATGCATATTGCTAATCAAACATTACGTTTTTATACATTTACAGTAGCTATTGCTATTATTACAGCAGAAACAGAATGCAAATAGTCTTACTTACTATACTAATATACTTACTATATTATCTTAATATATATTAAAAATGTCATTCTGTGATGGAAAAGTTTTCAGTGTCACATGAAAACACCTAAAAAAAAAACTTGTATTATGATAATTTGGTGTTACAGAACAATTTTTTCTGCTTCTCATTTTTATTTGAACAAAAAATTCTTGGTAAAAAGAGAAGAGGTAAACATGAAATGATGCTTGAGGGGTTAGTTCACCCAAAAGTGTTATTTATGTGATTAATTACTCACTCTTATGTCCTATAGGAGGGTCAAAGAGCTCTCGTATTTTATCAAAAACCTCTTAATTTTTCACAGACACTAGGGTGAACAGAATTTTCAATTTTGATAAACTATTCCTTTAAAGTAAGAACTAAACACGAAAAAAGCAAAGTAGACTGTAATTAATAAACAGGAAATAATATACATATGGTATATTTAAAGCCATCTGGAAACATTTCCATAGTTTCAGAGGTGTTTATCAGAGATGCCCTTTAAAGCGCACCATCCATTCTTTCCTGGAAAAAAAAAAACCAAGTGCTTTTTTGCATTAACAGCGAAAGCCTCACTTGATAAACAGAGCAGCATATCTCACACAGATAAGCTGAGGAGAAACAGATGGTGCGGACCTGTGCCTCATACAGCGAGCCATCGCTCTGTAACAGGTTTTGGAGATTCACGGGGTGGAGGGAAGATAAAGAAATGGAGGAATGGAACTCATCCATGTGTCCACTGCACCTGGCTATCTGCCTCCAAGCTATGTGTACACTATCCTAAGCGCTGAGCTGGAACAACAGGCTGCTCAACCACCTCCAGTGAGCCCAGCGCGTACAAACCGGACGAGATAAGAGGGCACGTTTGGACGACCGTAGAATCTGTCAACCAGGAACATCCAAAACCAGGCCATCTGGCTGGGGTCTCTTCTACCCACTTTACAAGGCACCGGACCGCAGCGCCAAGAAGGTTCCCACCTGCTCTACACAGAAACGGGAAGAGATTATGGCTGAAAAGCAAACATTTGTTGGTAAGTGTGTGCGATATACATAGCAAACCTACTATTTGCATAGCGAAAGTAACACTTCAAAGCCCAGAGAAGAGCGCTGACACTTACATCTGTGAGTTTAAGAACCACAAGATGAAAACAGAGACGGGATAAAGATGGGAGAGTGTCTTCAGTATGACTTCTTCAAGGACAGGAGATAAGCATCTGTGGCCCCAGATCAGGAGAATATCTGAAGAGCCTCAAAGAGGGCCAAAATTGCAAGGGTAACGGAATGCTGAAGGATTCTTTTGGAAAAAAATTAGGGTTTTCCGTTCTGAGTTCTGATGGGATAGTTTTTCAAGGACTGAATAACAAGAGGTTTACTCCCTTTATTTATTTTAATGCATGTACAAAAAAAGGAAGAAAACAAAGAAAAGGCAAAAAATAGGCAAGAGAAAGTATTGCTAAATGCTAAATTGACCATGTTCATGTTTTACTCATGTGAAAATATAACCAGAAATATTTATAAATGATTTTGTCAGGTCTATACAATTCATGATTTAATAAAAGCAGTATTCATCTAGTTCAAAAACAATTACTGTTTAACAAATGAATCTCACATGTTAAATTTCAAGACCCAGAGGCATTATAAATGATATAAAAGTGCTAGGGGCACCGGCATGTGTAAATCAAATCTTATCGCTCTGGATCATGAATATGAATTACATGTAGGTTTTGACACTCAGCCATATTTAGATTACCACCCAGCAATGGCACTCCCATTGATTTAATTGAATGAGATGTGTTTAAACCGATAGTACCCAAAATAATGCTTTTAACAATACACTGTATCAAAACAAAGTCATCAATTACTCAGCCTCGTGTGGTTCCAAAACTGTAAGACCTTCGTTCATCTTCAAACACAAATTAAGATATTTTTGATGATATCAGAGAGTCATCTGAGCCTCCATAGACAGCAATACAACCGGCAATGATCCAGGTTCAGAAACATCGGTAAAACAGTCCATGTGACATCAGTGGCTCAACTTCACTTTTGCGCTGCTATTAGTTTTTTTGTTTATTAAAGTTCATTATTATTAATGATTATTTAATAATAATTATTAACTATTAATGTTTTTATGCGCAAAGAAAAAAAAAATCCATAATTTATCAATCCATTCTTAGTACAATACAGACTTCATTTTAAAGAGCATCACTACGTATACGTACACTTTCCTCTTGGCATAAACACCAGCAGATTACGTACATGCACATGCTTTCACCCGGATGTAAACAGGTAGAGAATAGAGTAAATTATGTCATTTTTGTTTTCTTTGCGCAAAAAAAAAAAAACCCTTGTTCCTATCAAGGTTTGAAAACAGCTGAACTACTGTCAAACCCCCAAAAAATGCAGTTAGCAGCATTGCTACTTTTAGCTAGTGACTCCTCAACGGTGATGAGAACACACTGCAGTTCACTATATGCGCTATGACAGAGGAGGTCTTGTCCTCTAATTAATCTGGCATGTCTTTAAGCTCCAACACTGGATCACTTTGCAGGCCTGTTGAATAATTCACATCTCCTCCATGAGTTACTGTATGTCATAGGAGAAAGCCTGCGGTCTGCAGCCACCTCACATTCACGGCAGGAAATGGGGAGGAATACAAAAAAGGAACGGCCGAGAGAGCTAGGGGCGGGCGCGAGTACAAAAATAGACATTACAGAGATAGAAAGACAGTGATAAGAACCACCAGACTGAGAAAAGGACGGGAGGGAAGGATGGAAAGGCAGACAGACGGTGGTCTAAAAAGGGTGAGAGAATCTAATGAATCAGCAGATTGTGACTGTGAGTCCATCCCACAAGAGCTGATCTGGCTGACAAAGCACAAGGATATGAAATGTCAGTGTGGTCACAGTCTTTATGTTCAAGTTCCATTAAGGATGTGCCCAAGAACAATCGAAGCCCTCACTTCTCTCCCAGACTCCACGTAATTATGGACTGTCTGCCTGGTAATGGGTTTTCAACCATTCCACAGCACAGTGTGCCCTGTTGCAAATGCCATGACTTTTTATAAACATTGTTCGCAATAAGCAAGGGATAATGTACATCCGGCCCGTCATTATCACATAATAAGCACAGATAGGTTGACCAAACAAATAAAGCTTTGAACATGAAATATTGATTTGAGCTGAAATTACTTTTTAATCTTACCTGTATAAACCTACGTACAACCAAGGGGAAAAAAAATAATCCACTGCAACACACAATACAATTGGCCAAGCAACTATATAAGTACGCCAACAATCTTCTATGGTCATTTTCATAGCTTATATAAAGATAAAAAGTGTTTTCATGGATGACAGTCAGTATTTTAAAAATATCTGACTGCTGAATGCAGTAATTAAGTATTTCATAACACAATGACGTCAAACGTTCTGAACACTGGTTAAATGAATAGTTCTCACCCCCAAGCCATTCTAGGTGTATAAGACCAAGCCTAAAAGAACCAGGATACATTTAAAAAAAAAAATAAAAAAATAAAAAAAAAACTCTGACTGTGTTTGTCTGAAAGAAGAAATTCGTGCTTCACAGCAAACTAAATTCGCATCATGGGAAGGGCTACTGCCAGGCGGTTCCAGTCTCTGTAGTGGTTAGACATGAGGTAAAATTTGTTTTGTGTTTATCTAACAGGCAAACTTTAGTTTAATGAATCTATTATTTATTTCGTTTTTATTCCTGTTCATATTAAAGTACAAAGATGTGTCGTACAGCTTCTCCACATACAGCGATGATGATTTTGTCCTCCATAGTTTCGGAATTCTGCCTAGTAATCACGTCACTAACGTTACTAGAGCAAGCTCCTGATTGGGTAACGCGCCACGAATTTTCGGCAAAATTCAGATTTTTCAACTTGAGCGATTCGTGCTGCGTCATTCGCGCCGCTTAATTCACAAGAATCGCACCGCAGGATGTCTAATAGTGTCTTTGCATTGACTTAACATGTAAATCACTCGCGCTTAACGCTTCATTCGCATCTGGTGTGAACGCACCTTTTGGGCCGAGTAGAATATGGGGTAATTTTCATTTTTGGGTGAACTATTCTTTTAAATTAAATTATAATTTATTTTACACAACATATGCTCGAAATTTATACGTTTGAAAACATGATATTATGGTGTAATTGGTTAACAATAGCTAGTTAACAAGATTTATAGCATTTATTGATCTACACCAGTGATGGGCATCTTTGATAGTGATGAGGGCCAGTATTTTTTCTACTAATACAAGGAGCCAGATTACTAATCCACGTCTTCACACTTTCTACACAGTCTTACTTAATTTCTTTTTTTAAATTGAAGGAAATTAAAGTATAACTAAAGCAATTTCAAGCAAGTTTTCAAAAAATTTCATTAACTGTAAACTTCACATTTCAGCCTTTATTTTTAAGAAAAGAGATGAGTCAAAAGAATGATTTATTATACTAATTTAATTTAGAATGCATTTGCTTTTTGTCGATCCACTGGTTCACATTTAAAAACATGTAGCAAAACCAGCAGAAGAGCTTACTGAAAAAGCAAATTCATTCTCTGCCATCAGGTTTCACATTCAGAACTGCAGAAATATAACGTTAGTGGTTTCTCTGGTAACGACTGTTACGCTCAAATTTATTCAATAAAATCGCTGCCTTTTCCAAATTAAGCGTCATATTAATCCACACGGCCAATCTTTTTGTATCATTTAAAAGTTTCCATGGCCTTAAATATACACAATTTAACTGAAGACGCTTTAAGGACCCTTTAAGGAAGTTCAGTTCAAACATTTCCATCATGCATTTGACAAAACGTTTTTGTTGACTAATGCATGTTAATGTTACCTTTGAAAGTTGAGGCAACTCTGACGTCTCCTTTGTTTGTTGAGCAGTGGTGTGATGGCGAATAAAATACAGATTTCGAAACAATCCAAACATATGGGTATTCACTTGAACTTGGTAAAAACATAATCCACATACCATCTTAACAGGAAAATTTAAATTTTCCATTTATTGTTTGCTAAGGTTAGCGAATGTTTACATACTGTGCAGCGTGCCCGTCCTGCTGCGCTGAAATTAATACGGCGAGCGGCTAGAGCGACCTCTCCTGGTTGGAGATAATATTTACATTAAAAACGGAACGCAATCTTTAAGTGACTTGCTTTTCTAAGTTTTTTAATTGATCATTATATCATATGTATAAATGAACATTAACAATTAAGATGCTAAAATAACTTCTTTGTTATGCCTTATTACACGGCTCTCTGAAATACTTGATTCTGATTGAGACATTTGCAGGTTCGTCCTTTTCAAATAATAAGTAATAAGGCATAGCCAAAATCCCTCCGCGCCAAAAAAGATTACTGTTTGGCCCCATCTTGTGACAAACACTGGACAACCACAATTAACAATGGAAAAATTTCATATTAATAATTAATATTATTCATATGTAGATGTTATAAATTGTCTTACTAACGTTTGAATGTTTGTCACGTGGTACTATATCGTTTCGCGGAAGGATGGAAATGTTTATTTAAAACAAATATGCCAATAAAATGTTTCAAATTCATATTCATGTCCAGTTTTTCTCCTTATGTGGCAAGTAGCCGTGTAATAAGCGGGATAATGGACAGGCAGCCTGTAGATATCGGGAAATAAGCCCCTTCAGTGTGATACAAATCCTGATCACACTGTCCAGGCTTATTTCTGCGATAACTACCGACTGCCTGTCCATTATCCCTTACATTTAACTGTGGTAAATGTTAACGTTACCTATATAAACACGAAAGGTTGAATAAATGAATGCTTCAATAACACAATTACAGTCTTTAGAACATTTTATTGTTGTTTGATCACCCGTCCCACCCCATCCCTCAGTTGCCCATGAGATATATGCCTCTGTGTCCTCTTCCTGTCCCACAAACACACGGTCAAAAACACAGTTCTTTTTCAGTTCATTGAGTATCATACAGAAACACTTGGAAGGAAACAAATAAACAAATCTCACAAAAAACAAGGACCTGGCTCAACAGCTTCAAGAGTGGCTTAAATCCTTCCCCTCTCATAAGTGACACACTAGGAATAGTTATGCAGTATTAGCACAGAAGTGACTATAGAGACCATTAGAAGTTGGCTAATGTCTTTGGAATGAGCATGGTTATAAAAAAAGAAGAAGAAAGAAAACAATCATTGGAGGGTTTTAAAGTGACTAAATGGGCCTTCTGAAGGGGCGACTTTGGAATGGCTTTTAGAAATCATTCTCAGCTGACTGTGTCAGATCTTTTGGCGGCATATTCAGGAAACAGGTCTTAAACAGTACATTCAACTCTTTCTGTTACTTTTAAATTGTTAAATCTGGCCGAACAAACTTTATTCACATACTATTCACAGAACACAAATATACATCTATATGTACACATACTTTCCACTTGAAATCCGAGTGTCCAGGCACTTTCCAAGAAAGTCCAAAGGGGGACTTGTTGAAAAAGTCACAACCTTGTTTGTGTAATCTGTTCAGTCAATATTTTCTCTGGCTCCCTTAAAATAAGTTTATCCAAAAATGAAAATACTGCTATATCATATTGGCCCAAATCCTTTGTGTTTTACAGTAGAAATAAAGTGAAATGTTTGGAACAATAAGTGATCGCAGATTTCTAATTTTTGAGAGAACCGTCCCTTTAACTACAACAGCTTGTTAACACTATCAGTCATTTGAGACGGTCGCGAGTCGTCAGTCAGTGTGGACCGAGGCAGCATGACATCTGAGATGGTTTATGCGGTGTAATATAATCATTGAGAAAACGCCTCTGTGGTTTGCTAACTTGGCATCTTGCTGATATGGCAATTTCACAGTTGGGGGTCATAACAATTTCAAAGATGTGTGTGTGTGTGTGTAATACTGATGTGGATACCATTTTATTTAGTGCTCTTAGTTGAAACTACTGTAATTCAATGGTGGTAAATACAGTTTGGTATTTTATCACTGTACTCATGGCTGTCGGTTCTACTTACTGCACTAAAGTGACTGGCATCTTAATGAAATTAATTACAACCTGAAGCACTTTTACTTATTTTCAATCAACAGACACTGAACAAACGTTGATTTTCACTCTCAGAAGGTCAAATTAATCTGTTTTATATAAGCTGTTGTTAAAAGTATTTTCTATTGGAAATTTTTTGGTAAGCCTGTTACCAATCTTTGGGAAATGTATAATCAAGTTTAAAAACCAGATTTATATGCTTTTATATGCTTTGGAAATAAAAATGAAATCATAAAATAATGAAAATAGCATCAAATATGCTGTTGCTCAATAGTAGTGGAGCAAAAGACAATAATAAAGGACCTCTGAGGTGTGAAAGGTCAAAATGACTATTTTAAAAAGTGATACAGAAATTTGACCAGCTAACATGGGATTTGTACCTCTGATGCTTAAAAAGCATCATCAGACACCAGTTTCATATTCATGACAATCAGATGATAAAGCATTGTGTATCCTGCTATTACAACAGCAAATAAAACCCATCACATACTGCAATGCAACAAAAAATGGACTGTAATGTAAAAAAAAAAAAAATCTCAAGCCCAGGATTCAGCTGTACACGCGAAGCTGCACAATTGTTAAACAAATCCACTCGAAGAACACAAGTCAGTCCGATAAATAGTTACAAGTGAAAAGAAGAAGAGATTGCCGGTGTTCCTTTTGGTCCCTTTCTCCTCACTTCTGACATATTTTCGCCCCCGTTCCCGTTTCGCAGCGCCGTTGTAAAAAGACTATTAACTGCGCTCGCTCAAGACCATTGAGTGAGAGGATAAAAGGTCAGGGTGTAATCCACCGCAAGCTTTAGAATGCCATCATGTCTGCACCTTGTTAATGTACTTCCTTTGCTTTAAGCACACAGGGCCACTGTTAGCACTTGAGACTTACACCTTAAGACGTAAGAGATTTCCAGCAGACGTTAAGTATATATACAAGTGAGAGGAAAAAAGACAACAGTCACAACAAGATAGGAAAGCCACAGTGGGGCAACGTGACTTTCCTGTCAGTCTCCTCTTGAGACATACGGCACCACATATAGCAATAAACTCCGCCTCCGATGATACCAATCCTCAGAGAAAAGCACCCATGAGGGAGACATGTATCGCTAATCATTGGTGGAACAGCGTTGAAGAGGCATCGGTGCCTTCATAGGCAGTTGATGGAAAGCTGTCTGCTGGTTGGATCTGTAGGTGTGTGTGTGTGTGCATGCATGTGTGTGTTTGTCCTTCTGGCGCTTTTTACTCCTTTTTAACAGCCATGGTAAAGACGCCCGACTCTCAGCTCCACCGTGCTGCACATGAAGAGATCTTCTCCAAGTGATGTTTATTTCTGCTCTTTAGTCCAGCCAGCCAGGGAGAAACAGGCAGGTGTAAAATAAAGCTGCCGTTTATAGAAACGCCCCAATATCTCTGCGCGCATAGCTAAACCAACCACACCGCAACAAGCCAGGCTCTGGGATCGCTCATAGTTCTGAGGAAAATATGCTGAAAATATCCTAAATTGAAAAAACTGCCTTGACACAGAAGGGTGAACATATTTAGATGTTTGGGGTAAAAAGGCAGAAAACTCTACTCCGCATTTTTTTGTACCGCCTTCTTCCTTCGGCTTTATAATCTTGGTTAGATGGCAGAAAGAAGGTAAGAAGATAAGCAGAGGTGATTGAGGGGTGTGAGAGTGAGCCTGCCGGTGGTCCTGCTCCATGCAGTGAGGTCAGGATGGTGGGATTTGGGGGGGGTTCCGCTATCTGACCTCCAAGCAGTCCAAATACTCCAGAACCAGCTCATAACAGAAACGATACTGCTCCTGCATGACAGACACAGAGAAATCAGAGAATTAGGGCGATAATTTGAGCGTAAACACTACTATAGCGGGGTCAGAATACTGTACTTTAGGTCTTTACTTCTCAGAAATGTTTTTTGTAGACAATTTTGTTAGCTTTTAAATTCCACATTACATGTACATTTATAAATTTAGCTGAAGCTTTTATTCAAAGCAACTTAAAAATGATTATAGAAGCAATGACAACCATAAAAGTCTCATTTAGTTTAATGCAATACACATGGCAAGATTTTTTTATTTCTATTTTTTTTAATAATAAATAAAAAGAAAGCTATCGGGAAGAATAGAAAAAAAGAATAGAAAAAAGCTAGACTACAGAGTATTAGTGTTAGATGGTCATTTTTTACGACAAATAAAAAGAAAAAAACTGACAATGCTAGTGTTAATGGATAATATTTTATAATAAATAAAAAGAAAATAAGTAGATGCCCTAGAAAAAAAAAGAACGGTAGAGTATATATATATATATAAATAATACAGGGATGTGATTTTTCCGGATTAATCCGGAATTCCGGATTTTCCGACCTAAAAATGTGACCTATGTGAATCATGCA
>JAUMHP010000070.1:14317796-14330359 GCA_032361065.1 Enteromius trimaculatus
TTTATTATACATTGTAATTATAGTTTCATGACTAGTGGCTGGTATTTGCATGCAGTTTTTAAAAAGCTCAATTAGGGTTAATTAAAGTTAATCATGTATCTTTAAAAATAGAAAATATAAAACAAATGAAACCTTTTAAAACATAATACAGTCTAATTACAAGTATTTATTTATTTTTTAAGCTGATTATGTAATCAAGACTAAATACAATCACTGCACCTCAGCATAGCAACACGTACTGTATGAGCGATAGCTAAATGGACAGGAATACTTGATTCTAACAGGTCAATCATAGCAGTCTGAGATCAAATCGTTTTGTATATTATCTGTATAGATGATATTAGAAAATTGATTTCCGACATAGCAGGGATAGTTTCACGTCTCTTATAGCACTCCACTGACGCTTTGTTCTCACATAACACAATTATTTAAACTAAAATCAATAATACATGTCCATTTATTTATTTATTTAGTAAGTAGCCGTGTAATAAGCAGGGTAATGTGAAGTAACGTGATACAAGACCTGATCAACCTGTCTGCATTTATTTTGTGATACCGGCTTGCTGACTGTACATTAACTCGTGCATAATAGATCGCATCATATCAAATGGAAGAGCAAATCACGTTGCTGTGTTGGAGCCGTGGTTTAGAGGTGGTGTGCTGCTCATGCGGGAGATACAACCCTTCTTTTCCCCATCATTTCCTGTCCTGTCTCTAGAGGAAGAGAAATCATTTCATACCCGCTCCAGGGCAAAAGTTCGCACTGTGTACTCCGCCAGTGTTTCAGTCTTCAGCAGTGTGATCTTAATGTCTCCGTACATCTCTGACTCATCTGGCCAATACTTGCAGCATTTCACCTGAAAGGAAAACCAAAATAAACAAACACAAGTTAGAAAACATTAGAGGTCCACAGCAGCATGATACTACAGCTGGGTGACATGATACTGTATATTTCAATGATATATTATACTTCTATCTCTCGGAGTTAAAGCTTTACAGTAATCAAACTGATGAAGTTAAAAAAACTCCCTCCTTGTGTACTGTAAACCGGCTTTTTTTCTACATGCCTATTACCGTTACACAAACTGTTAGATTTGCTGTCGGACCTAAGCCATCATCCATTTATCCCTGCTGTTCACAGCTTTTATCATAAAAAGGGAAAGCATATTTTTCATAATAGAGCCCCAATTTCATAAGAGGGCAGAAACGGGCCTGTTAAGAGGACTGCTGGCAGCAGGCGCTGTCTCCGAAGCACTGAAGGGGCTGATGCGGGTGTGGAGAGGAAAATGAAAGAGGAAATTATGTCGGAGGAAGAAAGAGAGGTGGTTTAAAAAGGCTGGAAGGAGTGGGCCACAAAACAAGGGAGCAGGACGCATTACATGAGTGTGGGAATTACAATACTTCAAATCATATTTTTAGCTTGACAGCAGAACAGATGTATTTAAACGATGCATGTTATAAGTGTACTGTACTCTACCGATAATAATATCACAGGAATGCAGGGACAATAAAGTGTAATGTACTGTAGTACCCCAGTTATTATTGGCATGAGAATTTAGTGAATATAGGCATTATAATGTTCATGGGAAAATAAATACTCATTTTGGCATTTGCTGAAGATTACATTTAAATGTGACAAATTATTATTGTTTTAAAAGATTGAGGGTCATATGACTATATGGCTATCATGCAAAACAGTAGAAATGGACAGGCTCTTTTAAATATGAAATCTCCACCAATATGATAAAGAAATAAATATAAAAACCTCTAAATCAACTGATATATGTACCTGTATGTAACAGATATATGCATAAGTGCTTCCCTATATGACATTTTATGGAACATGAATATGGTAATCATTATGGTAACCATGCAGAGCACTATGATAAGGATGATTATCATATTCATAAACCATGGTTATGTATTATTTACATGATTCTTCCGAATAAGTCTGAATAAACCCTGTATTCCCATGGTGTTAAATGGTCATTTTTGTGAATACAGTAATCATATAGAAAAACATATTTCTATAACTATGGTAACATAAACTATGGTTTTATCTAGGAAAAAGTGACCGTGAATGATGAATGTAAAATGATGACAATCAAAGTGTAACAGACTCACAAACACAAAGGTTTCGAGGTGATGACTAAATGAAATGTGCAGGGTTGATTGGACATGTGTAGGGGGGGGATGAAGAGTGTCTTTAGTGGATGGGTTAGTGTGCAGATGAGGAAGGATCTAGAACATACCCTGCCCACCTCCACTAGCTTGGTGATCATGACGATACTAAAGCAGTTTTCTTGCCAAACCATCCTCCAAAAATCATACACTGTCTCCTGCTTGGGCCCTGCAAACAAACACACACACACACTCAATGAATGGCAGCCAGTGCTCCAGTCGGCGGGTTTAATTTACCAAGTGTCATTGCATGTTATAAGGCAGTTCAGTAATCCAGAGCCTCACACAGAGTAATTCAATAGCAGACATTTCTGGTGAATGGAACAGTTTTTAACCTCAGCAGGATGTGGCTCTCTGATAGAAAAAGCTAATTTCTCCCATCAATTGAGTCTGCCTCGGAATTCAATTAGGGGGAAAGACAGACAAACCACAAACATGTAATGATTTATTTATGGGAGATCTGAAACGATGAGAGAAGAGGGTGACCTTGTTTTAGTAGAGCTGCGAAAGGGATAGAGGGCGGTTCATGTCTGCTGTTTCACTCACACGCACACACATTGTTTCTTCTGTCATTGTGGGGAATTTCCAATGACTTATATTCTTTGGAAACTAAGCTACAGCAAGATTTTTGCGTGCTGAGAATCTGAGTAATATATTTTTAGTATCTTCAGGAAGTAGGCTTTGCTAGTAAGGACAATTGGCTGGTATCCAAACGTACTGTAGGTGATTTCAGGTTTTATGGGCTTTCACTGTTTAACTGTCTTTGACCATACAGACCGTACATCATTCTATTATTAGCACAATTTATAAACAAATAAAGTATGGCATCAGATTTACTAAACAGAGCAAATGCGTTTCTAGTAAGACCAACACAATTGTTGGAACAAGTGGAACAAATATTAGCTTAGGGTCGTAAACACGAACAACACACTTTTCCTTCCATTAACTTCCATTTATACGTATATGAAAGCACCGCAAACTTGCGCAAAGTTTAACGAGTCATGATTGTTGTCAAGCGAGCATCTTTTCATATTTACTTAAAGTACAAAATGAACGTATTTCGTTTCAATTGCAAAAAGACGCCAATACACAACATTTTTCAAGCTGAAGTCTAAATAAACTAGTCTCCTGTCTGATTTGTTTGTCAGACGAGATGGTGGATTTAGCGTCATGATTGGTCAGATCACCTGTCAATCAGGTTTTTTGTGAAGGGTCAATTTACTGTAGCATGCTCAAAGTCTAGAGTGACTGCGGCTTATAATTTTTTGAAGTGTTATAATGAACCACTCCAAACTTTAGTAGACCACTTTACAGGATTCATTTAAATTTTGTGTTTAAAAAGGGAAACTCTTATAAACGCAAATGCAATAAAGTCAGCTGCACGTTAACTGTCCACACATTTTTATCGCAGATTTTTCACTGCGTGTCTTTAGTAAATCCTGACAGCAGTTTATATCTTACGCCAAAAAAGGGGTTTAAACAGGCATGAGCTGTTAGTACATCTGTCCATAAACTTTTTCAAATCAAGGATGCAAATGACATCAAACAAATAAAGCATGTGAAGGTTCTATTATTCGAAAACAAGACAAAACATTAGGAAACGATTTCGCAGTACACACAATCTGTGTGAGAGGGTCCTGCAGTCCTTGCGCTGGGGTTTTGGATGGGGGTCTCCAATCAGAAGACAGCAGGTGCTAATCCTGACTCTGTTGAACCATCTCTATTCACACACCTTTATAATTTCCTGGATCAGAACTCATTAGATTCCATCTGGAGGATCTATGTGTTCTGAAGGTTTCAGTCTCACACACACACAGGCTCAAAGGCTCAGACTGAAGAGAGGAAAGAGGCTCGCACTCCTGGGATTAGACACTGCCAGAACAAACCATATAAACACACACACATCCATCCATCCACAAGTCTTGTCCAGACAAAGATACTCACCCTGAGTGGCTATGAAGTGGTTGGATCGATGGTAACCCTAAAAAGAAAGAAAGAGAGGTGAAGTGCTGTGTAAGCCATTTGTGTCCTAGAAGCATCACTTGTGTGCATCTCACTCCTCTTAGAATAGCTATTTAGTTCTAGATGTCCAGTTTTATTTTAAATCAACCAAATTTAATTTGGACTGTGAGCAGAACGGTTTGATAATCTGTGGGTTTCTGAGAATAAATAAGGGTCATGGGATCTCGACACAGCGAGTAGCTTCATCAAGTTTATTTCCTAGAACAGAAAATGAGGCTCTAAATTAGGATGACACCAGCTTTGAGAACGCACATCCACAATAAAGAAAACTAAACAAATCAAAGCAAACCTATATGATTCATTCAAACTGATTCACTAAAACGAATCTGACCTCCCAACACAGCGTGTTTCATAACTTACTGCATAGCTACTTTAGTTAGAAGAGTAAAAGCAAATTGAAAAACGTAGTCAAGTTAGTAGCATAGCTAGTATAGTGCTTGTTACTCTCCAACACTATTAATAAGTCTGAGGCACAAAGAGCAAACAAACAAAAAGGCACCCTTCTGCAAAAGTAATACTCAATTGCCCAAACATAAAACTCATCATGGAAGACATGACCTCCCTACACGATTCCTCCATCAGCTCATGTTTGGAACGTACAGGGAGAAAGAAACTCAAGGAACATCTCAAAACATGCAATTTATTCATCAAAGCTAAGCCTTTTCAAAGAACTACCTGGGGATGCTCCCAAAAAGTGGATCGGTTTTCATTAAACAGACGTTAGCGGAATAATAGAGACATGTTCTTCATTGTTGCTGAGCATTTGCTGCTCCATTTAGAACACTGCAGACGCCCACTACATTTTAGATTGGGCCAAGCTATTTCCTGCACACTGTACAAACAAACATAGAAATAGAGATACACTGTAGATGGAAAAAGAAATTGTGGGGGATGTTTGTTCCACACTGAATGGATTCATCAGTGTATGGGGTTTGAAGAATACCAGGCATGCAGAGGGAAAAAGAATTGGAAGATAACTGGTCAAAAAGAGCTTTGTTCTGCTGATTCAGTAGTAGAGTGATTTTCTGTCACTATACCAGGAGTCTAAAACATGTTTTAATGTCAGCGACCCTCAAATATGATGACCTTATTGTCAATAATTCCCTAGCTATATATTTCCATACTGTATATACAGACTCATTTATATCGGGTGATAAAAGGTATATTATAAAACAAAAGTTTAATAATTTAACATTGATTTAATGTCATCCTTATTAAAAAAGAGGTAATTATTAAATATTATTGTGAATATGTTAGATGTAAACCCCAAAAATTATTTAAGATGCATGTAAATTGGCATATTTAACAATTGCATATTTCAGTATATATTAATATATTTGTATACACAGAATTATTTTTTTCAATACAAAGGCTGCCAATAACATAAAATATATTTATGTATTAACACAAATAATGATATTTATATTCAGACTCATTCATTATTTTTTACAGTTCTGAGTTTATATCTATATATTTAGAAAAAAGCAGCCATGCAAAGTCATTATTACCTTGCATTTTACCTTCCCTATTTATAAAGTATGTTTCTGCCCTATACCACAACATAGAGATCTCCAATTAGTGAGACAACTATCAAAGAGCAGCAGTACAGGCTTGAACAAATAAATAAATAAATGAAGGTATAGTACATTACGCAGCGGTGCAAGTGGATTTATAGCTCACTAACAGGGACCATCCCGCTGGAGAAAATGTGAGGTACGTGTTTTGCTCAAGGGCACGATAGAGATAGGGGATCGCAGTAATGATTCAGTTCATGGGTCGCCCTATCTGCCATCAAATCCATGATGATCGTATCAAAAAGCCCAAAGCTGCAACTACTCCAATGTAGGCGAAATGCAGCAATTTTTCAAGATGATGATACAGTACATCATGCTTAAAGTTATATATTTACAGGCTGCTTTGAGAATAGAAGGAAAGTTCACAGGACACAGAAGCTCATTAAAGGGAGAAAAACAAAACAAAAATAATAAAAAAAAGGCTTCACAAAACACTTTACAACACTTAGCAACTCAAAACTGTGAAATAATGCTATAAAGACACTGCTTTGTGTTAATATTATGGATAAAGCATAAAGTCTCTACTTACTATAACATTTTATAATAACTTTCAAATCATGCTTAAACCAGCCTCAGGTATTTTGCTGGTCTTAGCTGGTTTAATCTGGATTCTTACAGTACTCACCAGCTTAGATAGGATAAGAAACAACCTTACACCAGCTAAGACCATCAAACCCATTCAGTTTTTCTTTTTTTTACAGCAACTATCCTACCAAAATAAACAAACCTCCTGACCTTTGACCCCTCTCTCTTCTCTGTATTTTTTAGTGGAATATGAAAAGGTGAAAAAATATATATATTTTTTAACCTGCGATTGAAAGAAATGGGAAACCTAAGAGAAAGAAGCTGAAAGTTTTATGCATTCACATTTAGGGATGAATATAAAAAAGATCTGTGTCACACAGAGCCACTTTTCTTCATGTTTAAGTAATCCAAACAGAGCAATGCCATGACACAAAACGGGGAGGAAAAGAGAGCTATGGGGGAACAGAGGGAAAGAAAGCAGAGAGAAAGAAAAGAAAGAGCAGTGAAGTACTTACTTCCCTGTTTATCCGAATCTACAGGGTCCAAGAGTCGAAGAGGTGGGGAAGGGGGGTAGAAAAAGACAAGACAGACTCTAGTTAATGAGAGGCTGAAGAGAGCTAGAGGATTAACAGATCACAGACAGAAAGAGAGAGAATTAGAAGAAGAAAGAAAGAGAGAGACTTGTGTTAGCCAGCTAAGCTCTACGCCAGGGGACAGACACTTGAAATGGAGGCAAATATTTTGGATGTGCAGGTGGGCAAATCTTTGCACACTAAACTAAAGTGTGAAGTGTGTGATTTCTTTTCTGCTTCTAGCATCATCAAAAACAATTGAAAAATAACTTTTTCTCTCAAAGCGGGACACTTCTTCGCTCTGCTGTTGGTTGGACAAACTGATAGCCCCGCCCCTGAAACTCACTCCATTGGTTGAGTGTTGCTATGTCGGGCTGGTTTAGGCTTTACACTTCTCAGAAAAATCATCAAACAAATGGGTTTCAGAGCAGGAAAGTGTTTTAATACTGAAGAAATTACACGCTTCTCTTTTAAATGACTCAATTTATTCCTATGTAAGCTAGTTCTTTGCAAGTTCCTTTATTGGGCTGATTCAAGAGATATTCAAAAGGAAAGGACAGCAATGAAAAGGAGTAAACACATTAAACAACAGAGCTGCACTCACTTTAATATGTTCCCTAATAGCCTCTACTTATTGCCAAGTTTACCAGAAACAGTAAAAAGAAACATCCTTTCCTTATTGGTCTTTCTTGACTTTTTTGTGCTTTTTACACTCAAGGCCAAAATAAAAAATAAAAATAAAAATAAAAACGTCAAATCTTGTTAAATTGACCTGTGCTCTGTTTTTCTCCTGTATATTGGTTCATAATGAAAACACTAAAATGTATTACTATTTGAAAATAAACTGATATTACGGCCAAACTGATGTAGACGGATACAATAAAGTTATATATGTGCATTCATCCATGCCTATTCTTTAACTTCATATATATATATATATATATATGAAATCGCTGAACGCTACACAGAGCATTCTATTCAGAATAAACACCATAACTCAGAAAGGTATTTTCTGTATTGAAGGTCCAATTAGAACACTTTCTGTGGGTCTAATAAACAAATTTGCATCTTGTTTTAAAAATGTTTAAATGTATAGTTTATGAAAACTCAGTCATTTTCTCATCATCATTCCGTTACACAGAAGAGGGTCATATAGGTTTTTAATGACACTGCGGGTATGGACATAAGCACATAAATGGAGAGGGTCCTATAAAGGGAAGGTGATCCTGTCCTACCAAAGAGGGCAAGGTTGGCTGACCATCTGTGCCCACCTGCCACTTAAAAGAGAATTGAACACAAAATGACCCTAAAACACTTTGTCAATGTGTCAGTAGGCTACGCTTTACATCTGACCACGCTCTAAAATCCTTTGGGAGGTCAGATATGCCCAGTTAAAGGAACAACAACCAAAAGTTTCACCCATCACAAGAAGGACAGCTAGTGGTCTGAAAAGTTTTCTATCAAAACTGATATGATGATACGCCACATACAGTACGGCAAGGCTAAAGGCAGAGTGTCCACATATATCGAATAAACTCCAGGGGAGCCACACAATAACAGAAACAGTGTGAATGTTTTTGAGTCTGGCTGAAGACAGTATGTGACTGCTGACTTACATCGATGTAATTGGCATTGATATAGTCAGAGTTGGGATCACCGAGCAGCGGGTGCAGTTTCACTCTGTGACGGTCATCTGAAACACAAAAACACAACCGCATGAGCAAGGTTTCATTACTTTCAAGCAATAAAGAGGTCTTTTTCTGTACAAATTACGTTTATTATTGCGAATTTCTTTCCCTACTAATTGTGTTAAAGGTGTTACTTCGTTATTCATTTTCCTTTAGTAAACAGCAGAGACTGCATGTGCAAATAAACAATGTCAGGTGGCGTAGTTTGTAAATTCCCCCCGTTTACTTTTTAGAACATCAAAGCTATACGTTATCAAGACATTTTAAAACATGAAGTTTTACATGAATAAAATGTCTAAACGCATTACTTTGAAATCATTTTTATACCATACAAAACATTGACTCACAATCCATCAGGGTATCGTGCCTTCCCTTAGTTTTATCCTTCTTCTTATTGATATCCCAGCCATCAAAGAAGCTCTAAAAATATAATTGAATATGAAGAGAGAGAGAGAGAGAGACATATTTGTTAGTTTTCCAACATAATTCTGATAGACTATGTCTAAAATGCATTTTATTAAAAGACAAATGACAAATAAAAGGTTCTGGATTACTTTGCGACCCAAAGACATGCATTTTGTGATATTAAATTAAGCTAACTTTAATACAATTCCACTTTCAAGGAGGATAAACGTGATTCCATGCTTCTGTTGAACACAAAAAAAAGAGGTCATGTGAACAAAGTTGTTATGTGAACGCTTCTTTTAATATCTGCAACTGCATAAAAATATTTAATTACACAGTGGACGCCAGGTACAGAAAAATGAATGTTCAGTATCACAAGCACAGCATCAAGTAGACCAAAAAGCTTCTAACTGAATTGATTTGCATCTTCTGTCTTGTTTTAAATTCTCAAGACGCTCCCAAACCCTGACTATCAAATCTAGCATTCACTGAAATATAAAAGTGAATAGAGGCAAAATTTCCACTTCGAACTAGGTCTACTAGGTGTAAGCATTTATACTGCCAATTCTAATGAACATCTTTATTTATTATATATATCAATCACATAAAAAATGCCACTTGATTTATTTTAAGGGACAAACAGCATAAAAAACTTTTAAACAAACAATTTATATATTCAAAAGAATATATACATTGGATATGTATTTTCGTTTTTCTTTTTGCTTGTAGGACAGACCTCTACTCCCTGTTTTCCACTCTATCTAAACGAAAGATCCTGTCAATAAGCACTGATCAATGGACTGTACTTGCAGTCAGCAGGGAAATAAAGCTTATGAAACCCTGCCGTTACATTTGTGTGCTCTCAAACTCTGTTTCTTTTCCGCTTATGGAGCACAAAGACACTGACCTCAAACGCACACATACCCGCACAGTGTCACTATGTCCAGGAAAGTGCGTATTGATTTTTGAGTTGAATCTGTTTCACACTAGGGGGGGGAGTTTAATGAGTCCACAAGCTGAGCTCCTGAGAGGCAGGCTAGTGGCAGAGCCCTGATTATGTGGAGGGATGTTTTGTCTCGTAGCTCTGTGGACAACAACAGATAGAGGAGAGTCAACAGTCCACATGAGTGCGGCGCCAAGAGGAGATGCTCAAGCCGCATTCTGAGGAGAGAAAATTAGCCACGGAGGAAGACAGGGAGGGACTGAGGGAGGAAAAGAGATAGCAGTGTAGTGTGCTCTTTGTGTGGTAATGCTGAAGGGCTCCATGACCTCTACTTTCATCTCAATAGCTGCTCTTCTATAATCCATGGGGGAGTGATGCGAACCTGTCCGTGAATAACAGCTCAAATTTGCTGCTCTGAAAGTTGGCAAAACTGTGATACGTAATGAACAATTCATCAATGTCCATTACACAACACATACTCATCACTTTACATCAGATTAGTTATTGTTAATAAACTGGTTCTTTCATTTTCAGTAATACAACGGAAACAAGTGCATTAAACATACACTAAAAATACTGAAATTACAAAAAGGTTTTAGCCTGGCGATGGATATGATAATGCTAATGTATCTGGTCTTGGTGGAATAGATCTGCTACGCTGCTGCTGCTGTTGGTTATTGCTGAAGTTGTAGATTATTGCTGCTGCTGTAAACAAGTACAGGAACTTATGGTGATATGGTGCTATTTAAGAAATACTGCTGCTGCACAAATAGCATAAAAATAACCCACAGAAGATTTATACAGGTGGAGCTGGGGAACGTGGAGGGTTTCAGAGAAATTCTGAAGTAAAAAAGTAAAATATTTAAAGCACACGATAAAGTTACTAGACTTATCATGACATCTGAAGCTCTAAAAATAGCAATACTATTCAAAATAATAATACTTATAAGTATACAGTATAACTAACATGAAAAACTGCCTTAAAGTTTTATTTCAGACCAGGACACTCTTATTATCAGCTAATTCTTAAATTGATCAAAAGTTGTATAACTTAAAATAAAGTGTGACCATCTGAGTTGGATACTATTAGTAAGTTCAGAAATATTCTGAAGAAAAAAAGAACAACAACAACAAAAAAACATTCGGCTACAATTGCAAAGGAATGAATTACCATAATTTTTTTTGAAAAGCGCTTTGGGTGTACAGCGATACACAATAAAGCCTTACATTACTGCATCATTCATACATTCTTTTCTACTCTTGTTTATTTATTGTATTTGTGTGTTATGTATTTTTGATGCCATTTGGATCTTGCTACTGATTCTCTTGGCTTTAAATTTCTTGTAAAAAGGTTTAAATCTAACATGGAACAGCATGTTTTCAGACAGGTTCAATTATAGTAATAAAATGCAACACGCAGTACAAGCATTACTGAAGTGATTTCATATTGGAAATGTTGCCCAAACACAGTGCTCTACTAGATAATTGAGCTAAAACCCATTTTCAGATAGTGGATTTACACATTTTAGCTGGTCTAGATGTCGACAGTCTGTTCAGAGCTCACACACAACTTTAAAGCACTTTATTCATCTATAAAGCTAATATCTGCCATTGATGGTCAGATAAGTGCCATCATATTTTTGAAAGTGATCAAATGATATTATGTTAACGAGACAAAACCAGAAATCCAGTCTAGGAATGCAGTCTAAGTTCTAGATCAAGATAGTTGAAATGTGGACCAGACCTTACTGTATGTCAAATGTGTGGCTATGTAAAACTAGGCTGAGGTCAAGCTGGTTTGGACTGGTAGATAAGCAACAAACAAGCTTCCATGTTTCAAAAACCATCCTGACTGACTTCAGCAGCGCATGACAACTGTGTGAGGATGTCATATTGTGGAGAAGTGATAAGAGGTTTGGAATGTGTGTTTGTGCATAAACAAGCATCTTTGCATTAATGTGGTTGTGTGTTGGGGATTGGATGCAGAGGTCTGTTTTGACAAGGCTTGCAGACGGTGAGTTCTGGAGGCTGGAGATCTCCCAGCCAGACATCTGTTTGCACTGACAGGTCCCTCCACTAACGCAATGCCAGCTCCCAGATAGACCACATTGTAAGCAGCACTAAAGCCCAAGCATATTCTGACTTCTTTAAATAAATCAGAAAATCTGTGTGTGCAGCTGTGAAAGATTTATATTATTATCACTGAAACCTCTTGCTTGAATGTTGAAACAGGCCAATAGTTCTGGTTTCCTCTAAAATAAAACTTTTATTTTTGTACTATTTAAGCAACAGGTGCACCTACGAAAGCAGCTATTTCAATAAGAATTACAATTCAGTGATTGCAAATGTGATATTCAGTATAAAAGAAACAGTACTATTATTATTGTTAATATCTCAATAACATGATTTTCGAGATATTGAGAAACAAGCATATTTGAAGACAAGTCTTAACCGTTGCACACTGACAGGCCATTCACGAACCTTAGAATTTAAACCCCCCAAAAAAAGAAACAAAAAAGAAAATCACTAGTTCCTATCCAAATCACTGGCTTTACGCAATTTTTGTTAGTTTACGACGGAGCTTTAGTGCCACCAAAAAAAAAAAAAAAAAAAAAAAATTATATAACTACGAGAATAATGTCGTAATGTTACA
>JAUMHP010000070.1:14342099-14356680 GCA_032361065.1 Enteromius trimaculatus
AAGTGAAGGACATGGGTTTATTTATACTTAGAATGGGACGGATAACAAGGGGTTTGATTAGGAAATGCGGGCCGGCTCAGATTAATCATCCAGCGCTTCCTCCCGAAATTTTGTTATTTGCAAAACATTCACTTAGTCAAATCCACAGCGGAAGTCATCTTTGTTCATGAGGGACTAGAGATCATCAATGGCCTGAAAGTTACAGGTCCCCGTGAAAAAGAGAGTAAGCTAAGGCCTGAGGAAAAAGGTCTGCTTTAGGGTTCCATGCAAGGCCAAGGCTAAAAATAAGTCATAAGCATGTGGAGAGATGTGGGGCAGCAAGAAAAAGAATTTGCCATGGCGCTCTCCTCTCTCAACAGCCAAAGGCAGTTTCCAAACTTCCCTGTCTTTGTGACAATGGCTCACTCAGAATGGTGAAGAAATGCCTCTGAAAACGGAAAAGATTCGTTTTTGCAGTTCTTTTTATCGACTGGAGTTATAATAAGGCATTGGTTTGTATGCATATAATAATAAAGAATGAACACTATGGCATTATGTACTCACTCTCATGTGGTTCCAAGAACTTGTGCATCTTGGAATTACAATGAACAGAGATGTTGAAGATTTAAACACTATGCAAAAGCACCATTAAAGTATCTTAAAAGCAGTCCACGGCTTGCTCAAAAGCTTGTTGTATAGAACCGGATCAGTCCAATTTAAGAAAGAAAAAGTCCCTGAAAAACTCAAAAGAATGATTCATTTAACATTTTCAGTGCATACAGTACCTTAAATTCCAGACTGTTTCTCTAACAACGCTATTGTGTAGCTTCTTATTGTGTAAGGAATAGACGACTAATAATAGGCTACTACTCTACTTTTATAACCGAAAATACTTTTTTAATCTTAAAAGCCTCAGTACTCAGTGTAACTGCATGAAAAATGAGAAATGAAGAAAGTCATACAGGTTTGTAACTATGTGAGAGTGAGTAAATAATCAAATACTTTTGGTTGGAAGGAGAGGGAATTTATTTAAAGTAGGGTTCAGACAATTCCTTCCTTTCCAATCCAAAACAACTTTCCACTGTATGTGACAGGCTCTATCTGAAGACAACACAGACTATTACTTTCACAAACCCCCCATAGAGATCCCACATTACACTAGACTTGAGAAGTCGGACTCCTACGGGAATCTTTTAAAAAGAGCCAAGCCATGAATTATCTTAGAAGAAACCATCTTCTTTTATACAGTATAGTGCTTTTGGTGCATGTCTTCACAGGCACAGATTCGCATCTAAGGCACCGATATAGGCTGTGTCTGTATCAGGCTGATAACAATATTAAATATACATAATTTTTTAGATGTCAACAGTGAAGGGATCTGATCTAGATTTACTATGTCTACAATTAAATGCTCTAAAAACAAACCTCATTTCCTAAGATGGTGAGACAGTGTGACTGCATAAAACTTTCAATTTATGATTAAGATTAAATTAATAAGATTTTAGGATAGTTTTTTTTCCCTATTTACTGTGTGAAGCTAAATATTTCAGAATCCTTAAAGACAAATTCACATTTGATTTTTTAAAAAAGATTTTTATTCACTTTGACTTCTAATTTATTCTTTATTTATTTATTTAGTAGAAAATAAACCTCAGTCAATTTTAAGATTTTATTTTTAAAAGACCTGTCAATGTAACAATATAAAATATGAAAAACATTGCTTCTCATGTGAAATGATCTTGTTTTAAGGATGCTGTTTTTTACTGTTAAACAAAACAAAGACTGATGCAGGATATTGTGCCAACATAATAGTTCTACCGTAACCGTACCGTTCAATATTCTAAACATAAGATATGCAAGTTCATGCATAATCTCCACAATAACAGCAACATCACGAGCTCTTAATGAGGTATTAAATGTATTCATCGCATCAAATATAGATGGGAAAACATCCATTAAAGTTTGATGCAAACCTGATCAGATTTTTATCGTCGTGCTGAGTTTCCTTTCAGAATATCAATTAAGCCCAACACAGGCATGAAATTTGTTTCAAGATTAATGTGAGCACCTGCTGAGTGCACCAAAAGTGGAAATTAGCACTTGAAGTTACAACGAAAGTCTATTGTTCTGTGAAGATTGCCAAGGGACTGTTAATTAAACTGTCACCTGTGCACTGAAATGGGAATCTTGGCAGCTTATTTTTGTAAGAATATGTAATTTGCTTGCATTTTAAGAACATCAGGGTGTCAATTTTCTGCTGGACCTTGATTGTTGATTCATAGGACAATTTCGTGGCCAATCAAAAGCAGCGACCTCAATTATGAATTTTCTTGACAAGCTGGATTTCTTCTTATCTTATAAACCCTTTATGAGAGACACAAGAGGTAATTGTAGTGAAACAGTTTCTTGTCCTTGTTGGTTAGCACTCTGTTTGTCAATTTGTTTAATCGTTCTTTCCTGTTGAGGAAGTCGAGAGAGCACCATCCTGTTCATCAATATGTTGGCGTGTGAGCCCACATCCCAAATGTGAGTCTATCTGTGCCTACTGAGCAGATGGGACTACAAAACTGGTCCAAAATGTCCACTGCGCTTCTTGGCTTCATGCTCGGAAGGCTAGTCGTCACCCTCATTACTCAGTCTCAAAAAAAAGAAAAAAGCAGGTCGATTTAACTGGGAGGCTGTGCTCACTAGCGGCTACAATACTGTCCTGCCCACACTGATCCCTGATGGCGTTCGATAGAAAGGAGTGTGGTTCTTTCTTGTTGCCTTGACAGAAATCTATGCCTCGTGAACCTTTTCATCTTTCTCTGAGGAGCCTGACAGGTGGTAGCATGTATTGACAAGCACAGGTGACTCCATCAGAGGTGTTTGATGTGAAGGTCTTTCTCCTGACTGGACAGGGACCCGAAAACTGATCTGTCTGCGTGCTGCGGCATGTCTGCTCCGAGACTACCCTCCCCAGACAAATCTGCTTTGATATAGTCCACCCCCCTACCGCAAGCAACCAAAACAAACATGATGAAAGAGTGACCTGTTCTCCGTTAGTGCCCTTGTCTCCAGAAGAGAAAGAGGAGGGGTAGGGTGCCATAGAAGGTAAATTTGGTGTGTCTAGACACAAAATTTCACTATAAACCAACACACATCCCAAAGCTGCTTTGCCCTTTAGGGAATTCACGGATACTCACAACTTGAGTTGGAAATCTGGAAATTCAGCCTCTGGGGGGGGGGTCCATGTGTAAGATTAGCTAGTGAACCATTATGAAGTGTTTCTTAGTGGTACAGCTCTGAGAGGTTTGAGCAATGGCCACAGAGCTGGACTACTGACCTGGAAGAGGGGGAACTACTTTGATATCGAAACCGGCACTAGCAGTGTCTCGAATGCTGAAACGCTGAAATCTCTGAGGCTACATTCACACTGACAGGGTTTGGGATTGCTGAATTTACTGTAAGTCTCAAGATGTCCTGTTCACACAGTCGGTTATAGTAAGAGCTTGAAGACTTTCTGTATGAACGCTGCTGCTGTAAAAACAGCAAATGCTAGTTAGATGTGTTTTGAGCAATGTTAGCTGGTTTAAGCTGGTCCTTAGTTGATCATGACCTGGTTTAAGCTGGCCCTGAGCAACTAGCCCCTGCTCAGGAACACATCAGGACCAGCTTAAACCAGTTCAAACCAGCTACCATACTTCAACATATACCTAACAAAGAACAAGGCATGCAGCAAAAGTAAAACGCATGTATTCTATTTGAGACATCACCTCTAACAATATCAAAGATGGCAAGATAAACTACATTTTAAAAACTTCTCACTGTACAACTGACAAAAGTCCAATTGTGAGTTCATCCAATTCATTTCAGCTAGCTTCCAGAAGCTTTTTATAGTAGACAGTGGATCAAAATGATGGAAGAAAACATTCCGATGACATGCAGCTCATATCCCAAATCATAGGCTACTCCTGCTAATGAAAATACACATTCATTCAGGTAACCGGGCTTTGCTATTCTAAGGCAGGCTTCCTACAGATGCTGCAATAGTTGTATCAATAAAAGCAACCGACTCTAAAGCAGAACTACAGATGCCATATTTAGCGTTACAATTTCTCCCATTCAAGTGGTCTATATCCACTCCTTTTGATGTCTCAGATGCTAAAATCGACACTGACGCACCATCCGCCTGCAGCAAACTGTTAGTTCCTGTGGGATCTGGAGCTAGAATGCTGATGACATCTTGGAAAAGCTGTGGCCCTCAGGCATGTACATTGTGAATAAGTAAATAGCAAATAAGCTGAAAAACCTACACTTGTGCAGTCAAAATAACATCACCCATTCAATCCACTACAATTTTCATATGTTTTATATTTGTGGCCACTCTATCATACGTTAAATTTTCTACAAACTCTTTACATACGCTTCATGTTAAAAGGGTTATACATCACAAAGTCAAGGGCTTCTTTTAGTTAATCTTATATAGAATGAAATCCAAATGTAAACACATTGTCAAAAAGACAAAAATATGTAATCACTCGTAGTCAAAACTAGTTTCTTTTTTAATATAAAATAGAGTTTCATGCCTGTTAAGAAACATTGTTGTGCGTTGATTCCGACCCTGCGTAGTGGTCTTTCAAAAAAACATTTTCACACAAAACTGCATAGTACTTCTACAATGAGCAGGTTTTGTAGCATCAGCACCGAGTAACTCACCTTTACGGGCGATGCGGATGCAGTTTATCCTTGTTTCCTGTGAGAAAAGAGAACAGAGATGCAGTGTCACGCTGTGGGAAACAGTCAAACAGCAGAAATAAGACAGTCTGATACCTGATGAGAAGTCAAATGGGTTCACACTGACTTTTGCTGATTCAACAACAGCATGAACGCCAGTAAAAGAGTAAAAATACATTTAAAAACAGCACGCGTCTCACTTCTGTGTGTGTGTACTTTTCGAGTGCGGCGATAAGATATAAGCCTTTAATGTACAGAAAATGGCAGCGGAGGACAAAAGAGGCAGGGGGGATGACTTCCAGCCAGGAGAGAATTATAAAAAGGAATTAATTTGTTCGAAATCGCAGTTGATGACATACTGGTGTTATGAAAACGACCTTTGTCAAATAGCGCTAATGAGATCCAAGCCCATAATCCAATTCCGGCCTGCCACCTCGACAAGAAGATGCATTATCAAATTAAGATTTACAGATGCTAATTCGGGCATTATGGAACAATTATGCAAATCTTCCCATCCGGAAAAGGAGTGAGAGGCCTCTGCTCAAACTGCAGCTGAATTGCTTTTTTTAATTGAAAATCCATTCCGAACTGCCTTGGCTCCTAAAGCCTGTCATAACCCTATATCATCTCGGAAAACATACAGGGAAAGCGAGGGTGATAGGAAGAGGAACTAGAGTCTAAGGTAGAGACAGACCTGCATTGATGTTTCAAGAGAGGGAAGAGGGACAAGCATGGATATTTTAACCCCCCAAAACATCCACACGCTTAAAAATGTCATGTAGGCCAATCCAGGCTTTACGAGAAACTCATCTTTATCTGCTCCAGCAGCCATCATTGAGATGCAAGTGTGCCATGGCTCCCAATACACAATCTCCCATGAGAGCATATCGCAGGGATAAAGCAAACACTGCCTGTTTTCTCCAAGCACAGAGCCGGTCCTAGATGTCACACCGTAAGAAGTCATAGCTCACCATGCGTGTGAGCAAAGACTGACCCCGAATGACAGGCGAGAGACAGCCAGTGGGCTTTGATCAGACAGACGCAGACACAAAGCTTTAAGCTTCCCTGCTCTATTTAATCAAATTTGTGGGAACGGTCATGGCAGGCACTGCAAAAGGGGATCTGTCAGCAAACTCAAGCTAAGTAAATGAATTATGAGCACTATAAATATAACAGGCCCAGGGAGGCATGGGAAAGGAACTTATTAGAAAGCTCCTACTTGGTTCAGAGCAGAAGAAAGGAGGAAGAAAGAGAGTTTATGTCCCTTTCCCTAGGAAATGAAGCCTCCCAAATCAATTGTGCTACAGTAATGTGAACAAAATAATTGTGGTTTAAAAATATAAACATCATGGAAGAATACATGTTAGTGCCTTTATGCTGAAATTAACTTTAAAAATATTGATTTATAGTCGTGATGCATATTAATAAATGACTAATAAATAGAATTTGATGTGTGTGTGGTACAGTATGTATTAGTGCTTATAAACTTAAATAAACCAAAATAAAAGTTTTTGTTTACATTAGTATTTTTTATAAATACACACACATGCATATATATATATATAAAAAAGTGTTATGTTCACATATTAAATATATTTATATATGATTTCAATTATATTAATATCAATATATACATATAAAGACAGGAACATATTTTCTTAATATATACTATATGCATATATTAGAAATATATAGGCATAAAAATGATAGATTTATTATAAAATGTACATTTCTTTTTTATTTATTTTTATTTTTAGGGGTCATTTTAGCTCAACATATTTTACTGAGAAATACCAGTTCTTACCTTCTATTTTGATAAAAACGGATGCCAATTAGAGAGAAAAAGTCTGTTTGAAAGTTTCTGGTCAGTCCTATAGGGTTCAGTGCCACAAGAAAAAAAAACAGCTAAAGTTTTTCTGTGTATGAGTGAAAAAGAGAGTCTGACAGCTACAATCTTTTTGTTTTGCCTCTAAGGACTGTAAGGAAGCGGAGGACAAAAAAGTAAACAAAGAGCAGAGAAAAGGAAGAAAAACAGCTCTTTGTAAACAGCTGAGAATCAAAGATTTTTTTAAGAGCGTCTTTATATATATTTATCTCTGAAAGCAATTACACGAAGCCCTGACAGCATTCACAGCTCTCTAATGGCTAATCGTCAGAATAATGGCAAAGATGCAGCAGAGGACTTTTTTTCTTGTGCCGCTGCCAAAAGCTTTGAAAACCACTTACAGCCACAAAGCTGGTCAAGAGACAAAGTAAAGTATATTAGCATTGTTTATATGCAGTCAGGAGAAAAAAACAGAACTGTTCAAATCGGTAACAGGGGAGTGCTAAATGCTAGCTAAGTCTCTTGAGCTATGTTCTCTTTAGCTTAGACTGTCAGCCTTTACGGCAGTTATTGCAGCATAAAATAGAGCTGAATAAAAATGAATATTTAGCTAAAGGTCGGTCAAGTAAATCAGCAGAGCCCAAAGGAGACAGAGCTGTGCGATCAGTTTCCAAGACGTACGGATTCAAGCAGAGCGAAACTGAGGGGAAGGTGGAGTCACAATGGCTTGGCTGACAGGTGCATTTCAGTCTGTAATGTGAGAGAAGCCCCGAGGGGTTCAGCAGGGAGGGAGCTTGTTTCTGTACTATAGGTCAACAGAGGCATTTCCCTTAAAGGCTGCCAAAAAACCCAACTGTGTAATGGCGTAGGTAAAGTCCGTCCAAGTTTTGTGCCTCTGAATTGCTGTTCAGAAGAGTGGAATGAGCCATCCTTTTCTCCAGGTGCTGAGCCAATGAGATAACCTTCTTCTAAATGTCACCCACATCTTTTTGAGCATGAGGTTTGCTAGCTGGTGTCAAATCTAAATGGACCATTAAAAAACTCTTTTCATTCCCGCAAGCCTGAAACACTCAGAGGTTTAATAGCGCATAATTGAGTGAGGCAGGTAACTAATAACCATGAAACCATAAGGCAAAAAGTCAGAAGTGTCTTGTCATGCTTAAGATGAAGGTTGGTTTGCGTGAAGATAAGCATTTCTGTGCAGCAGTGTTGAGGTAGACTTAAGCCGAGTTCAGACTGCACGATTTTCAAAGTAGTCGCATCACAGATATTTTCACACTGCATGACTATCTGGGGTAGCATTCAGTCGCAGCTGTGTTCACACTGCATGATAGATCGACGACGGGGGGTTTCACACTGCAGGACTTTACAACAGGAACAATCGCCGACAACTTTGTCTCACTTTGTCACGTGTACAAAACCGGAGTTCTCTTGTGAGACTGAGATTATTATTAAAAATGAAACATCATCCAAATTGGTCAAACAAGTTGCATGTTTGCTCATTTGAAACAAAAAGAGGATTATGAGGAGGATATTTGCCTTCTATACCTTCGTATCTTCGTATATCACTGGTTGAACAATAACTGATTTGCCTGTGATTTTGGGCCTTTGTCTGCGATTTCTCAAAACCTGTCAGCGAGTCAAAATCGGGGCTAAAATCTTGCAGTCTGAACTTGGCATAACTAAAACAAGTCAAGCAACTTAACCACAGTTTTCAAAATAGCAAACTGATTTGTGTAGATGCGGTTTGCAGTTTTTTGCTATTTTCATCAGCTTTATTTAGTGGAAACATTTTTTTAATGTATAATTCATTGTTTTTGCACCAGTAATTATTGGACGTTTATACAACAAAAAGCTTCAATGGCGTTATCTAGGAGTACAGAGTCATGCAAAAGTCAGAATTGTGAAAATGAAACACAAGTTCAGGGTCAGAATTGACTCAAAGTCAGAAACGAGAGATAAAAAAATTATTTTTTAAAGCGGTTTAGCATAAGGATGCAACATGACAAAACATGAAACTACTTTTGCAAGGCACTGTACACAATGAACCTGGACAGCATCATCATCTCCCAGTGGGTCGTGGGCCTTTACAAACTGCTGGCAGGCACAATACAACTATTTTCAACCATTCGTAAAGTGCCAATCTGTTTTAATGAAATGCTTTATTAATCAAGGTCTATATTTTGCTTCTGACAAATGCTTTTTTCCTATTTAGGAACTTATTTGGCACCTTTCCGGATCAATTTTTGAACAGCGAGAGATTCCCATTTCCCCGGCTGTTTTCCAGGCTCGGTCTTGCTAGCGCTGTCGAGCTCATTCTGTCTCCCAGACCCAGCCATTTCTAACAACATAAACTGCCAGCTGATCTATTTTTGATCAGCCGCACCTGTGCCCAATTATCCCTGTGAAATGGTTTATGCCAGCGAGACGGTATTCCTTGTTGTTTATCCTCTTATCTAGGCATGGACGGGGAGCACAGGGGCTGTTTTTCCCATTTGAATAAGGCTTGGACACCCAAAGCGGGCTGTGTGCTCATACTCTATTATTAATTTCATACTGAGACTGTGACACTATCTTATGGGTTTGAACAGTAGGAGAAAAGCAGAAAAACAACATCCCTTAAGGATGAGCAACGATATAATGTTTTTGTACATCCAACTAATTGCAAATTTACTAGCTCCAGGTGCTTCTCGCTATTTATACAAGGTCCTTGGTTTTAAACTTAATCTCCTGCTGTGAAGACTGCTAATAATCTATAGGAGCATGTAGAAATAACATCTCATATCCTTGTATAAAATCAACCAGATTTACATTTAAGAAAAATGTTATATTATACATTACGTGTGGTTAGAAAAAACAGACAGTGTGCATTTGGTAAGTGCATATTGTGCACATTTCGAAATGTACACACTTCCTAGCATACATGTAAAAACGTCAGTATACTTTTGTATAAACTGAGAGCGGAATGAGAAACAGTGCTAGTTTCTGACACTTACGCCTCTAAAGTTGCTCATGGCTTGGAAGTAGATGAGATAGTTCTTCCTGGGGTCCAGTGGGCTGTTCCAGTAGCCGTTGTATGTGTGGTTGTCCCCCACAGTAAAGGGTGTAGCCTCTGGCAGGCTGCTCGGGGGAAGTTCAGCTGTATAGTAGTGTGGAGCTCCACGGGCCTGAGCCTCACCGTGAGATGTTGGAATGGGGAAGCAGTCCTGAACTCCCAGTTCTCTCTTCACCTTCCTGCCAGCTTCCTCCTCCACAATCACTTGATATGTGCTGTGTATACATACACAAATAAATGTATTTTAATCTTAATAGTAATAATAGTAACTACCTACTAGGAATAAACAAGTTAAGCTCAATTGGCAATGTATGAAAATATATTAAAGTACAACATGCAAAACATCAAGCGAATATGAGTGTTATTTTAGTAGCGTTAAGATACTAATGTAGTTTTATTTATTGGCTTTGGTGTATTTTATTTTAAGTATCGTTTTTTTTTTTTCATTGTCTATGTAGCTTATTAATTGTAACGAATACTCCATCCCAAAAAAAGGAAATTTTGTCATCAATCAATTCCCCAAACCCATAAAAGCTTCGTTCATCTTCTGAACACAATTTTAAGATATTCTGGATGAAAATAAGTGAAATAAGTGTAAATTAGTACACATAAAAAATGTATCCATGTGGTGTGGATGACACAAAACAGCGTATGTTATTTGCATCCAGCAAATACTCTCCAAAATGGTGCTACGTGATGCTATGATGTTTAATTGTTAAATAAAGTCATTATTTTGGTTTTCTTTCCATACAAAATGTATCCGTGTTGCTTCATAATGTTACCGATGAACCACTGATGGCAGATGGATTATTTTCCAATTGTGTTTCCAAAGACAGACAAAGCTCTTAAGGGTTGGAACGACATGGGGGTAAGTGATTAATGACACAATTGTCATTTTGGGGTGGAGCAGCCCTTTACATTTTTTTAAATTTAAATTTTAAAACAATTTTAAGAGGCAGATTTAATAAACATGTAAATTAGCATTAGAGCAGAGTTCTATAAAAACGCTGCTGGTAGGGGAAAACGCTGGGTGTGATTTACTTACAATTTACTGAGAAAAAACACAGACACAGCCAGATCATTTCCATAGCGAATAGTTCACTCTACAATGAGTAGTGCAAATTACCGGCAGCCGACATGTGTTTTTGGAGTGTAAATTACGGCGCAAATACCAGTAATTTGAGAGCAAATATTAAATTGCATTGCGAATTTTAATACTCCCCTCTAATTAATTTTGGTGTCTGAAAGGAAAACGCATACAAATGTATATTCAATAAGGTCAGGTGGAAGATTAACTGTGTCCTCGCCTTTTCAGTGCTAATTCATCAATGTACGTCTTCAGTAAATCCTGACAGTAGCCTGCAATTTTAATGTCCTAAAGACGGTTTATGTTGGTGCAATCTGTTAGTAAATCTAGCCTTAAGTTTTTTTTTTATATATTATGTTTTTTATATATTATGTGTTAAGAGGTTTTCCACAAAAAAATCCACTTTATCAGAAATGTTTTAGTGATAAATTGTTTTCAATCTGGATTTTTTCTTTTAGAGAAAATACTAGCACTCTGACCTGACCGGAGCTCCTCGGCCTTGTGCTGGTCGCAGCAGGACTGTGATGGTGCTTTCCGTCTCACTCAGAGGGGATGGCATGTCTCCATAATCGAATGTAGGTGCTTCAAAAAGGGACAGAAAGTGAGAAAAAAATATAAAATATTTTCCTAAAACTAAAAGTAAACTTCTTCAAAACACCCTCAGTAAGAGTGATGGGCAGAGGGAAAAAAAGAGCTCAGCAATTAAAAAGAAACCATTTGGGATCCAAATCCACTGTGTCCCTCAACTTTTTCCATTTCAAAAAAGTGAGGCAAAATGAAGTTTACGCTAATTATTAAAAGCCAATATAACCAGCTACACTTTTTAATTAGATGAACCTCACGAACAACGCCTACATTGTTGTCTGAAATAAGACCGCCCTAATTCATGACAACAACCAACACTTCATATAAACTCTTCTTTCTTCTCCAAACTTGCGTGTCTTGAACTCAGGGTGTAATTAAAAGCTGTGCATGTGGGACAAACAGAGGGGAAACTCATTTAGAAGGATCTGAGTCTGGACTGCATCCTTCCCCTGAGATGGTCGTGTTGAGCAATAATGCTTTCCTTAATAACAGCAGTCAATTAGAGCTGACGAGTTAAGGCAAACAATCTGCCAGAAATCAATGATTATGGTATTTGGCAAAACTACAGCTACTTGAGTGGACTTCAGTAAAAGTGAAGTCTTGGATGGCTTTGAGTGCTTGCAGAGAAAATAAAAAAAACACATAAACAAAATAGAATGCTGGTCTACATACACATGATGCAACTGAGAGATACGAGAGGACCTGAGGGCATATTCAATGAAGTATGCACAGACAAGCAAGAATATAACAGGTCAAACGTGTGCATCTAACAGCCACTACTGATATATTGTAACAACTCCAAAGCATCTGCTGCAACATCTTTCCCTGAGGTTTGGTGAAGTGAATTGCATCTCTCTGTCTATGTGCCCTGTTCCTGTATGATTTTTCTATTATTTCTGGTAACACTATTTCGACAGTTTTATAACTTACCAGCAGTCATTAGTATTAGTAGACTGCTTAAAATTGTCTTATACTTTAATTTTGATGGGTCCACAACATACATCATACAAACTACAGTATAAGAAACGTTGCAAGTTTATATTTATTCGACTAAGCATAAACCTACCCTGACATTCTAACTAGCTAGTAGACATGTAGTTGCAAATTAATGAAAATTAGTTGACTGTAGTTACAGAGTTACTTATGGTTAGTAGCATGTCTGAAGTGGACTACTAAAATAAAGTTCTATTTTTGATTATTTGATTATTGACTATTTTTGATCTTCAACCAGAAATATACATATGATGCAGATCTTATATATATATATATATATAAATTCCACTAAAACAAAACAGAATATGTATCAGATTTATCCATTAAAAATGCTTTTGGCAGATTTTGAGCTGATACGAGTAGAAACGTCCAAGTAGACAGGGTTATCAGGCCAAAGCCAATAATCTCAAAACAACCAAATATTTGCAGATTAATGGGCCTTGTCTACCACCACACTAAATCCTCTTATTGGATTTTGTGTTTCCGTCACAACGTTGCCGTCAAAAAACAGAAGTTCTCCATCGTTACAATCGGAGAAAGCGCTGGCTTTAACACACATCTCTCTGCATCAGTCCAGTCTTGAGGAATCCTGATTTAGCATCAGCTGCGTCTGGTTGACAGCAGCATATGGTGCTGTTTTGTAAGGCGGGCTGGTTTTCGAATGGTGAGGATGACAGTGATGTCAGTTCTCTTTGAGGCGAGGGGAAACGTGTAATGTTCTTGAAGGGCCTGTTGGGTTCTGAGCATCTGCTGTGATTCAGTTTCACTACCACTTCCTCAGATTCGCTCGGGAATACATAATGGCTCTTAAGCGGCGATATGGGCTCACTCACACACACATGCTTCAGAGATCAATAGCGCACCTGAAGCGCAGCGTGATGAACCGGAAGTTTCGCATTTTTCCTTTTCTGTGAAATCAGTTTTTGTTTCACTTTGTTTCTGACTATTGAACCGCCAACGTGCATTTCTGTACCTCAGACATCTCCCAAATGATCTGAGGCTTTTCAATCAACAGTTTATAGAGCTCACCTGTGCATCTGAAGGTGCACGGTAGCACTCACACACACGCGCGCGCGCGTACATTTCGCATCACTGCGGAAGTACGAGTTTGGTTCCTTTACTGTCAAACAAAGGCAACTTCTGCATTTTCACATTTTTTGAAATTACAGCACCTGTTCTGAGTCTGACAATGGTTATTGCTTGTTCACAGCAGATGAACAGATGTGTAGGTCAGCGTCGACCCATCAGAGAAGGAGAAGAGATTTTATTCAGTTTGTACTAATGTGCATACCTGTGATTACAGTATAAAGTTTTTTTTAAACCATAGCCTTACATCTAAAAGCCCTGTAAAACAACATTACACACTTCTCACCAGAGATGTTGGTGGTGATCTCAGTCAGAGCTGTTTGGCCGAAGCCTTTGGCGGTGCGCGCCCGAACAGAGATCAGGTAGGTGGTGCCAGGATGCAGGTTGGAGAACATATGGTAAGTCTCGTTCCTCAGTTTGGATACGGTGCGCCTCGGGCCTGGAACGTTGATCCCGGGGTCTGATGATTCAATGCTCTGATAGCTGATCTGTAATTGCACATATTAAAACCATTTAAATGAATCATATTTTCATTAAATTGCTGTTGTTTTTGAAGCAAACACCGCAATGACTCAGTGTGTGGTAGCTCAAATCAAACAATGCTTTACAAAAGTTTGCGATCCCTGACATCCCTATCCAGAGTGGGTTGAAAATGATTCATATACATGTATGAAATCAAACATTTATTGTATAAACAATACGTGGTAGCCTACTCATAAATACCAGCGGGAAGCTAGTGGGCATGTTAGACTATCATCTTTACAGCAAAGAACACTGTGATGCTATTATATGACAGCACTCACAATCTCTGCTCCTGTCCGTGTTGCCTGTCATCCCACAAACATTGAAGCTTTAGCTTCTTTAGAAATTTTTCATTGGAAACCTAAGCTATACAACAACATACTGTTTACAGAATATTTGTGTTTGCAAAGTCTGAATTAAACAGAGTAGCAAACTGGGTGCATGGTTACAATTTGAATCTAAACTAACTTAAAGAAATGAATTTGTGCATACAAAAATACTTTTAAAGCTTAAAAAGATAGATAAAAAGAAGGACAGGGCAATATAGAACAATAGAGCAATAGACAGAATGATAAAACAATGGAACACTAGATAAGTTGAGCTATAGAATGATTTATAGAATGGGCGATAGAGCGATAGACAATAGATAAATAAAATGACAGATAGATAGATAGATAGATAGATAGATAGATAGATAGATAGATAGATAGATAGATAGATAGATAGATAGATA
>JAUMHP010000070.1:14356780-14376241 GCA_032361065.1 Enteromius trimaculatus
TAGATAGATAGATAGATAGATAGATAGATAGATAGATAGATAGATAGATAGATAGATAGATAGATAGATAGACAGTGGGAACTTTTGAATCACAAACATGAAGAGCATTAGAACATTAGTAGCCTAGCATTAGCAAGAGTGTTCAGGTGCAGTGTGCTTCTGGGACTTAGGAGACATTTGCTGCACCTGTACCCGGCTTCTTTAAGATATGAGGCATGGATGATAGCGGTGGGGGAAGGTTTGAGGGGGAACGCAATGCCCTGTGAGTCTTTTGTCGGTGGTGCTCAGAGGAAAGTGGACAAAGTGCTAATCTGAGAAAACGAGAGTGAATTCTCCAGGCTCTGCTTCTCTCTTATTCTTTCTCTCTTCATCTCTCTGTACGTCTGAGAAGATCAGGCTGCTTGAGCCTGAAAATCTGTCCTTGCCTCCACTTTATAGGTCAAGCCTTTAAATCCCCTTTAGAAAACATCCTTGAGGCGACTTTGGTAGGGGGTGAAAAAGAAATGCGTGTTATCAAGGAGAGATAACTCAGTAAGTGAAAATGGTAAAGGGGGAGGCACCTGATGGACAGAGGTGGCATTCAAAAAATGTGTCAATTTCGTTTCGGGCCATAGCTGAGCCAAATGACGGATCCACAAACAAAAGCGACTTTTCCTCCTGAGGTGAGATGGGTGTTTTGGAGCGTGACAGAAGCACCGATCTCACAACATTTTAGTGACTGACTGAGAGCCTGAATCATGGGTGAGGAGAAAGGTGACACTGAGGCAGGCAGTGTGACCAGAGAGAGAAAGGGTGTGAGAATGTTCTGGAACAGAGGAACAGAGAGACAGATGCTGGCTGTGGGAGGCCCACCACCTTTGCACTGAGCAGGCCGAATCTGTGTGCACCGAAGAATGAAGAAACAGTTTAAAGGCTTTTATTAGACTGTTACCTATCCTTCTATTTGGGACAAAGTCATGAGCTTTCGATCTGCTGCAGCTCGGATCTACTAATCTCAAGAGCACAATTATAGAACCATAGATCAATAGCTATAAAGAAACAACAGACAGAACGACAGACAGAATGATAGATAAACAACAACAGACAGAGCAGTAAACAGAACAATGGATGATAGATAATGTTACATTTAAATAAAAATGAAAACTAAAATAATTAAAAATCACATGAGCATGTTTTATACACAATAGAACATACATGTTATAAACTGAGAAACTCTACAATTTTACGCACAGAAATAGCTAATTTCAAATTTGATGCCTGCTACAGGTCTCAAAACAGTTGGGATGGGTTATTATTATCATAGTGTAGAATTTCTTCTTCTTTTCAAAACAGTTTGTAGACACCTGGGCATCTAGGTTATGAGTTTCTGGAGTTCCAGCTGCTGAAGAGTTTGTGGTCGTCCTTAACGTATTTTGATACCAAATGTTCTCTAAGAGCTGGACTGCAGGAAGGCCAATTCAGCACCCGGACTCTTCTACTATGAAGCCATGCTGTTGTAATAGCTGCAGCATGTGACATAGACCTTTTCTGGAGAGGAGATTTTGTTACTCTAAAACCTTTATATACCTTTCAACATTCATAGCGCCTTCTAAAACATGCAAGTTGCCCATACTGTATACACTTATGCACTCCCAAACATTAGAGATGCTGGATTTTCAACTGAACATTAATAACACACTGGAAGGTCTCCCTCGTCTCCCTGCAGGACAAAGCATCCACAACATCCAACTTGTCATACTTATACTTGTCTGACCATAGGACACTTTTCCATTTTGAAACTGATCATTTTATGAGCCTTGGTCTACAGGACACGACAGAGCTTCTGGACCGTGTTTACATTTGGCTTCCATTTAGCATGATAGAGCTTTAGTTGGCATCTGCAGATGGCAGGGCGGATTGTGTTTAGCAACAGTGGTTTCTGGAAGTATTCCTGGGCCCATTTAGTAATATCAATGACAGAATCATGCAGATGAGTGATGCATTGACATCTAACAAAGGTCTTTGGCCTTGTACCTTACACATAGAGATTTCTCCAGTTTCTCTGAAACTTATGATGATGTTAGATGATGCGATTTGCAAAGCCTTTGCAATTTGACACCGAGGAACATTGTTTTTAAGGTATTCCACCATCTTTTGATGCACTCTTTTACAGATTGGAGAGCCTCTGCACATCCCTTTTACAGCTAATCATGTTACAGACATGATGTCAATTAACTTAAGTTGCTGGATGTTCTAGTGCTCATTTAGTGGATTAAAGTGTAAAATGTATCGGTTTAAACATGATATGCTCTACTGTGAATAAAATATTGGCTCATGTAATTTAAAACTTTTCATTGTATTCAAAAAAATGAAAAAATAAAATGAAAATAAAAAAATGTTCCAACATTTCCGGAATTGTAGTTAGAATGATAGAATGATAAGAGAGAGCAGCAGCTACATTCATAAAATAATGAAGTGTATTGGTTATGGCTGGACGGCTGCTGATTCAGTTCCTTCGAGAACTGAGCCATGAGCAATTATCATTGTGTCCTCCAGCAAAGCAATTAATCCCCGTTAGCTCTAGGACAAGCGTCCCGCTTCACGAATACGACTGTTCTATGATGACATCGTGGCAACTATTCAAATCAAGCAAGATTCTAAAATGGCAAAAAGTGTAGGAGACAGCATATAGAACTTAGATAGAGACATCTTTCTGTCATTTACTGTAATGACAGATGGCTGGTGCAGTAGGGACCAATTAGAGGGAGGGCTCGCCTTGGTGGCTCTCATGTCTCTGGCACCATGCAGAGCTCCAGGTCCAAATCATGACTTCATACTTTATACTTTTTTGCCTGTCACTGACTTGAGTTGAGAAAAAACAACAACAACAACAACTCCTCAGCACTTCCGGCTCACTAGACTGAAACACCAAATTATACAGGGGTGGAAAAACACAAGATTCCAAGGTCTTCCTAATACAGCATACTGTCAGTTAGATCTGTGTGCACACGCATGCAGGGGATCATATGTTAGTGGCACGTTCATAAATAATTTAAACTGGCAGTCCAATTTTAACACACAGTGGGAAGTTTTGTCTTTCAAGGATTGTGGATCATCGACATTTTACCTGGTAAAAGCGCTGACTCTTCAGAGCTGATCTTGATTTTGACAGCGTGAAAGTAATGGATATGAATGCAGTAAAGAGGAGGAAAGCACATACCTCATACTGCGTGATGAGGCCGTTGGGTTCCACCGGCTCCTCCCACTTCAGGAAGATCATATCCTCCAGCGGCGTGAAGGTAAGAGACTCTGGAGCAATGCCTCCGGGAACTGTGGGAAAGCAGAGAAGCCACTGGTTATGAATGAAGAAACCAAGAGATCTTATACTGTCAGGCTAATAATTTCACTAGCATTTACTCAAAGTGAGAGGGTTAATCGCTTAAAGTCCCCCAAAGGTCAACACTAATATCCTCATTACAGCCGTTGTCATTATGAAAGTCTTAAGCAGGGCTTTTATGCTATGAACAGAGACTCATCTATCAAAACTAATATAAGTGATTCAGTACTGTTGTCAGGTCTTGAATATGTGATATGGAATCAAAGAGCTGGAGAGCTGGGAATATGTTCTCCAGATTTGATGGAATGAGGAAGTCTGGGAATCCTGCTAAAAAGAAAGTGTTTTCGATGTGTTTCCATCATTGACTTGTCATCCTTTACTTACCCTATTGTCGTTCCAATCAATATAATTTATTTATTTTTTTTTTTTTTTTACAAATATGTTTTCATACATTGTTATTATTTTTAAATAAAACTAAAGCTATTAAAATAATTTTCCCGAAATAAGATGAAATATAAATTACATGAAAAACATTAACATTGAAAACAAGAAAATATACATATGTCAAAGTACCAAAACTAAAAGTGAAAAATAAATGAAAAGCTAAATGAAATGTTTTAAATTAATAATCAAAATAAGAAGTAAAAATGACTCAAATTTAAAATAAACTTAAAACTGAATATATTAATTCATTCAAATATTAATTAAAAGTGAAATAATGAAAATAAATTAAAACTATATTAAATAAATAAAAATGAGAAAGAAAACAAAATCACTGAAATTCACAAACTGACTATTAAAATATTAAAAGTGAAATGATAGTAAGTTAAAGCTTAATATATATTAAGTTATTATTAACTAAAACTAAAAACGGTAAACATTAAAATAGTAATATATACAGTAGCATGCAAATAATCCAAAAACAATCAAGGGGGAAAAAACAACATAATATCATTATAATAATTGTCCATCTGAATCATGTTAGCTGTTAGCTTTGAGTAATTTCAGTATTTATATTATATATTTTCTTTGTATAACAAAACTACCAGTCTTTTGTCATCATGTGGCATCAGGATAATGGGAAGGGTCATCAAATGAATCATTTTAATGATTTCTTTTTATCCTTTAGGAGCTTGACAGCCTTAAATGCTTCCAATGTATAGAAAAAAGCAGCACTCTTCACAGGTTTGAAATGACATTACGATGAATGAGAAGATGATTGTCATTTTTAGTGAACTAGCTTAACCATATTCACCAGAAGGGCCATTCTGTTTAATTAGATTCATCTGTTAGGTTTGCAAATGAACAGCAGAGTAACACTGATCAATCAACCACACAGGCATGAAAGCAGCCTAAACCAGCCTGAAGCAGCGAGGAAATTCATGCTGGTCAAAGCTGGACTCCTCAGCAGGAAATACAAAGCCTATGCGACAGAAAGAAAGGGCAAAACTTGCAGCTGATGACACGGCTTTTTTGGCTGATTAGTATTAACACGGGTTCATTAACAGACACAAACGCTGGCAGAAAGAACGAGGAGGACGTGGAAACGGTGCTAGAAAGACAGATGATGCTCTGAGCTCTCACGCACTGCAGCAGTAACACATCAGCAGATGTTTTTACAGCCATTTGTGCTCTGTCACTGAGCCATCCTCGTTAGCCCTCGGGTATGTGCTCAGCGTGTGTGCGCGGGGTGATAGTTGGTGAGGCAGAGATAGCCAGTGGCGGAAATAACACGCTCACTCAGATTGAGTCAAAATCGCTGACTCCACATCACTTTTTCTTGTGACAGGCCATGAAAGAAAAGAATTGCTGATTGAAGCTTCAGAGGAGTGTTGATAATTGTGCACTCCCTTTCCTCCCTCTCTTTTTCTCTCTTATTTCATCATACTTCCCGTCTGGGTGAAACGCTAGTGTTTCAAATTTTTCCCAGAAAACTATTTTATCCTTTAGCCAGAATTTTTACAGCCCACGCCGGCTGGACCGAGCACAGAAACAGGCTGAAAAATCTTCCCCGACCTGCTCATGCTCAGCTCCCTGAAGAATAATTAAAACTTCATTTCAACCATTTGGGAATGGCTGTGTCTTTATGATTATGATGTTCAACAGATCTAAGTCATTTTTATTTAGAAGACTCCAAGAGTAAATACTTCAGCATTTAGAAACAACTTAATCAACATTATCAACTCTTCTTTCTTTATGTGTTAATACCTCTTTCTCTTTGTTTTTTCCATCCATCCATTTTTTTCATTCAATAATTCATTCATATTTTATTATCCATCATCCTACCTATTATCCTTCTATCTTTCCTTACTTTTTCTTTCCGTCTATACTTTTTTATCATCCAACACTGACTATCCATCCTTATCATCCTTTCTTCATCCATTCATCATTCATTCTTTCTTACTTGTATCTTCTACATTTCTGTGCATCATCCATCCATCCATCTACATGTATCTATCCATAAGTGTTTTAATAGAAAAAGACACCTTACGTTTATTTTAATTGGCAAATGTTTGATTATTTATAGGCAAATAGGCTTTTAATCACTATCTTTGTCTTGTTTTAATGTCTAATTTCTTTAAATGATGAATAGGTGAACTCTTACTGTAAATGGACAGGACTTGAGAATTCTGGCATATTTCAAATTGTAAATATTGTTTAAAAAAATTGTACTTTTGAACCTGGTCAGTCATAAACTGTTGTATAGATATAAATATGTTATTATGACTATTATTAATATTTTTAATACTATACTTTGTATAATCTCACCTATGCATCAAATTACAAAAAGACTCTTACTTGACTGCTATTGTAAGGCTCTCAAATTTTTTTGCAATGTTTGGAAATTCATGAATTTTTTTTGTTTGTTTTTTACTGTTTGAACAAATGGGAATGCAAAAAAACATATTTGTGGTACTCTCCCATTCACTGCTCTTTAAGGCCCCGTTTACACAAATGCATTTTTTTTTTAAATGCATAACTTTTGCTACGGTTACACCTACCATTCATACTAGCCAGGTGTTTTTAAGGTGTTTTTATTTTTCAACATTGCAGAATCTGTTTTAGTTAAAAAACTGTTGAAAACTTTCATTACAAAAAATGGACCAAAAAAGGCCTTTTGAAAATGCTGCCCACATTTGCTCTGTGTATCGATGATGTCCGTGTAAACAATAATATTTTGCTTTTTGTTGCACCCGAAGATATGTGTTGGTATATTCCCCATTCGACTGCTCCAAGCACGTACAGTAAATACATATGCCATCTAAATAATAGGGTATCTACCTATAAATATCTAGGAATATACCTGCATGAAGAGTGATATGAGATTAACTTTAGGTTGTGTAGCGCAAGCAAAAATTGTTTCTGAAATGCATTAGTGTAAACAGGGCCTAGGTTAACTCAACTATGATGGCTTCTAGAAAATGGTCTATTTTACTTGTTAGTAGTAGTCTATCGTGTCATGTTATACAAATTGCCAAATTCATGATAAGACGTTTTTGCTTCCCCATACTTGAAACCCAAGCACCACTTCAACAGAAAATTAACAAGTGACATACACAGATTGCTATTCAATGAAAGCTCTGCTACTCACTGTCCTCCTCAGTTTGAAACATGACCTCCTTCCCCTCCTTCTTGCCCTCGGTGTTGGCGAGTGCCAGTCGTATTTGGATGGTGTGAAAAGGTGGCAGATCTCTGAGGGTGAAGCGTGAAGTGTTGTGCTCCACAGCCAGGCATTCTCTCACCGTGGTATTGTGCCCACCGCCGCCCCCTGCGGTCGTGTAGCGGTAACACAAGGAGATCGAGTACGTGTGGCAGCGGGTCAGGTTGAAGGCCGGCGTCTCCCACTGCAAGGTCAGCTGCCGGGACTGGATCTCCAATGCTTGAAGGCCACGCAGCGCTCGCATGGGCTCTATCGGAAAAGAAAACGGTGAAACATTTTGTTAACATAAGCCAAAAATGCAGGGAATCTACATGGGGACATCACCAGGTCACAAGACTTCTCGCCTACCCCACCCACCACAGGTAGGAGGCGCCACCGCGGTCAAAAAGGTTGATGGACCACCTGCTAATGAGGACATAACTCGTGCCAAATTTCGTTAATTAATTCCACAGGCTGCAGGTTGTACTCTCTCTCCCGCCATTTGCCACCTCCATGTCGCTAAGCAAATCGAGTATCTGCCTGCGCCTCGTCCAGGGGCCACGAGCCCCTGTTCAAGGACACTCAGCTCTGCCAGATACCGTTAGTGCAAGGTCGCTGCGTTAGGCCAACTATTTTTGGCATAACTCACATCTGTGTTCGTACTTTCTTATTTACCGGGGGCAGAAAGATCAGCGACCACCTTTGGTGTATGTGATATAAACAGACAGAGGAAGCTACTGTCTGTAGGGCACACAGCAACCTTAGTGTTTCTCACAGCGAGGGAGGGTGAACCAAGGACATCCAGCCTTAGTATCAATGAGCGCATTTGTCACGGTCCATTATTAAGACAATCAATGCATTTTGGTCAAATATATCTCCACATAATGTATTGTATTTCTTTGTTCTTTTAATGGGACCCGATGACTAATGGACCCAAGTGGGAAGGTACAACAAAGGGGATGTGAAGTGCGCACTTCCTGTGAAAAAGTATGAGGTCGCGACTCAAGGTCTTTATTTTTCATCTCGAGCCGATGCTCAGAAGACATAAGAATTAGGATTACTACTAAAGGTAAGGTGAGGTAGCTAATGCACCGAGACCGTAAGGACAGCGAATTAGAAGAAAAGCATTTCGTCTCGAAGTCCTCCGAGGAGAACGTGTATAGATTGCGGAATACTAATTCAGCACTTCTCCTGCAGAAATGCACTCATAACATTAAGCTCCGTTAATCCTGAAATATCTCCCACATCAAAGAGCTTTCGCCACATCTCTCTACACATTTCCTTACGGTCTATATTTAGATTTACTTTTCGTTTCATTCGTAGATTTACATTTAGATTAACTTCCAGCGCGATTGGATTTCTTATCAACAGAAGCACTTAGTAAACCTGAAAATGACACGAATGAGCGATGTTCGTTTCCTAAAATACACATTGAATGCCAAAAGGTCCCATTTGCCTCCACAGGAAATACAACCAAAATAGAGTGATGATCGTCTTAATGGAACTATTGATTGCTAGTTAAAAGCAAACTAATGGGATGCTGTTGGTTTGTGTCATCTTTAAAACAATCCAAGAGTCTACACTGTGCTCTTTGAGGAGCTCAAAAGAGCCTTTTGTGTCACCCTACTTCCCTTAACCTAGTTCGAAGGCTTTGTCTGGATGCCAAGAGCAGAGCTTCGAGCGCCCACTCCTTGGCTCGCATCTGAGATGGGATCGAACCCAGAGAGAGCAGCCAGGGGCCTGGGGCAGCATGTCAATTCCTCACAGGCAGCTGGAAGTCCAAACAAGACCAGTTTCTGTCCCATTACTCTAGATAATGTTGATACATGAGGTAGTGTGAGAGAACTAAGGTTATACAGTGAACTAATGGGCGTGAAGTTCTGGTTGCTGGTTTGTAAAAGGAAAACGGATGGGAAACATGATTCTGTGGTATTTGGGGTGAAATCGTTTATATTGAGATGGATTGGGAGTGGGTTTAATCAAATATACACATGAGTATCTGACGCTAAATTATGGAAAAAAAAATCATGAAAGAATAAGCTGCTATAGTACATGTTACTCTTAAAATACATTTATTAAAGGGATAGTTCACCCAGAAATGATTTACATCATTTGAGCAGTCGTATAATATTGTGAAATATTATAATAATTTCTAATAACTGTTCTATTTCAATATGTTTTGGAATGTAATGTATTCTTGTAATGGCAAGCTGAAAATACAGCATCCATTCACACGATCCTTCAGAAATCATTCTAATATGCTGATTTGGTTCCCAAGAAACAATTCTAATTGCTATCATTGTGTAAAACAATTGAGCTGCATATTTTAGATAAAAATATGACCCTTTCCTAAGAATTTTTGATGAATAGAAAGTTAAAAAGAACAGAACTTATTTACAAAATGAATAGTTTGCAACATCATAAATGGTCTTTTTCTGTCCTTATTGATTAAATATATATATATATATATTTTTTTTAACCTTGTTTAACCATCACAGATCACAAACTTGGCGTTATGTTTTTTATTCGGTTCCTTAGACAAAGCTTCACATATTCAGTATAAAATCCTTTTATTATGTTTCATTACTTTTAAGTTTCACTGCATGGGGAAAATAGCAGTATGCTGTTAAAAACATCACCTTATTTCATGCAAGAAAGAAAGTCAAACATGTTTGGTCACAAGGACAAGGAACTGATGAGAAAATATGCATTTTTGAACACAATACAAGACGCTTTGAAAAGACAAAAAAATGTACACCTTTTGCCACACAGCCTTATTGACTTTTATTGTACAAATCAAATCGCTTTTTTTCATGTTGGGAAGAAAGGAAAAGTCATGCAAGTTTGGAATAACACAAGGGTGATTAAATAGCAAAATTATCAGTTCTGCGTGCACTGTACCTTTAAGTCATTACTATCCAGAGTGTAACTCACTCCATCGAACACCTAAAGAGACCCAGCAGCAGGTGGAAGTCCATCTGTGAACCAGTCTGTGGCAGAAGTACAATGTTTGTCCCATTCTTCCATCTTTTCCCCCTTTCTAATCTCCCTCTCCTCCGAGGAACATTTCTTCACATCAAGCCCTGCTCCTAATCACAACAACGCCTCATCAAGCACACCTGGCCGTGTTCGGCGAAATGTCCACTGGTTCCCTGGCTGTGCCCACAGGACTGTGCCTGCTTTCATCATTTTTATGTAGGTCACTACCTAGAGCCGCGCACCAGGATGCAATCTTCAGCTGCAGCCAGAAACAACCTAGTCATCTCATCATTCATTTCACTTTCTTCCAGATTTTTGGCGGAGAAGTCACCCAAGGTCCTGAAGGTATCTAACGCTCTTGCAGTGAAACACAAAATAAAAATAAGCTGCTAGGAGAGAGAAACCACATAAAGGTAAGCCAAACTACACAAACAAATAAACTAACAAGATCTTGTTGGATGCCAGAATGGGATATATCAGCAGGGAAGATTGTCAGCATCAGGTCTGTGTACAGGAGGTAATGGAATCCCCCGAATGGAGGCCATTTTGTGCGGCTCGCATGGAGCTAGAGAAGATGATTACAGTCACCTTTGTACTTGAGGAGGTGGATTCACCTGCTAGATGAAGACAGATGAGCTGACACCTTTCTCTATCCAAAAAGCGAGAAACAAAAAAGAAGCAGGAAATGTGACCAGTGGGAGTTTGTGATTCAAAACAAGTCATTCAGGTATGGAATGACATGAGGGTGAGTAAATGATGACAGAATGCCCATTTATGGATGAACTATCCCCAAGTGAAGCACACTTGAAAAAAAAAAAAAAAATGTCCCGCCCTTGATAGCCGAAGCTAATGCATTTAGTAAAGAACCATAAATCCATCAAATTCAGTAAAAGATTAAATTTGGAATTAAAAAAAACTATCGATGTTACAAAACAAACATCTTGTCCTGCAGCAGCGGCTATGCCTAATATTTTTTGTGACAGAGCTCTCTGGAGGCTAATCTGAATATCAAGTCACGTGACTGTAAACGCTAACCCCCTTTCAACCGTGATTAATAAGTCATCACAGAGAACGTACCAGCGTATGCATGTGTGTGTGTGTTTTGTATGAGCAAGCGCTGTCAAACAAATCAAAACTTCATAGCCTCTGACACAACATGGCGTTCCCACTAGCACACTTCTCCAAGCACTCAATTATATCTTCGACTTCTATTCAGTTGACGGCAGAATACACAGGAGATTTGAGCACGAGCGGAGTATGGAAAACCTCATTTTACTTCCAATCCCACTGATGTGCTTCTATTGAGTCAAAATTACATCTTCAACAGTTCAGCAAATATGACAGGAGCTTAAACAGCCCCAATATTCATGTGCAGCGAGGCACCACTGGGAATATGATGCAAATACTCCATTTAAAGAAGAATTTCAATCTAGACTTAATGTGGAAGTGGAAATGGAAACAGTAGGAAATATTTAGCGTGAACGTCTGCTCCTCATTTTCTCCGCCTTTCTTTTAGAGACAAAAGCTGTTTAAGACAAAAACGTGTCTGGAAGTGACTCACAGACGAGTCTTTCTCGCTCCGACTCTCTCGTCTTATCTGCTGATGTCTTTTTCTCCCTGCTATGTCGTTCTAAAGCCTCCTGTGTTGTCATGCTTTTCCGCACTCCCTTTTTCACCTGGCTGCTTCTTTTTGTCTTGCTTGCTGATGAATGGTGGGTCTCAGGAACAAGCCGGGAATGACTGTGATGTGTCATTTACAAAAGCAGGCGGTGATTTGAGTGATAGCATGTTTGTTTGAAGGAGGATGCGATGTAAAGTGGTGACCATTACTACGTTGACCAGGTCTTGGTCCAATCCTCAAGCTGCGTTTTCAGTCTCGTTTTCGATAAAAACAGGATCAATCTTCCTAATCACACCCTTTCCAGAACTGAAACAGCTGGACGTGGTGGAGACTCTCATTTGCAGGTAGAACCATGCATTATAGACCCCTCGCTGTTTGTTTTGACAGGCACAAGAAGGCACCACAGGAGAGATGCCCGCAGTTTCGGTTCAGAAAATGTAACTTCCAATTAATCATCCACTTTATCAAAAATTAAGTCAGATATATTTTATAAACTGACATTAAACACTTGACCAAATTCACAGGCTGTTTTTTAAACATGCATTTTTCTCTTAAATTGTTGATGTCACACATTTTTTCCGTCTTGGTCTAGAATATGATGAATCTTCAAGGTTTATGGTACAGGGTATGTGTGTTCTAAATAATTATCGTTTAAAATGCTTTAAAATGCATTAATTTACATTCTATATATATAGCAACTTACTTATACACCGACTTTGTGTATATTTGTACTTATAAATACACACACATACAGTATATATTTTGAAAATATTTACGTTTATACATTTATATATTCATATTCCTATATTTTATACTATATATACATATACACATAACATATTTTCTTAAATATATACATGCTATGTATATATATATATATATATATATATATATATATATAAATACACACAGTATATACATATATTATGTAACAAAAAATATTTTGGATTAAATTAATTGCGATTAATTATTGGGGAGCACTAATATATATATATATATACACATACATATATGTGTGTGTGTGTGTGTGTGTATACTGTATATATTTAAATACAAACACACACACAAACACATACATACATAAAGTATATTTAAATGGATTTTAGAATGTAAATTAATGCATGTTTTTAGAATTTTAGAACTTAATACTTATTTTACACAATACTAAAAAAATAATAGTTTTATTATTAAAAAAATACGAAGCTTCTTGCTTTACAAGAAGATAAATTAGATAACAACTGAAGATTTCTTAATATAAACTCAAAAAAAATCTCATTCCAACATACAAATATGACAGGAATTTCCCTGGTTACTCACCTGCACATTTAGTTCTGCTGATGAGGGGTGGTCCTGGTGGCCCCGTCCCACCCTCGCCTGGCCGGGTGAGCAGCACACTGATATGGTACTCTGTATCTGGATCCAGGTGCCAGAGCTTATAGGTAACCATGTTAACTCCAAGGATCTCCGACCAAGGTGCCTGGCTGGCCCGATATTCGATTTCCCGACGTATGATGGGGCCATCGCCCAGAATGGAGTTTGTGTTTAGCTGAATGATCAAATATGTGGAGCCCGCTCTCAACAGCTGGGGCGGAGCAATGGGAGATGGGGGAACTGTGAAAGAGATAAAAAAGATGATGGTACAAATCTATTCAGGGAATGAAGAAAACATTTTAATACGTTAGCCCTTTTCAAGCCGCCCCCAGGAGAAATATATGAAAACCTTTAACATACTCTAACCTGAATCTGTCTGATCTCTTTAACGCAGTTTTTTAAGCTTATCTTTACCAGACACTGCTGACATGAGGCGAAAGAACATTTGCAGTTCAAACCGTACAACTTAAAAACACAAGGTTCAAGGGTTAAAATACCAATCTGGCCATGCACATACATCTCCAATAGCTGGTTCTTTCAAGTCCTCGAGGGAGAGCTGTAAGTAAACCAACAGATGTGCAAGCCTGTAGACTGTGGAAGAACCTCAGATACAAGGTCATGCTATTTAGCATCAGCTTTTCATACCAGGCTCCCTGAGGAAGTCAGTGGGAAGCTACACAGTAGCCGAAACCTAACATTTGATTTGCAAGGTATAATGTTTTACAGATATATATTTAAACCCTGACTAATGACTAGAACTTCAAAGGGTCTTGAGTTATCAAACAATTAGTGAAAGGAATCGATTTGGAAGGATGGAAGCGAGGGTCCAAAGAAATAAAAAGATATCAGTGCTGACTTTTCCCATGACTAATTTTCGGGTCTGCTGTGTCTGCAAGCTATCTCTCTCAGGGCCAGCTGCAGATGGCAAATATCCAGCTAGGGACAGAGAAAGCCTCTCCTGGGAGGGATATGAGATGGCAGGGAATAATAAAGCTCATCTTGTCTGTCAGAGAAAGGCTCAGAGAATAATATAAAGTCAACTTAGACTCTGCTATCATATGCGAAGAGACATAAAAACGAGGCCGTCTCTGTGATTCTCCGTCTATCCAACATTGGTTAGGGCAGATGATTAATTTCACCCTGAGAAAGCTTCTTTCGCCAGAGCCGAGTTCAACGTTACTGTGAAAAACAGATCTGAACCTTACTGACTGACTGAGAACAATTCTCATTAGCCCTCTGGCTCCTCTGCATTAGCCCTGTTGCTGTGTAATCTATGGGCCCATTGAGGAACAGTGAGTTGTGAAATGAGTTGATCAAGCTAATTAAAGGACTGATTAGCCTCTCGTTAGCGGGGGCAAGCGTGGGAGGGCAGTTTGGAAAAGACAAGAAGAAGATCAGAGCGAAGGGAAGGGAAAGCTAAGGTGAACGTAATGAGATTGCGTCAATGCCGCCATGCTAGCATGCGGGGCCTATAGCTTTATGGACTCGTCTGGTGGGGCCAATCTTCCGTGCTTAACTGAGGTGCAGTAATGCATTTTAAATAGGACCTCCTGTCGAAGTAAAAGCCATCAGGAAGCAATGCCAATAACATGCTGCAAAGGGAATGCAGCTATAGTCTGAAATGGCTTTAAAGCTCTCTAACATAGAGACACAGACGCAAGCGGGCCTCATTATAAGTTGTGCTTCATATTGCGATGTTCCCAAGTGGATTATGCCTACGGCTTTGGTAAAAGTATAATGATGAAGTTGTAATGAGTCAGTGTGACAAGTGCTACAAGAGCAAGTGCTTTGTCTCGAGCACTTTCCTGAACATTTGATTAGTCAGTCCCCTAGAAACGCTGCATGTCGAATGAGTTTTGAATTTGATGACAAGATCTAGAGAACATTAGCAATTTCACCCCAGAATATAGTTACATTTAAGGCATTTAGCGGGAGCTCTTATCCAAACACTTCAGCAAGAAAACCATGCAAATTAGGAGGTTGTCTGTTGGGAAAAGAAGTGCTACCTATACAGATGGTGGACAACCAGAATGGACTTTTTACCGCCGCGGCGTGTGTAGAGTGCACTTGCAGCTGTTGACCGCCGAGTGGTGCTTTAACCATAAGTTATAGAGCAAACGCTTCAAAGCACGTTTTAGCAAATATCCGTCAGCTTTGCCAAGGGTGTTTTCTCTACAAACAAAACAAAACTTAACTAAAGTAACAACATAAAAACTAAATTCAAAACAAAACAAAAAACACAAAACATGAACAAAAAACAACAGAACAAAACAAAAAACTATTTAAAACTAACTGAAGAAAAATGTAAAACAAACAAACAAATGAAACTAAACAGCTGAAAGAAAACAATATAAAAGTATGCTCACAACTACAGTAGTTAAAAATATACTGTTTTACTCTGTGATTTAGGTGTGAAGAAAGCAAAGGGCTTAGCCTTGCTGTAGGGGCTTTAGGGTTAAATAATAAACAGTGTGAGGGAGTACAAATAATTGAATAGCTAGAAGTCTCTCTTTTAGGATCTCTGAGGGTATTACCTGTGATTTTTCATTTCTGGTTTGTTATGACTGCTTTTAAAGAAAACAGCCTGAAGGTTTATAATGCTGTGCTTCTGGGTCACATTGTGGAATACAGTAAAGCCGTATTTCTAAACTCTCCGTAATCCGTGCTGCTACATCTATCAATAGGATTAGCATGGTGCTGTCTCATAACCTCTCTCGGTATGCCTTGAGGACTGATGTTGAATAACCCACGTGGCTCCATCCATCCCTACCCTTATTCCATCCCTGACTTCTCCTTTTGCTTAGGGGATATCAATCTGACCCGGGTTTACAGGTGGACACAGAAAGCTGCCACTGCAGGCTGATGGGCAGGTGTCAAGTTATACGCTTTATTCAGAATGTAAAGGGAAAGCTGAAATGATCATTTATTCCTCATGGCATTTTTTTTTTTTAATTTTAGAAACAGAAAACAATATAGTTGTTTTTGTACTGAGCAAACTTAATTAGGGGGAAGTGAATAAGTCAGAATTATCCTTTTTGGTTGTACTAGCCCTTTAAACTTCCCTAAATACTAACTGCCAAAAAAGTCTGCTACTACAACAGTCCACACATAATGTGCATCACTCTCACTGGCAATTTCAGGACAATGTGAGAATGCTAGGCTATAATGAAAAAAAGTGACACGGTTTTAGCTGGAATCCCACTATCTTGTGATGTGCACATTATGGGCAGTAAAACGAAGACTGAAAGCACAAAAGAAGGAAAGAAAACACTATCTCTTTACCTTTGACAATGAGTTCAGCAAAGTTGGAGACGCCGGAGCCTCTGGAGGACTGTGTGACGCAGCGGTAGAGGTCCTGCTCGGGCTTCTGGACGTCCTCCAGTTGAAAGGACAATGAAAAGCGGTTGCGGCCCAAGTGCTTGACAGAACCACCTGAAGACACTTCACCATTGTGCCGCTAGAAAGAAGAAAATCAAGAAAATGCTAAAGCCTAGTCACCAAACACATGCTGCCAAGTACTTACATAAACACTGAATGAGCAATGCACTTTTCTGGATGCTAGTCGCAGCGACAACAGAATATCTGGAGGGATAGAGCCATTTGTCATTAAGCTCAGGACAAAAATACTATGGCAAAACGACGCTAAATTGCATTTGCCCAATTATATTACTTCTTGATGATGAAGTTATCATTTAGGTGATTTGTGTACACAAATATATCATAGTGACAGACTGTCAAAGCAGCAAAAAGCACAAAAAACAGTAGTCCATATAACAGGCTATTATAATAATGGTAGATAAGACAAGTAAACTAACATTGTCTTATAGGTGCGTGTGTGTGTGTGCCACATAACTGCTGATGACATGCAAAATAAAACATTAATTAAATTAATTAAATTAAAACAAAATAAACAAAATAAGATGAAATATTTAATTTAATTTAATTTAATTTAATTTAATTTAATTTAATTTAATTTAATTTAATTTAATTTAATTTAATTTAATTTAAAGGTAAAATACTGGACATCTAGCACATCTGGTTTCTCAGAAAGATAAACTTTTTAAAAATCCATGTTTCAAGAAGGTGGGGTATAGAGGAGCAACAATAATATACAGTATGTGGAAAATAATGTGGAACTTAAACTGAATAGCTTCAGTTTTTTTTGAAAGGTGAGCCATAAATGTTGGCCCGCCAAAGAATGTTTCAACTGAATAAAGACCAAAAAGACTAGTACCAGACGCGTCTCTCACACAAAACCACACTTGATAACAGCAAGCTTTCACTGCGGCTCAGGTAATTTCAGTGAGACAGTGGTGTGAATAGCACCCATCCAAGATGTCAACGCATTCCCTCTCTTCCCTCTCTGAATACCAAGGACACAAAATGAGCGCCTAGAGTGCACTCATACTAACGGAAAGCACTTCGAGAAGGAGGTCTGCGGCTGCTACACAGCTATGTGTGTTTGTTTATTATGGGGCTGCTAAAGTGTTTAGGCTTTCAATGTGGTTCAAGACCACACAAACCAGACCTGAATGCAGGGGTAAATGTGTGGGCAATGGTTGCAAATTTGAGGTTCGCATAAAACAAAGCTAACCGTACAATCATCTGGCTTTGAGAGCCACTCTGTCTTTATTCAACCTAGCAATCACATTCAGTGAACTGCCAGACAGGCAAACATGTAGGATAAACATAGGAGAGCTGTGGACAATCTGTTTTGGACTAATCGTGCCACGCATTACTGATGCATTTGACTCATGCGTTTATCTGGTATTAGCTGACACAACTGATAAAAAAAAAATGACAATAATGTTATTCGGAAGAAAGTAAAATGTAAAAGAAAGACATTTCTAAAGCTCACCAAGACTGCATTTATGAAATCAAAAATACATGCAAAAAATACAAACTTAACTATTAATTCTGAATGTATTTTAAAAATAGAATTATGCTGACTTTGTGTTTAAGATATATTCTTATCAATGTTGAAAACAACTGTTCTGTTTGATAAAATTGTGGAAACTTTGTTGTTGTTGGTGTTGTTTTTTTGATAAATACAAAATTAGAAAAACATATCAGACAAAGCTGGATACATTTTATGTACTGTATCATGACTGAATAAAAATAAATAAATCTTACTTATCCCAAACCTGTGAAAAGTACTGTTTTTATATTATTACAATTAAACAAAGTAATAAATGCAAACAATTATTTAATTTAAGCCGTTATACACTTTAAAATATTCAGGTCTCTAAGGAATCAATCACTGATTCCAAATATAAAAAAGATGAAAAATAAAATATATAAATATATAAACGGTAGCACTTTATTTTATGGTTACTATTAGTTTATTACCTATCAGTTGCTTATTAGCATGCATATTACTAAAATATTAGCCATTTATTAATGCTAATTAAGCACATATTAATGCCTTTTATCTACATCCCTAATCCTAAACCTGACAACTACCTTACTAAATATTAATAAGCAGCAAATTAAGAATTTATTGAGGGAAAAGTTGTGGTTAATAGTTAACAAGTGTTACCTATTCTAAAGTGTTACCAATTAAGAGAGCATAGCATCCCTGATTAAAGACAGAAGAAGTAAGAAACGTTATATCCTCCTGCTGTGTTTAGGGGAGAAATGAGCACTTCAGAGGGTTTGAGGACATTGATTATTGCAGAATCTTGTGCTGCTGTGACAGCTTGCAACCACAGGTGTCTGTCCTTGACCTTGATGTGACAATCACTCAATTGATTTAATTCCACCTTTGATGCCAGAATCTTCAGCTCTCCAAAGACAGTGGGAAATCTTCCTTCCAAACACAAATGCTCCCAGAACAATTCTGTTATATAACAAACGGTGAAGTGGTTTAGCTCTACTTAGCTTTGCTTTGAAGTTAACTCATTTTCCGAAAAGCTTCAACTTTGGATAAAATTTCAATGACAGAGAACGCAATTCTGATTTCAAAAACATGGCCTTTCTGACGAATTGAAACAAAAGTGTTCCTAAAATGGACTTTTTAAATATTATTATTTTGCCGCTATAATTTAGCCTTTCGCTAATAACTACTGAATTTGACAAAACCTGATTCTCCTCACTAAAAACAACAAAATTCACTGTTTGCTCACCTCCAACAGAAACTTCTCTGCTTCATTGGGACGTCCAGCTGCCACACACTGGAAAGTGGCGTTTTGTCCAGCGTTGACCTCCACATCCCCCAGACGGGAAAAATGAGGGGCTTTATCTGAACACAAAGATATAAAGGGTTCAGAATAATAGGAAATATACAGTACAAAGAAGAGCAAGCAAAGAACCATATATTAGCACACAAAACCATTCAGATGTCTGGGATATTTTTTTTATTCATCATTTAATAAAAAACAATACTACTGTAGTAATGACTGCTGAAAATACACCTTTACTATTATAGGAATACATTTTGTTTTAGGGATGGCGAAAACTAAAAAATTTCTTGACCGACCACCGAGCCTCATTAACCGGTTGAAACCGGTTAACCGATTAGTTTAAAATATGGTA
>JAUMHP010000070.1:14381308-14398204 GCA_032361065.1 Enteromius trimaculatus
ATAGATAGATAGATAGATAGATAGATAGATAGATAGATAGATAGATAGATAGATAGATAGATAGATAGATATAGATTCTCTTAATTGCAGCCATTACTATACTCTTCAATGTCACATGATCCTAGAAAAATCATTCTAATATGCTAAATTGGTGCTTAAGAAACATTTTTATCAGTTATGTTGATCAATATTCAAGCCATGAAACCATGATTTTTCAAGGATTTTTTTATAGAAAACATTTACTGGAAGCAGAAATATTTTATAACAAATGGCCTTACTGTTCCTTTTGATCAGAATAATGCACCCTTGATGAATAAAAGCATGATTTCTTTCAAAAAACGTATATATTATTTACTTTCAATATATGCATATATGTCTAAAAAGCTGAAAAGAATGAAGAATCACTTACAGCACATGAGCACCTTTTCAAACTACATTATAAGTGGTTGGTGAAAAAGAAATAGTACAAATGATTCATATCTTAAAGTCTCTACCTGAAAGAATTATCAGAAATGAACACAAAATACAAAATCCAATTCTGTAAGTCATACAAATATATAGCTCTGTTGGATTAGGGACGTTTAAAGGATTTCAACTCTCCTCCTCAGCAGTAAGACATCACAGCTCCATACACTCTGATCTGCTTGTTTTCTACCATGTCCGGCAGCTAGCAGGCTATCTCAGCATGCCGGCAGCCAGGAGGGTTCGCATTCCTGCAAGTCCTAACTAATGCAGTATATGCAGCTTACTGATGCCTGCATTGCATAGTAAATTTTGAATGTAGCACCAGCATTAAAATAACTGAACTAGCTGTTATACCTCAAATGCAAACTAGTTGACTAAATAGTTATTTGGTTATTGGTTAACATAATCCAAATGATAAACTTTTGCATCGATGAATAATTTATGTTATAAAATCACACTACAGATGTTGCATAAGCTTATAAAGCTGACTTAAAATTGGAATTGGAAGTGTGACGGGGCTGCATAAAAAATAAAAAAAAACACTTGTTCCTGAGAATTTTCACAGACGATGGAAACTAGATCTTTTCATCATCAAAGTAACAATGTAGTTGTACCCTGCTGAGCTAAGAGCCAAAAGCCAGTATAGAGACTGAAACAAGGATGAAAGGTGAATTTGGGTACAAAAGTGTCTTTGATATCCAAATGATGTGTGCTTACAGATCCATCAAGAGAATCTGTGCAGAATTGGACCTGCATAGAAAAATGTACTTCAGAAAGTTGTACTGTATATGGGAGTGATGTAAATTCTCGGTGAAGTGAGCTTCATGTTAGAAAAACTAGTTAGAAACTAGTGGTTGAACTGAATCTAGATTTTTGACAATGCCAATATCTAGACTGCATGCTGCCAATACACATTTACTGAACGATTAATATCATTTATTATATATGAGCAGTTGATTAAAAAAATGTAAATAATAAAATATAATTTTACATAATCACGATTAATCACACTTAACATTTCAATTAATAAATGAACATATTTTTCAATAGAATCTTTAAGCAGCATTAAGGCAGTTTATGCTTTTATCGATTTCTGTGGATAAAATGAGTAAATATAGCCATTCAGCTTTAGAGTATAATCTGTGCAATACATTTTAAGCCTGAACTGTTCCCGAACATTAAATACTAAACATCACAACTTATAATTTAAGTAAACTTTAAGCAATCTTCACATATAACCATTTCAAGAGTTCACACATTCAGTGTTGGGAAAAGTTAATTTTAAAAGTAATGCATTGCGAAAAAGTGTCACGAATAAACCTCAGGCTGAAGAAAGAGTAATTTCACATCTGTGAAGTGGAATACAGAAGAAAGTTCAATACTCTTCAGCAATAAAAAAACAAACAAAAGTTAGTTTTTGAAGTCATTTTTGCTTGGTTGAACTGGATCATCAAAGGTCAGCAGCAAAGACATTGTTTAATAAAACGGGATTAGATACATTTGTGTAATTATTGCAGTTTTAAGTTTATTTTAATTAGTTCTGATAAATACTAATTCTGTTTTTTGCGAGTGAGATGAATTAATGCACATTCATATTTAGTTTAGAACTATTCACACACCGCTCACAATGCCTCTGTATTTCTGTTTTCAAAGAATAAATCAGAAAAAGTAACTGGCATTACTTCTTTGAAAAAGTAACTCCGTTATATTACTCTAAAATGTGTTACTTTACTAGTTAAATGGAAAAAGTAATATTATTACGTAACTTGTAATGCATTACCCCCAACACTGGTCACATTTATGAGAACTGAATATAGTGAGCTGTATGTGACCCAAAAATCATTAGGAGATTAAATATTTTGTAAATTGTCTACTATATTTTCCTACCACTCCAATTTTTGGCTTAGTAAAAGTGCTAGGAAAAAGTGCTTTGGACAACTTCAAAAGGTGAATTTTTGACTCCAGATTTTCAAATAGTTGCATCTCCGACAAATATTGTCCAATCCTAACAAAACATACACCAATGGAAACCTTATTTACTCAACCATATCAAAAAAACCCTTATGACTATTTTTGTGGTCCAGGCTCACTTCCGGTCTATGCTAAACTAAATAAGATCCTCAAATGTGAAGTTTATTTTGAATATTCATTTGCGCAAAAATACTAGTTAAAACATTTAGTATCAGTATTTGAATGTGAAGACTGGTCTTCTTGATACAATGTCAGTATCACAAATATCTACACTTGTGTCAATCTCTCATATAACTATGTTACAGGACCAATGGCAACAACGGCCGAATTCTGGCCTCTTTCTCATAAAAAAATGTTGAATCTATTTATTCTAGCTATATGAATGCCTTATTTGCTAGGAGTAATAATGCAATGCAATATTTACCTTAAGACCAGCAATAACGGTTAATGCTTAATATATTCCTTTTTCTTTTTTACTCCAGCGATATTGACTCAAAATCGCACAGACAGACAACAATATTACATCCATGAAAAGGCTAAAGTGATCATTTGTACAGTCCTTCACATTTTCATGCTGTTTAAACACCCACCCACACTATAATGACAGGTGTGTGCTACTCACAACAGGGGTAGTTCAACAGGAGTATGTCATCGACTGCAATGTAGCCTTTGCGGTCCACAGTCGCCTCCAGCAATATCTGAAAACACAAAGAGAGGAGAATATGACCTGCAGAAATGTATTTGGGCATTACATTCTGAGTGGTTTTAACATTTGCATGAAGTTGTGAAATTACAATAACAGTGCAGAAAACCATCTTCTTTATTAATAGAAAATACTCTTAATTCAAGATCATTTCTGGTCTTGTTTAATTAGTCCAACAGAATCAAACCTTTTGCATCTTGTTTAAAGGCTGTTTGAGTAGTAAAAAAAAAAGATAAAATAAGTCATTGCAGTGTATTTAAAATTTAGAGTGTCAATGCATATATTTTTGGTTTAGTGAGTGATGCCATGTACAGTATATTCATGAAGAGCAATTGGTCTTTATTAAACACCATCATACTTTCAATCAACCCCACAAAAAGTGCTGTCTGCTCTACATTTCAACTATTGTCTGATATTTTCATTGGGCTTCATCAGGCTTACATTAATGAAATAATGAATTAAAGAAATAATGAGAGAAAACAAGACAAACGAGGACAGTACTGTCAACCACATTGTAAGCAAGCAAAACACATCATTCATCATTTTGGCATTTTGCATCGTTTTCCCTTTTCCAAAAACATTTGACAGTCATTGAGAGAACAGAAAATGAGGAAAAAGGATGTCAAAGCAAGTAAAGAGAATGAGAAAGTAGATGGCAACTTCACTAAAGGCCCCTGAGGCCTACAGGAAATAATGGTTTCATCAGGAGGCCTTCGTGCACTGTGACACATGGCTCTCATTCGCCATGCTACACACACATACACACACACACCAGCTCATAACGTGAGCGTAAGGGCCAGAAGTCCCCGGGGACCTAGAGAGAGTCTTCACACTCGCCAAAGGCTATGAGCAAAGGACGGTCGCTCCATTGTAATGAAATCAAATCAATATTGTGCGAACGACAGTGATGAGATGTTATTACACGTCGAGAGCGTGGAGGCCATGTTTGTTCTTCACAACAGTGGTCTGCTTGGCTGCCCACGCTTGAAGTTATTGCTTTAAACAAAAGACTCTCTTTTTGTTTACCGTCTAGTAACCAAGCAAATCACAGTTATGACCAAATGTTGTGTTTTTAATCATAAAAGGGTGGCTCTTCAACTTCAGAACCTCTTAAAAGCCGTTCACGTCATCTATTTAATATCTGTGCACATGTATCATTGCAGTCATTTTATATCGTATATATTGTAAAATTAAATTTGGTGGTGGAAATTTGTTAAGTTCAGGAATAAGGTCACTTTTTGTTTTAAATTGGCTGACTGTTTTATTATTCACACTTTTTGCTAAATGTGACAAAATTACAGCTTAATTGGTTTGCTAATCTGTAATACTTGGCTTGAAATGTCTGCTTTATTTACACATGACGTGTCTTATATTTCATGTTACGCTTTTCATTCACACCATTGTCTCCTTGGTAATGATGTATTTTCACAGCTAATATCTTTCTTCTTATTCATTCATTCAAGTACAGTATTAATTTCAAAATTTAAAGTCTTGCATGAAAAAAAATGAATGAATAAGCAGCTAAAGTGAATGGTGAAGAAATATTTCGAAGACTGCTTCAATGCAATATTTAAATGAAAAACAGAAAATATAAATGTGTTTTAATAAAAATCGACCCCTGGAATATACACAAAGTTCAAAAGTTTGAGGTCAACACAATGTTTTCATTTTTTTGAAAAAAGTCACTAAAGCTGCATGTATTTGGTCAAAAATACAATAAAAACAGTAAGATTTTGAAATATTATTACAAATTGAGACAACCATTTTCTATTTTAACACATTTTAAAATATATTTTATTCCTGTCAAGACCAAGCTGAATCTTCAGCAACCATTACTTTAGTCTTCAAACTTGCCGATGTTAAAACCAGCTTTGCTGTGATATATTCAGGATTCTTTGATGAATGGAAACTTCAAAAGGGACGGCTTGACATTTAGAAATAGACTTCATTTGTACGATTATACATTTTAAAAAGTCTTTAATGTCACTATTGATCAATTTAACGTACCCTCGCTGAATAAAAATATCATTTTTTTCTTTTTAAAAAAGAATGAAAATGCATCTAAAGTTAAAGAAAGCTGACTCGTCCTTTTCCCAAAAATAACTAGGAACTGTTGCTATCGCTGTAAATGGATGTGTATGTGTTGCAGCCTTCACTCATAGTAGTATCTCTCTGTGCTGTACCGCCATTCGTTCCACGTTCAGTTTCACCATCACCTGGTCAGAAGAACATTCCAGTCTGTCAGAAGCCTCTTATTTCATCGTGGAACAGCGTGACTTCATCCTCCTAACCCTGCCTTGACCTGCATCGGCGCAGACACACGTGAAGATGGATGTGAAGTCTCTGATTGGAATCTAAAAAAACACAACGTGCTTTGCGGGAAAAGACGAGGAAAGCGACTCCAGACAGCAGGATATACAGCCAGTGCTGGCTCAGGCTCGGTAACCCAACTTTAATCTCCTGTTGGAAAGGACTGCCATATAACCACAATAAACTGACACCAGACCTGCAGGATGATGCAAGGGGAGATTACTCAGAAATGTGTTTTCGACTTTTCCCCACCATTTCACGGGTGCGTCGCCGCTCACATGCCATCAGCTTTCCGAAACAAAAGACAAAATCACACATTTCTGTGGAGGCGCTCTTACACTATTAAACTCCTCTAGCGTATCACATTTATTCTAATCAGTGGCTAGTTCCCTCTGGAGAATATATATACTTGGAACAAATGTCTCTGATTTATGATGGACATAAAAAAAGAGAGCGAGGAGGCTTTCTGGGTATGGAAATGCAAGGCTGAGTGGAAACGCATGTTTCTCTGCTAAGAACACAACCGTCTCTATATTTCTTCTTTAAGTAAGAATTTTGACAGCAATGGATTATTGGTCCAAAACAGTAGACGTATAGCCATGTGTATACATGTGTGTTTAAATAACTGACTGAACCAACTACCAATTGCAATTACGATTAGGGGCGTCGTAGTTGGCGGGAAAAGTGGGACTAAATTACCAGGGCCCCGAGTGAGGTGAGGGTCCCCGAGGAATGAAATTTTATTTTCCTTTAAATATAATTTTAAGATCACAATAAATGTTGTTAACTAATGTAAATGCTAATATTTTGGGTAAACGCATCAGTTGATTGATGTATTAAACGGTGGTAGTTGTGAACCTCGAGCTTACGGGGCCCATGGCCACTGCTTGTGCATAGGGCCTAGAATTTGGTGTTACGCCCCTGATTATGATTATCCAGTTTCATAAATTCTAAAACCTGACTTGAAACTGCAGTAGTTAAGATGTCAGATCAAAGCTTAAAAAGCGAAAAGCGCATATTTTGACAAAGTAATCTAATCAGCTAGATGGGGCAGTATAAAAAAGGTCAAAGGGAGCTCAGCCATGCAGAGAGAGAGAGACGTGAAGATGTGAAGGACCCCAATCAAGGAGGACAGACACAAACAAACCAGGCTCTCTAACAAGGACACGCTCTCCTCAGAATTATTCAGTCCTGACCAACGGTTTGAGCTTTGGCTGATTAGTTTAGGTCCAATTAGCTTCTGGAGGCAAAATAATTTTTCTCTCAAGGCCATTCAAAAACAGCTGTGTCTGGCTCTAAACGAGGCCGTCATGAGGAAAGGCAAAAATACTAACAAATAACTTTTTCCAGGTATTACAGACTCGATGATTCAGCATGTTATCAGTCAACAAACAAAACGGGATCAAAATAATGAGACTCGAAAGCACAAAACAAAATGCATTCTATCCTGACTGCTCAAGCAATGAATTCATCCTGGTGGAATGCTTTTTATTCATCTACGTTATTATTATTAATGGATCTGACCTAATGTCTTCTTATGTCTTACATTTCTTTCTTCTACCCACCATCAATTTTTATTATTTACACTCTCGTGCCTTTTCTTAAGAATCTGTCAGGTTCAATTACTCTTTCGTGGCTTAAGCTTTGTTGTGCTGTGTGGCGGAGAGAGAAATACACAGACGCAGATTTGTTGATGTGATGGGAATTTAATTGGAAGCCTGTGAGAGACAGCAGTGAGCGAGAGAGAGTGCGATATACAGAGGGAAAGGTACGGACGGGCTGAAGCTAGATTCTTTCTGGCAGTCCTGGCAGGCCAGATAACATCTTTAATATTTGATAACAAGTTCCCACTATCTATTACACCTTCACCAATAACAGCAGAAATATATGAGCGAGCATGGCAGACGGGGGAGATTTCAACTCGAATATTTCAAACTCAAGGTGATTCCTCCCTGTTTCCATTCTCCCATCTCTCCCCATCTCTCTCTATTCAATTTTCCTTCGTTCCTTCCCCTTTCTCTCTATTGATGTTCAGACGCGGCAGACAGGAGGAAATATGGTATCTCGTGTCACATTAATGTAGGGGCCCATCATATCATGAGAGACAGGCCGCTGTCTCATTTTACATGTATAGAGATACTCTGTCCATTGTTCCTGTGTACGAAGATCCTAAAAACCCAACACTGATTCAAATGCACAGCGGAGGAGCTTCATTACTTTTAACTAATTATGCCTATTTAATCCCTGATAAGTAGATATTTTCAGCTGACATTACCTTAACTTAAAACAATTAACTGAGCATTAAGAATATATATATATATATATATATATATAGTCACAGTCAGCCGGAAGTGCCAGCCCAGATCAGGGGATGGCACTTCAGTGCCCAGCGAACTTTCATTCATGGACTCTCATCAATGAACTCATGTCTCCGCCCACTCGTTGGTTGTCTTGGTGTCTGATTGTTTGCTCCGCCCCATGACCTACTTTCACTTGTATAAAGCCCAGATGTGTTTGTTTGTCTCCACGGTCCATTAGCACTGTCAACCCGTTGTTTTGCCACTCCGTGTCCCTGGCTTCCCGTGTTTCCTTGTGTGTTCGGATTATTTACTGTATACCGACTTACGCCTGGACTCTGGCCACTCTCGTGCTTTGCCTCCACCACTCTTGTCTGCCGGTAACGACTTTAAGCCTGTCTGTTTTGCTTGGTGTTCTTCAATAAACAGCCTGCATATGAAACCGCACGCCTCCTCGCCTCGCTCTCATGACACACACACACACACACACACATATAAATATATATACACATTAACAACACCATAAATAGTTAAGCAAAATAAAAACTTGATTTTAGCTTTGTAAAATTGCCTTTATATTGCCTTAATGTCAATCCATGAAATGAACTGGAATTTAATTGAGGCTCTCAAATCAAACTTGAATGGTCACCAACAGTGTTTACTTAACAATTATGACAAATTCAATTCAGTCAATAAGCAGCCACAAATGTGGACAATACATTGTCAAAATAAACAACCCAAGCTTGTTTATCAAATTAATTACCAGCTAAATCCATTTATTACATTTATAAGGAAACAAATATTATTTTGTATAATTATGAGGCAAAACAAGAGTTGAACAAACAGGCTATTAACTCCTTCTAAACAGAGATTTAGCCTGGGTGGCCTTGTAACATGAAGCAAGGACTTCATTTCAGAAAAATAGTCAGTTTAATGATTTCAGCTCAGGGAAAACACAGTGTATGGTTTCGCTGACCTCTTAGCATTCACTTCCTTTAGAAAAGTGGACCTCTTCAACTACTGCAATCACCCATAGATGAGCCAAATAGGATATTGATACAAGCACTGGATAACATTTGAACATCATTGCTAAAAGCTGTGTTGTCCTTGAAGAACTCTTCTTTCCAGAGCTTTCCAGAGATTTTCTTTTTCTTGCAGATACACAAATGCATAAAGTCACTATCCAGCCCTGATGTTTGTCTTTTTTCATTCTATATTTATGACTGCAGTGTTTTCTGTTTCGTCTGTTTTGTTCTCATCCTTGTTGTGGTGAGTCATCAGGCAATTGTTGGCGAGTTTGGCTGAAAGGATCTCAGCAGATGTTGCTAACAAAAGTCTTATTAGAGGACTGACTTCAGGTCTTATTCTTGCTCCTGAATACAGGAAAACCAGTTGCAGTACATAAACGGCATTCAAAAAAACTGGAAGTCAAACTAAGGTCATGCAAAACCCCTATGACTTTTTTTTTTTTTTTTTTTGAGTGAGAGCAAAGGTCTAAGAACATCCTCAAGGCAAATTTACAGTTCATGAGTTTGACTCCATGGAAAAAAAACCAGGATGGGCGCACAGCTCCATTTACTCTCATCGTGCCTTCAGACTTGGAAAATGCACAGCTTGAGATGATGAGCACAGTTTCAATTTAAAGGAATAGTTCATCACACACATATAAAATTGATAATTTACTCACCCTTGTTTTCAAACCCATGCTCCCTTTTTTTGTGGAACACAAAAGTAGAACTTTTTAAATCTTGCCCAACAGTTCATAGTGACATAGAGATGTCACGCTTCGAAAAGGACAAAAAACACCATAAAAGCACTATAAAAATAGGCCACATGACTAATGCACAAAATTTCAACCCGGACACGAAACCCCATTATTAGCTGCGAACATTGGCCTTACAGGCAATAATATAAGTGACTATACAATAAGTGAATAATGCGTTAAATTTTGATTGGTTTCTTACACAAGCCTATTGCACGGCTTATAAAGATTTAAAACATAGTCATGGACTACATTCATGAAGCTTTTTCGTCACTCTTGAGCTAGAATGCCACTGCATACAGATTTGAAAAGACATGAGGATTTGCATTTTTATACGAACTGCTCCTGCGTCTTTTTGCTTACCCAGACTATCCCTGAAAATGACACCAGCTGGATTTGAGAAGCAGCAAAATGAATGAAAGGAGGTGTATGAGGGTGCAAAACAAAAACTGCAAGCAAAGCTAAACAGTCAGCGGGACATCTGAAGGAGACACTGAGATAAAGACAAAGCAGCTAAGCACATAAATAAGCAGAATTTAATTATGGGCAACTGCTAAGGGGTCGAAGTGTTGTTGCCATTGAAGATCATCCGAAAGGCCTCAAAATGTAACAAATGTTGGAATCAAGCTTTAAATGATCTCTCTTGTTGGCTCGGTTTTAGCAAACCGGCCTTGACGTGGCACCCGCTGGGACTGTGCAAAGCTCTAGTTTCACCATTGATCAGGACAGTCTGCCATCTTCCAGGCCCAAAGTGTGATTTAGTATTCTGACTCCCGCTGTGAGAAAACGACGCTGAAAAAGAGCAAGCTCATCATCTCATCAGACGCACAAACTATTATGGCACTCATTCAGCCACTGGTTCCCAAATACAGAAGAAAGATGTCAACAACTTTCTGCATACACACTATTTTGCTGTTAATGATGAAAGACTAAATGTCTGTAGTCTACTGTTATTAGAGTAGTTAAAGCGTACCGTTATCGATTCACGAGAAGGCCTTATAACACATGGAGAAAGCTATTTGTTAACATTCCAATCCCCTTATGTCAAATTGTCACATACAGGAGGCTAAAAATTGTCAAATAATAACATTTTGCTTGTTTTTCAGCCATTTCACAAGCTAATCAGTGAGCTTACTGTCTTTGATTTCCTCAAGCCGATTAGCCGACTAGATTACGATATGGCTAACTAAATAGCTTCTAGCTAAAAAAAAATTTTATTTGAATGATCCTGAAGAAGATAATCACAAAAAACGTGAATAGCAGATGAAACAAAAGAATACGTAGAGAGACTAGCAGCAATATATGTTGAGACAACATAAAAAAGAAAGTATGTAATGTTTTGGAAAACATTTTTTTTTACCCAACAACTAGAAACTAATTAGCTGAAAACCTCAACTTATGATAAAGTTTGGTAAACTTAATTTGGGTTGGTCTTAAAGCTTAAAGCTGGTCTATGGTGGCCAGCATCAACCAGCAAAAAGACCAGTATAAACCAGCAAGGAAACAGAATAAACCAACAAAGGACCAGCTTAAACCACCATCAAAACATACCTAACCAGCATATGCTGTTTCAGCCGGAAAAAAATTACATATATATTTATATTTATTTATATATACAATATATTTAAAGATTACAAATTAGTGCAGGGGCTTTTTGTACTGGATGGTTAGAGCATCCTTCCAAACACACGCTAACAGGCTCATGCTAACCAGCACAATTTCTTGGTTTTTCAGAAAACAACATCTATTGTTTGCACACAAAGAGATGCAGAATCGACCATGAAGGCACACAAAAACACAGCAAATTCACACTATTGCCATGTCCCCTCCACCTTCACATCTTGTTGACTGTCGGGAGGACTATTATTTACACATGAAGGCCACATCTTTTCTCCAGCATGTGAAAGTTAATTAGGTTGGAGAGATTGACAGTTCTCGATAAAGTGAACACTACTCAACTTAATTGCTTTCTGACAGCTGCGCAGAGTTTGCAGAAAGGAGAAATTGAATTTATGGATGAAGCCCCCTGTGTCTGCCCATTCGCGCCTCTATAGCAGCGTGTAACCCAATGGTGGACCGGCCATTGACACCAATTGATCGGCTTGAGGGGCGTGAATGGGCTGTCATTTTGTAAGCAGTGATTTGGTAGACTGTCTCCCACATAATGGTACAGTAGGGAAATTAGGTTACTAGTTGAGCAAGACGTGTCAACACTATTGACATGGTCTATATTGTGGGTTTGTCTAAGCCCAGCAGCGCTAACCTACATTCATGCTAAGATCAATGCTAATTAAACAACGCAAGGGGCATGACTAATAAGACAGTAGTCTCCATCACTGGTTGTGTAATGCCTTGTGATGAGGAAAAGGGACGTCTGTGTTTGCTGCTGTTGGCAGATCTCTGGTATACTGTACTATCTTTATGTCACAGCAACTTTATGGGAAGGCAGTCGAAAACATGTTTACTAAGCCTGCCACTGAGATTACAACAGCTGTCACTCACATTGCTAATTTGTGGTATGCTCTTCAGTTTCAAGGAAAACATGATGAATTAATTTTCTTAGTCTGACATTCGAGCATTTCTAAAAGCATTTGCCATTGGAAGATTTGCTGGTCGAACAGCCAGCATGTTCCATTTCAATCACCTTAAGCTACCAGATGGCAGCTAGATAGTGTGCTAATTTGAAGCAGTTAATGACCAGCTTGAAACAACTAATAAATCTTGGACTATCTAATGACCAGTTTAACAACTAATAAGCATCTAAGACCAACTGAAGAACCAACTTGACAAGTTTGTACCAAACACTGAGCATCTTAGACCAAGTGATGAAAAGCGTAGACCAAATGAGTTTGGACATGCTAATGACCAGATTAGACTAGCTAATATGGAGCTTGAATCAACCATGACCATTTTAGACCAACAGATAAATAGCTTAGACTAGCCTGGACCAGCTAATGAGCAGTTTATACCAACTAATGAGCATCTTACTTAGACCTACATTTTGATGACCAATTTAGACAAACTCGAATCTACTAATAACTCTCTTATACTAATAAATGTCTTAGACCAATATATAACCAACTTGGACCTACTAATGAATCTCTTGACTAGCTTGTACAGTAATGATCAGTTTAGACTACAAACAGTAGCTAGACCAACTAATAACTCACATGGACATGCTAGTGACCTGCTAATGATCAGTTTAACTAGCTAATAAACAGTTTGTACAAAATAGAGAGAATATAAGATGACCAAATGATGACCAACTTGGACCTACTAATGACTCTCTTAAAAAACAACCGATGACCTGAGAGCAGAGCAGAGGTCATCAAACTTGACCTTGTAGGGCCAGTGTCTAGCCTCAACTTGCCTTAACACATCAGCTTAGACATGAACCCAACTAAACATGCTTGTACATAATAACAAGCATCTTGGTTGATCCAACGAGCATCTTAAACCAATTGACTCTCCTAGACGTGCTAATTTACTTATCAGTTATAAGTAGCTTGAACCAACTCATGACCATCTTAGACCAACGGATAAATAGCATGGATTAGCCTGGACAAGCAAATGATCATTTTATACTAACTAATAGACACGTCGGACCAACATTTTAGAACTGATGACCAGTAAAGACCAACCTGGACCTATTAATAACTCTCTTGGACTAGCTACTGGTCAGTTTAGACTTGCTAATGACCCCTTTGTTGTACAGTAGACCAACTGATGACCAACCTGAACCTACTAATAGTTTAGACTAGCTTGGACCAATCAATGACTCACTTGGATTAACTAGTGACCAGTTTTTACTAACTAGTTAACTAACTACCAACTTGAACCTCATATTTACTCTCTTGGACAAGCTAATGGTCAGTTTAGACTAGCTAACAACCATTTTAGACCAACTATTAAATAGCTTAGATTATACTGAACCAAATTTATGACCCTTCGGGACCAGTTAAGACTTACACCAGTTAAAGCCTGTGTAAGGTGAAAGTTAAACAGAAAAACAGAGAGAAAAACTGAATGTTATATAAGGGAAATAGAGGGTATGTCTTTTTTTATGGCGAATTGATAGGCATTTCAGAAAAGAACACTGACAGTTGGAGGGGCGTGGTTAAGAACGTCACGCTCATGGCCAAGCCATTTGCCAAAAAATGCTTACCGTCAAATAGTATCCAAAAACACTGCGTGAAACTTCGAACACATATATAATATAACAAATCTGACATCAATCAATGTCAGAAAGCAAGAATAAATTACAAATGTACTGTAGTGTGCAACCATGGTCACTAATTAAATATGCTACTCACCTGGTACTCATTTGGCCAGAAAGTGCTGACTGCCAGTTCCACCTGGTGCCACTGTCGCCCACGCGAGCCAGAGACATTCCACACGGGAATGCCAAGCGGTCCACCATTGACCCGCACGTAAACCCGCAGCGCCCCCGGGCTGTGGCCGTCTCTGCTGTACAGGAAGTAGCTGAACTGCACGCAGTGCGTGTCGTTTTCACTTAGTGTCTGTAGCAGAAGCTGAGCCCTCTGCCCCGCTGCATGCTGGGAGGAGTTGACCATCATGTAGGAGCCTTGAGAAAGAAGACAACACAGCAAGAGGGAAGAATCAGCCAAAGGTCAGTGCCATCACATACAAGCATACACACTCAAATATCAACTAATTAAAGCAAATAGTCTTACATTACAAACAGTTCCTCACACAAAGCAATCATATGACTTATGGCTTATAACTTCTTTGTGGGAGTTAAAAGCTATTGTACGTTCCCGTTGTATGGGAAACAATACTGTTCAAAATGCTTCTTTTGCGTTAAGTCTGGAAAAAAAAAAAAGAAAGTCACACAGATTTGGAGTGACATGAGGGTGAGTAAATGATGAGAGAATTTTCATTGCTGTCACTCTGACTGCGTTCGGTCATTAAATATAGTATAAAACACAGAACTGAAGGAAAAAACATGAAATATTCTCAGAAAAAGAAAACATTTCATGTCTTTGTGTGGCTACAAACATTTGTGGAGAGCTTTAGTGCATATTAGAGCGTGTCTGCTTAAAGAAACAGGCACATACACACTGAGCTCAGAGAGAATAATAGAGACTGAGGGGGAAATAAATATCCAGCTTCTCTGCGGAGCATATCTGCTGTATTACAGCCTCCTCAGAAACTTCTGTGTAGTTTTCCCGTTCCTACTTTTCAAAAGCCCTTGTTTGTCTATTTGTCTCTTTCCGTGGAGTATCTCTCCCTTCAGTGAGTTCACAAAGGATGACAATTTTGGCATTACTCTCTCAATACCGAGCACACAGAGAGAGAGAGACAACACACAGTACGGAATACTAAAATGTCTTTCATGCTCTTTTTAGCCTCGAGGCTCTCTGTCTCTGCGGAGTGTGACAATTGCAAAATTTCTCTGTACAAAGACAGAAATTTGTGAGGTGTTGGTATAGCAACAGGCACAAATACTCAAAAAAGGCATATTCATGGGTGATTCTTCAATTGGGAAACCGTTCCGTTCCCTAGGACAGATTTTAAAGGTAAGAAACATTCTAGATAACCTAACAATGAAAATAAAAAATATAGAAAAAATATCTTTTAAACAATTTCAATTATATATAGATTTATTTATATATAATAATAGATTTTTTTATTGTCTCACTAGTTTCTCACAGGTCCTAGATATATTAACTACCTCTACATAAAAAATGTGTAAAAAAGGAAATATTTTTTTTCATATATATATATACCGTTCAAAAGTTTGAGAACAGTAAGATATTTAATGGTTTTTAAAGATGTTTCTTATGCTCGTCAAGGCTGCATTTATTAGATATAAAAAAATGCAGAAAAACTGTAATATTGTGAAATATTATTTCAATTTTAAAAAACTGTTTTCTGTTTTCTTTATTTTAAATGATAATTTACTCCAGTCTTCAGTGTCACTTTCAGACCTTTCAGAAATCATTCTAATGCAGTTGAGCTGCTTAAAAAAAATTTTTTTTGGTTTCTTTATTCATTTAAATATTAAAAAGAGAAGCATTTATTTAAAATGGATAATAATCAGTGACCACATAAAACATCTGTGTGAGACATTGTTTTACCATCTATGAAAAATGTCCAAACTCCGCCCACTTCTAACCCTCCCAGATGCAGAGAAACCTGTCCAAGCCTTCATCTCCTCAAGGCTGGACTACTGTAATGGACTGTTTGCTAGAATTCCTACTAAAGACATACAAAAGTTACAATACATCCAAAGCAGCGCTGCAAGAATCCTACCAACATTTGAACATATCACTCCCATCCTCAAATCACGTCATTGGCTCCCTGTTTCTTCCCGGATCGAGTACAAAATTCTTCTGTTAACCTATAAATGTATTTCTGGCCAGGCACCTTCATATCTTCAAGATCTGATCAGTTTACAAACTTCCAATCGTATCCTCAGATCATCAGGCAGCATGCTTCTTCAAGTTCCCTTCACTAAGCTCTGTACTATGGGGGTCCAGCTTTTTGCTCTGTTGCCCCACAGCTCTGGAACCATCTTCCTGTCCAACTGCGAGTTACACATAACCTGGACATTTTTAAAGCAAATCTGAAGATTTTTTTTATTTAGGAAAGCATACAATTGCTGAGATTTTATATTTAGTAAATGTGATATTTTTTAAATTTTGTGGATGTTTTTTTTTAGTGTAGCACTTTAAGGTTTTGCTAATGAAAACTGCATTACAAATAAAATGTATTATTATTATTATCATTTATTATTAATGTTCAAAACTACTGTTACACTACTGTTTGGGATCAGTACATAATTATTTCTTCTTTGAAAGGAATTAATACTTTTATTAACCAAGGATCTGTTAAATTATCGAAAAAAGTCACAGCATAGATTTACATTTTAGAAATATGATAAAAAAAATGATTTTGTTTTTTACTTGTTATTCATCAAAGAATCATGAGAAGAAGGGGGAAAAAATTCATAGGTTCCGAAAAAAATAGTTTCCAAACTTGACGATTCTAGTAATAAATCAGCATATTAGAATGATTTCTGTGACACTGAAGACTGGAGTAATGATGCTTTGTATCACATTAATAAATTACATTTTAAAATATATTCACACAGAAAACAGATATTTTAAATTAAAATAATATTTCACAATATTACAGTTTCTTCTGTATTTTTAATCTAATAAATTGAGCAGAAGAAACATCTTTAAAAACCATTAAATATCTTACTGACCCCATATACAAGACCAAATGTTTTGGTCTTGCTTTAAACTTTATGTAATTCAATTATTGTTTATGTTAAAGTTATGAAATCGAAATTCACCGTGTAATTGAATTACATAAAGTTTAAATCAAGACCAAAACATTTGGTAATCATATATTGAATG
>JAUMHP010000070.1:14407418-14434874 GCA_032361065.1 Enteromius trimaculatus
AGAAGAGTGAGACGATGGCATTTATGCCGAGGCGGATAAATGAAATTAGGAATAATTAATGTGCTAGTGGGTGATTAAACTAATGAGCGTCAATGGGTGCCGGCTGTGCTGACACTCAGCGTGCTCTTCCCGAAACCATGTTAAAACATCCCATAAACATAAACAAAAAGTCAGCAAAAACTGAATTTGATGACTTTGAAGGACAGCCACAACATGGTTTTGGAATTAAATCATATTGTCAAAAAAAAACAGCTTGTTCTGTTGTGTGCTTTATATAACTTTTCCTCTGTGAAAGATTCTCAGTTTATCTAACCGTTATCCTATTGTAAATGATTAAAAAAGAATTAATTGCTGTTTGTCCTGTTACATAACCAGGCAAACATCTTGGAGCAAATTTGAAATGTGTTTGGCACTGTTTTCCTTTATTAAACTCTTAGCAGAATATTAAAAATGAATTTCCTGCTTGAGAACAAACAATGACAGAATGAAGACTTGACTTGAAAAGTATCACCTCAAAGCGAGTCAGCTAAAATCCTTATATATTCCCAATTCAGCCCCTCGGTTCCTCTCGAGACAAACAAAAGCTCCTTAACCAAACAACACGCTGCTTCACAGGTGAAGCCACTGGCAGAGCTCCAGCTCTTTAACTGGCAATAAGAGGGGTGGGCCGCAATTACCCCGGCCTCTCAGGGGACGAGAAAACACATACAGAGAGCTCCAGGTGAGGCGGAGAAAGAGAGGCTAACTTCTCCGAAAGGCTAGAGGAGAAAGAAACGGAGTGAAGGAAGACAAAACAAAATACCATCCACGATAAGGAGTAAATAACAGCTGAAGCGTGGCTGGACAGAGTGTAGCCAGTGCCCTCTGGAGCCGGGTGGAGATAAGCCCATATCAGGAGCCGCTGCCTCTATGGTAGCTGTCGCCAAAGGCGCTGGGGAAAAACATGCTTCGCCGAAACGCTCTATACACGGTGACCTTTCAAAACGTCCTCCAGCCAGGCAGCGTTCGAGGGGAGGGGGACACATGTGAGGCTCTTGTGTATGACCCGCAGTCCACGCCCTGTCTGAGGGACATTAGCGTTTTTGTACATCCCCAGCCCCTGTATTCAATTACCAAACAACCTCCTTTATCAGATCTAATAAAAGAATAAAGAAAACTGAACGCTTCAGTCAATACAAATACCAGCTGCCATGGGTTTTCTCTAGCGATTTCAGTAACTTAAGAAACACAGCACAGTATTATGCTGTACGTGACAATGTTAAAGTGTGTCTGAAGTTGTCTGGGTGGAGAAGATCTACGCTGCTGCGACTTACTACTGCCAATATATAGACATGCTGCTGTGAGCATGTAGGAAATACAGTACTTCTGTACTTCCACATATATCCTACGTATGATATCCATGAAATCACCTCATACCAGATCCACACAGGTGGAGCGGGGGAAGGTGGAGGTTTCTAGAGCGCACTGCAACTGCTTCAGCAAGCACCAGCCAAATAGTTAAACGTTGCGCAGTAAGTTCATTGGCTAATCTGCATTCAGCACATTTGAGTTCACATTTAACATTGAATTTAACTGAACTAAAAGTTAACTTTGAATGCTCTATTTTTTGCTGTCGGTAGTTACGCTACAAAACTTTAATAAATTTGTTAGAGACTAGTCACTGCTAGCTATACTAATACAAATAAGTAATAGAAAAGAAAAAAACAAGTAAATAGAAACCACTCTTCGCTCTCCATGCATACAAATGCAGAAATGTTTGAAACCTTGTCACACCATCACAGCAGAAAGGCTGAAAGCGTTAGGGTTTTTAAATTCTAATATCAACCTCAGCCAAGTGATGGAGATTTCACTGTACCAGTCATGTTTGCACAATTCTACCTCGGTGCGGAAACAACAAGCTTCACGTTTAAATGACAGCTCAGATAGTCTCGTTTTGCTGCTGTAGCACTGTAGTAAGTGAGGGCGAGATTCGAAAAGCGGCACAGCTTTGTTACCATTGGCAAACTCCCCAGTTTCATTTTCCCTATTTGGGCCAGCTGTTCATTCAGACCCATGAGGGCAACAGCACTGCAGGGAGTGTGTTAGAACTAAGTGTAACTAGATAGGAACTTTTTTATTTTTTGCTGACCCTCTCACATCCGTGCTCCGACAGTGGGCTCCCCAGTGCACCTCTCCTACAGCCCTTGGGGCCCGGAAGCAAAAGGATGGTCAAAATCTGGGCTGACAACAACTGCACCGCTGACACCCCAGATGCTAAATATAAGCTCCGGGTCCTGAAGTCATGGGACATGTTTCACTGCGCCAAGCACCGGCAAAACTAACCCACGGTTCCAGTCCAGTGGCCATGCCTTTTTTGCCCTTTCAGGCCTGTGAATGCACACTAGGCATTATTTATTGAAGGGAAAAAAACACAAATTTACAAGTTATCTGCAGTCTTGAGGGGCTCCGCGGAGGCTCAGCAATGCAGTATTTTAATTATGTAGCTAGAGGCAACTATTGGCGGAATTAAAATCGATAGTGATAAATCAGCGTAATAAGGCATTCAACAAGAAGCAGCCTTTAACACCGGCTGCTATTTCCTCTCTTGCCTATGCCTCTGAGAAAGAAAATAAAATGACAAAGGGTGCAAGCACACATCATTTAAAAGAAGTTTTAGTGCGCTCGCCGTTTCTGTCTCCCTAGTTTTCAGTCAGCAATTAAAACCAGACCTCTTCAACCATAGAGCTGTCATTCACCCACAATAATAATCCTTCCAAGACTCAGAAAAGCATTCCAGCATAAGGTAGGTGGCATTTTAGGGGGTTTCAAAGTGTCCTGCAGAAACTGAACCATTGCACGCAGTGATTTATTTTCTATTTTTGGCACATTTGATAATAGCGAACCAAAGGAGCGTTTGAAGGCTTTTAAAGAGTGGGTGTGTACGTGAGATGCAAAGCCGGCGTGTCTGTTTCTGGCACTGACATGGTTTGAGCGTACGGGCTGGTATCCAAAACGCCACCGGAGGGGCTTTTATACCCTGATGGATGGATGCCAGAAACGAGCTGTCGCGAAGATGACATAAATCTTGCGCAGATAGCGGCAGCCGTGGATTGTGGTGTGCGGAGGTGAGCGGTAGAGAGACGAGCCGGCGCAGGAGGAGGCGTTCTCGGTGTGCTGAAGAGTTTAACGCGGCTGTGATTAACTGTCAATCCCTCGGCTCAGCCAGCAGTGCTCCGTCTCAATTAGACACACTCATCATTCTGACAGACTGCACGCTCTCAGCCTTGAGCCCGGGCTGGAGACCAGACAAACGGGTTGAGACCGCAACTCATAAAATACAGGATGTGGAACAAAAGAAACGTGTCAAGTTGTTTATTTGACCTCACTAAATCTATTTAAAGTCGTAAATAAATAGATAATCACTCTTGCACGTTAACAGGTAATACATTAAGCGTGCATGGCATCAAAAGTAATGCTATTTGCATCTTAGTACAAATACAGGTGCATGTTATTGATTTTGTGAAAATCCACCAAAAACAGGAAGTATAAAGATAATTACAATGATAACTACAGTACACTTGCATCCACATCTTATATAGAAGTGCACAATGAAGTTATTGCATCATTAAATGCTCTTTAAAGACAAGCAGATTCTAATGAGCTGTCAATGTTTTTATCATACATCACATGGAAAAAAAAAAATATTCTGAATGCAATTTTAGCAATATTGTTCCTGTGTCAATATCGTTACAGTTGAACGATTATAAAAATGTTATATTTAATCAACATACTTGATGTCACTTGGAATTTCAAATGAAAAAGATAGGATTTTTGTCTTCATTTTTAATTTTTTTTTTAAATATCAGCCAGCAAGATCAATGTATTTTAGCCGCAAAACTGTGTCAGACTTGTTTTCAGAGTAAATTTATTTTCCTTATCCCATTGGCAAACAGATTTTATACATAAATCTGAATAAATCTATCGAGGTTTATGCTTAACAAAACGAGGAAAAGCAGTGCTAAAGGGGTATGAAATAAACCTCGAGATAAATTCTCTGAAAACAAGTATTGCATTTTCACAACTTTTTTTGTTTAGGTAAATTTATGTTGTTTTGAAGATGTTGAAACAAGACTGAAATACGGATTAAGAACCAATGTTTCCTTATGCACCGAATATTTGCCAGTCTTTCTGAGCTGCAGATCTGACGTGATCCACATGCTGCCAAGAGATCAAACTAAAAATCAGCCTCGATCTGCATCTTAAAGAAATACTTAACCAAAAAAAAAAATTATATCCTGTTATAATTCGCTCAGCCTAATATGACTTATTTCTCCTGTGGAACGTTTCACAGGGATTAAGAAAGTCACACTGGTTTGCGAAAAGATGACAGTGAGTAAATGACATTATTTCAACTTTTGGATGCACTTTAACACACACAGGTCCAGACTGAAACTTCCCCGTCTCTTAAACACGTTTAGAAAAGTAATTAAATGAAACTGAGGGAACACACTTTCTCTCTCTCTTTCTCTATTCTTGCACGATGCTGCTCACCACTGCTGCCGGAGACCGTGGAAGCCTCATGGGAATTAATTAGGGAAGTCTGGGCATAGTGGGCTACACAAAGCTCTCTATGAAAAGCATCTCCCTCTGTTAGGGTGTCAAATGGCAAACCACTGCAACACAAAGCATAAAACACCAACAGTAACCTCTCCATCATCCCTGAAAGAATGAGATCAAAGTTAGCTGAACACAAAACAGGCATTGTTGTAAACGCTAGAGATGCAGGACTCCTTTAAGATGCTGCGTTACGAAAAAGTTCTGCACAAATTAAACACTACCATAAGCTTTCATTTAATACTACGATGACCAGCCTACACATAATAAAATATGACATAGACTATAATGTAAGGTAAATGGTGAAATTATGTTCCGTTTGCCTTTGATTCCAAAAACCGTACATGTCAGATGGAACTGAAATATGCATTTAAATTGAATACAAACCCCCTAAAAGTATAGAGGGGACACTGAGATTTAGGTGAGGTTTAAGAGAATCTGGACAATGGCTTAAGCTATAATATACAGCCTCCCAGAGAGAGGGCCTCTGGGGGAAACTCCATAAGTAATCCACTGCTGTCAGCAAAACCATACACGAGCAGCTTCACTTATCATTATGAAGGGACGATAAATCAACAGAACATCACTTCTGCTCTGAACCGCTTTACTCCGACGCCATTTTGCTTTCCGCGTGCAAGCTTTAAAATAATCAATAAAATTTGATTTGTTTTAGTGTGGCCTTTTTCTCATAATACTGTATGTGAATGTAAAGATAGCTTTTCATCTAAGATTATAAAAAAGGCAGATAGATTGAAGGAAATGCAGGTTAGTGCTATATACTCCATAGACTACCCTTCAAAAGATGTCTGTTATGTTTACTAATTTAAACTAGATTTATTTGATAACGTTATGCAAAATGATTGGTATTTAAAATACTTATTTTCTATTTTAATATATTTTAAAATGTAATTTACTTCTGTGATGGCATCGGAGAATTTTCAGCATCATTACTACAGTCTTTCGTGTCCCGTGATCCTTCAAGAATCATTTTAATATGCTGATATTGGTGCTCAAGAATAATTCTTTACTATTAGTGTAGACAGCAGTTGTGCTGCTTTAAAAGAATGGTATTTACTTGGATTTTATTTTGTGATGCGTGACCCTGGACCCCAAAATCAGTATTAAGTCGCTGGGGTATATTTGTAGCAATAGCCAAAAATACATTGTATGGTTCAAAATGATTGATTTTTCTTTTATGCCAAAAATACTTAGGATAGTAAGTAAAGATCATGTTCCATGAGGGTATTTAGTCAATTTCTTACAGAAAATACGTAATTTTAATTAGTTATATGCATTGATAAGATCTTATTTGACACCTTAACAACTTTAAAGGTGATTTTCTCAGCATTTAGATTTTTCTCTACCCTCAGATTCCAGATTTTCATATAGTTGTATCTCGGTCAAATATTGCCCTATCCATCCAAATCATACATCAATGGGAAGCTTATTTATTCAGCTTTCAGATCACGTATACATCAGAATTTCAGACATTTACACTTACGACTGGTTTTGTTGTCCAGGGTCACACACACACACACACACACACACACATATATATATGTATATTTATAGATTTATACAGTATATACTGTATATATATATTTATAAAAAGATATACTGTATATATATTTACTACTGTGGCTTAACCAGAAAGATGGTTCTTCATCAGCCAGCTTCACAAAACAAATCTCATGCTGTTCCAGCATCTAGACCATCATCAGACACTGCTAACCAACAACAAAAAAGTGTCTAGACCAGTCTGGAAATTCAAGATGGTCTAAACTGGTCTCTTCATAACAGGAACTGGGCAGATTGTGCCTCACAGGAGGTTTTCAGGAGCTCATGCCTTTTCTGTTTCCTCTCAGATCTGCCACAGAAGATGGTAAAGAGCCAGATGGAGGACAGAAAGAGGGAATGAGATGGAAGAAAGACAGAAGGAGAGAGATCAAGGGAGAGAGTGAGTGAGAGGAATACAGGGAAAAATGAGAGGGGGGGGAGGGTGAAAGAAAAGAAAAAGAGTGAGGGAAAGCAGAGCATATCCTCTCACGCCAGGCCTTGGACTAGATAAGAAGCTGGCTAATATTGAAGCAGGAAATAACTTGGGCAGACGATTAGATGCAGGTTTCATTTTCCAATGGAGCTAGACTCTCATACATATTCTATTAGAAAAGTGTGGGTTTATGCAAAATGCACCGGAATGTGATTTATAGATTTTTTTTTTCTCCTCCTGGTTTGCTTGAGCATATAATATTGAGTTACTTCGGCGCCCACAGCGCAACGAAATAATTGGGTCACCGAAATCCCACAATTCAGTGTGCTGTTACTGAGTCTCAGAGCACCTATAATGCGCCAACATTACCATAAACAACCGCGCTCCGGCGACACGCATTCCGTCACTTTCAAAAACAAGTGCATGATGGGATTTGTCTGTGTCACTAGATGTTTTAACCAGATTCAACCTCTACTGAAACAAGAACCGAGAGACCTCAGTTTATACAAACAAAAACAACGGAGCAAAAAGCACCTAAGCTTCACACTTCGCCGTTCAAACTGCAAACGTACCGTCTAGTCAAAACTGTGAAATGCTTTCTTTCCATAGCCGTGGTTAAGCGGCTCATTTCAAGGGCATACTAGAGCAGGGTGTTGTTGTAGTTTTGTGTCTGAGACCTTGACGCATACCTGACTAACGGTCTGCTCTCTAAAGCAAACGAGACAAAAGGGAAAATCACTTATGCTGCCAAGGAAATGCTGAATTCTGGGTCTTGAAGTGCTATTATGTAGGGATATCCATTAAGCTAATAAGTTGATTAGTTTATCTTCTTGTATTTCAATAGTTTTAGTAGCAATGCTCTAATTGGCAATCAGCATTAGCATGATTTAGCTGCTATATAGCTTGCATAGTGAAACTATTATGCACCATAAAGTTTTTCTTCTTATGCACCATTGCTACAGCCATACATGGACGTCTCTGGCACATTTATAACAGCTCTTCAGAATCCCACCATGAGCGTTAAGCTGTGAAAAAATGTAAAAAATGAATGAATAGGTGAACACCCCCTGAGGAACAGGTCGTGTTAGCCCAGCTTAATTATGCACACCGCGAAAAAAAAAAAATCCTAATGAGTATGAGACTAATTCTTCAGATGAAATACCTTAAAATCTTTGATACAAGAACAGTTTACCCAATATATATATATATATAAAAATATACAGAGTTTTTGACATCTCTTTTAAAAATAAGCCAACTGGCTCTTTTTCTGAGTTTATCTCCACATGTGTTCTCAAACTCAGACAGACAAACTCTTTCTTCACTGTTCCCTCCATCTCTCTGTGTTTTCTTTAATCCCCCCCAGCTCCCCCCACCACCCACACTCTCCATCTCACTAAAAATGGATGAGAGACACTTGGCGCATCAATCATGGCTGCTTGGCTTCATCAACGCACTGTTTTTTGAAAACCACTCACTGAGACAGAAAATTTGCTGCGGCTTCACTCTGCATTAGAGTCAACCAGCTAACATGATCAGAACAGACCAGACAACGCGCGAGAGTAAAGCTCTAACACAAACTCCAGTTTGCTTAGTCTTAAAAACTAGCAGAAAGCTCCCCAAACTACAAGATACTTATATTTTAGTAGCTAAAGTGAAACCACTGGTCAAAAAAGAGGTGCAAACTACAGTGAAGCTATTGTGTGTCATACTCTGCCACCAAACAAACTTTAAAAAAAAGATTGTTTTCAAACAGGTTTCCAAAAGACTCCCAATCTGCCATTGGACAGTCAAACCCTGTCTCAAACTCACACCACTGGCTGAGCCAATGTTGCTATGCTGGGCTGGTCTACAGACTACAGACACTTTTTCTGGGATATCAGCACACAAATGACTTATTTAAGGTTTCTGCATATTAAAACTAGGATAAAAAAAAAGCATTTTAACACACTACAGCATATTGCACAAGACAGCAATATATTATAACTTGACTATTTAATTTTTATAATCAGATTAGCACTTATCTGACACATAGCAATGAGGATCTTAATCAGAGTGGTAGCATTCAATTTATACATACATTATCACTGCATACAACTAATAAAACTGACACAAACATTGATAAACAACATATTATACAACATAACATAAAACATACATGTGCAGTTACTCAAAAGGAACAGTCAAGGTTTTTTATAAGCTACAATAACCAATGTATTTTCACACAAAGGAACCAGTATACAATTTTTAATATCCAAAAAGACCCATTGTACTTATTGTAGTTATCTCCTCATAGATATCTAGAGATGCAAATGTAGAACACATTCACACGCAGAGGTCTCATCTCTAGAAGGCTTGAAGCTTCCCTATTTCAAGAAGCCAAGATTTCAGCTCACAGTTTCTGTTACGATGACAGAACGCAAGCGAGTGCTTTCATACTTGCTAGTTACAGCAGATCAAATGTATGAACCTGCACAGAGATAGAAAACCAAGCATATTACAATATGATGAAGGTATTTATTACTCTAAAAGTTTGATCTCAGAACAGCCGACATTTAAAATGTCACGAGAACATTTAATGGAGGCTAGAGTTCACTTTTCAGGCTGGTGATGACTTCCAGCGCTCCCGGAGGTTTGAGATGGAGCTGTTTAATTTGAACTCTATATGTGAAAGTGTGATTGTGTCCTATACTGACAATAGCTCTTCGGCATGGATATGGTAATAGGGTCATTGAAGAGCATGCATTTAAGAGGAGAGTCATTCCTAACAACCTCGAGTATTTCCCACAATCCCTCAAGCATAATGTTTCTTTCCCTCCTACAGCTCACTTTAAGCTACAAAGTGCCAAGAATGTTCTTCAAAGTAGCCTTTAGCGGTATAAGCTTCCTGTTTTGAACACATTTTGAGGATACGTTTTATTAGCTTATCGCAAAATGAATCTTGCTAAGACTGCAGGCTTTGAATGGAGAGCAGCTAACCATACGCTAGCAGCCAGCAGAAAATGTGAACTTGTGAATGGTTTTTGTGAAATATGCTTTTTTGAAGAGGTTTTTACTCGGTATTGCTGAAGCGGAACAATGGAATTGCAATAATTAGGAGAACTGAAACGAAATTGAAGAAACACATCAAGGTGAAAGTGCAGCGATTTGCAAATAATAAAGAGTTGTAATACAGTATATTACATACAGAGTTTTCTGTCTTACAGAGCATACTTTTTAAAAACTTTTTAATGTCAAAGGTTCAAATATGATATTTCATGTACGCTACTGTTCAAAAGATTGTGGTCAGTAAGATTTTATATATATATATATACATACATACATTAAATTGGTCATATGATGTAGTAAATATATTTAAAGTAAAATAAAATAAATAAGGATTTATGCCAAATGAAGATTTAAATTCATCAATGCATAAAAAAAATACAAAGAAATACTAAAGTGTCACTGTTTCCATAAACATTATTAAGCAGCACAACTGTTTGATGATAATAAGAAATGTTTCTTGGAATCTGTCTGCATAATTTCTGAAAGATTTTGTAAAACTGAAAACTAGAGTAACTGCTTTAAACCAAATAGTATAATAAAACACATTTAAAAATAAATAAAATTATTATTTTCTAAATTATATATAAATAAATATACACAATAAAATGTTTATGTGAGATGGTAAATACATTTAAAATAAAATAAAATTAATCAGAATTTATACAAGATTTATACAGATTTCAATTCATCAATGATAATAAGAAATGATTCTTGGAATCCTTCTGCATAATTTCTGAAAGATCATGTGAAACTGAAAACTTATGGCTGCTTAAAACGGAATAATATAATAAAATATATTAAAAAAGAAATCAGTTATTTAATATCTAACAAAATAAATGTTTTACTGTATTTTTGATCAAATAAATGCAGCCTAGATGAGACTTCTATCAAACAAACCTTCCAAACCCTGAAATTCTGAACGGTTTTAAACAATTAAATATTCTATATTATTATTCTTATTATAAGGCAATATTATGATTATATTAATTATTATAATTATTATATTAATTCACATAATAAAATATTATTTTTTATTATTATGATTAACGTTATGATTTCCAACAAGAAAACTGAACGAATCAGCAACGTAAAATTCTATTTTCTGACTTTTCCCCAGACCCCAGTTTGAAAACCACTGTTCTAGACTACTGTGTGAAAGTGCTTATTAAGAGATTGCGTGCTAAATACAAAGCTTTTGTTTGGATGTCAGCAGGAACACCACATCAAATCATTGGCTCACTGCGGTCTACGTGGCCCGACAAGACGGGAACAGGATATTGCCTTCACGCCTGCAGCCTGTATGTACGCCGTCCTCCCTCCGTGAATAATAAGTGGCCTGCGCTTTCAAATGCATGTAATCATGTAACAGCCCATTCAAGCGCTGGCTAAGTGCTATTCTTTTTGAAACGTGCAGATGGTTGATTGAGTGTGGGTTGACGTACAGAGAACGCCACAACAGAAGTAAAAAGCAGCAAGTGTGAATACGCCTGTGTGAGGGAGAAAGTAGAATAGCAGCAGGCGAACAGGCAGACAGAAGCATTAAAGGAAAAGTCTTTGAACCGGTGAGCCTGTTAAGCCTCCCGCTTAAAACGAAAGCAAACTGCTCTCTGCAGCTCAGTGTCACCGCGGTACACAAGAGCTTGTGTGTATCCTCATCAAGGTCCCAGTCTCGTCGCCGTCTTTCTCCTTGCTTCATTTCACACAAATGCGCGATACGTAGGGATTTCCTTAAGCTTCATCTGGAATTCACTTTGAAGGATTTCTCTGTCACTTCTCAAGGTAGTGCAGACGGTTGCTGGTTTGGGTGGCGACGGCGTCAGTGGCGGGAAGGGGAGTTGTTGAGACCCAATTACGGACTGTGGAAATAGGATTACCACAGTTCTCGTCTAGTAATGAATTGTTATCCTTATTGGGCCAATAAATCCTGGTTATCTTAGAGTCTAATCGTCACCAGAGATAACAAAGCCACTCTATAACACCTCTAAAGTCAAAAAAGCTGAAACCGGCAATGCAGTGTAATGAGGAATATGTTCCCATATCGGTCTCTGTTAATCTACAGCTAATTCAATTACTGCTACACAATCAGCATGTTTTATTGTATTAGCTGAAGATGGGATATAGGGGCTACACTGCAAAAAAACCTTTTCTTAATCAGCATTTCAGTCTTGGTAAAGCCTTAAATTGACTGAAAAGCAAAACTACATCAAACATGGGGTCATATGGTGCACCTTCAATTTTTCCTTTGTCTACATCACTGTTTGGACAATTTGCATGTCACAGTCCAAATATTTCCAAAAAAAGATGCTGTGCGTCTCCAAACATGGTAAGGGGGGGGTTACATTTCTGTCACAAGCTTGAGGTATTTGGCCACAATGCACTGGATAGCTGCCCAATCAGAGCACACCTTGCTTTTCAGAAGATGAGCTTTAAAATCAAAATCAACTTCGTTTCAGAAAGGCAGGGCAGAAAGTACAGTAGCAACAATAATGTACAGAATACAATTTTTATTATTATTATTATTATTTAAACTAATTGTAATAAACCAAACACAAAATCAAGTTATTTTTAGACTTATAAAATATGCTCCAGTATATAAATAAACTTAAATAAGTAAGTTTAAGTAACCTAAATAAGTATACAATAAGAAAAAGTGATTTAATATCAAAATCAATTATGAGAAACAAAGGTTAAATTGTGGAATAATTATGATTACTTCATGTTTTTGTAATAATTTCCCTTATGCTGGATTTATTTAAAACTATGTTAAAACTAATAAAGTTACATTTTATTTTATCATCTTTTGATGTTGTGTAGATATGTTTAAGTCAAAAAACACAGATTTAGACTACTTTAGAAACTAATTTGGGAGAGTCGAACCTTGGCACTACATTGCATCATGTTACCCCATAGAGGCACGTGTCTGGTCAGAGGTCATCTCTCAAATCTCGTCCTACGGTCACTCTATAGTCCACAAGCATCCCAAAGAGGCCCCGAGAGATGCTCTAATGAGGCTTGAGAATGCTTTCAGGTCAAAGGGAAAATAACCCTGGATTTGGACAGGGGCCACTGAGGCTTCATCCTCTCTTGAGGGGTGTGTGGGAGCAGAGGGGACAGAACTGCTGGTATAAAGCTAAATCTAGCCCTGCTTGTCTATGAGCCATGTCTAGCAGGGAGTGTGCATGGCCAAACATGATGACCCCAACTAGTCCAAGGGTAAACCCTGCCAGATCACTTCAATGTCCATCCAGATGAAGGGGGAGAAAGGGAGAGAGTGGACTAGACATGATTGACTGGGTCATCTCTGTTATACAGCGAGTCCAAAGGGAAGTTGAAGTAATGTCCTGCAAATCGCAACAACAACACTCTTGCTTCCAGAGGGCACCTGCAAATTAGCAAGCAAGTGACATGAAAATGATGCAGCCATTATGACACTCGCCCAGAGGCTATGAACAGCCAAGCTAGTTATACTTAGAAACTTTTTTCCCCTGATGGGATGAAATGCAATGAAAAGCTTGTATTAAAAATAATAATAAGATTTGAAAACTTTATTCAGATTTCTCTCTCTTTAAGTAAATAAGGTGCAGGGGCGTTTTCTCAGAGAAGTAGGCAGTGCCTCCTTTAAAAAAATATGGGTGAAAAAATAACCGTACAAAAACAAAACATTTAAAAATTTGATTTAATAAATCACTACTTTTAAATGAAATAACACTTTTCAACAGCAACATAAACTCTCTTATTGATTTAAAAATGAATAAGATTAAGGAATGTAACAGAAAAAGGTTACAGTTCACATGTCACAGTTACCGACTGATTATTAAAAATATTATAAATAAATAATATGTACTGTATGTATATATATTGTAAGGTTTTAAATGCATTCATTCATTATTTGAACTTTTCCTAAAATATATGATTTTTTTAATGTAAAAATATATATATATGACGGCTCATGGTAGCCATTGACTTCCATAGTATTTTGTTCTATTCTATTCTATGGAAGTCAATCAACTGTTTGGTTACCAACATTCTGTTAAATGTCTTTAGGGGTTTTTTTTTGTGAAAGAAATTAATACAGATTTGGAACAACCTGAGAGACAGAAATATATTTTTTTTTATTTTTGGGTAAACGGTGTTCAAAATGGCCAACAGATGAAAAATTAATGAATGTTGGACTAAAAACCCAAATGCAAAGTAAATAAAGTCCCTATCCCTTAGAAAACGTTGCCATTTTTTTCTACACAGACAGAAACTCCCAGCAAGGTGACTACATGCAGCTGCTCTCTTTGTAAAACTACATGTTATTACGGAAAGCATTGCAATGGATATATAAAGCTCATAAATCTCTGTCTGGCACTGCTGAAGGCCCAGAGTATTTGCGTGTGTGAGCGTAAACACGGGCGCATACTTCCGTGAACATGTTTCTCATTATTTCTTGCGAATGTCTCGCTACTGTCGGTCTGGAGCTGTACGCATGGCATTATTACAATTCCACACTCGAGTTCACGTGCGCCCACGTTAGTGGCGCTTCAGCCTGAGCAGATCACTTTAGACAGCTCCCGCTGGAGGATTCCCAGAAGTCATTTGTAGTGGCAGTCGGGAGCGTTTGAGTGAGGTTCCACTGAGAGTCCTGCTGTTCGGCTCCACCGCAAACAGCACACGGATTCTGGAGGGAGTACTGACAGAGAAGCTAGACTTTGAGACTAGCTTAAAGCTATGGTCAACAAAAGTTTCTGCAGTTTTTCTACACTTTTTTACCCACAAGGCCTCAGCATGCACTGGAAAACTGCAGATGCCCACAGAATAAGAATAACTTGTTTCATAAAATGCTTTCACTTCTTACTTTCATTGTTTACTTAATTGTTTTTGGCAAATACGATTGTAACACTCTTAGGCAGATTCTGACACTTCAAATCAACTCATTTCCCATTGATTCTGACTCATTTTTATGTCTATTTATTCCCTGAAATCAAAAACATTTCAGCATCTGATGTCTCTAAACTAAGTCAAAATGTCCATTTATAGATGAACTTAAAAATATAACCATAACAGTAAAATGTGAGATGAATTAAGCAAATAGTTAAATTCTTTAAATACGGTTTAATAAAAACAATAATTAATTTATTAGATTTAATTACATTTATAATACAAAGTAAAATGTTTAGACATTAAATAAAATAAATAATATTTAATACAGAACTATATTTATTTTATTATATTTTTTTTTTCTTTTTTAATTATTATTATTAATTCTTTTAAAAGTCAGAATTACACATTATCATACAAATGTATTATGTACATGTACAGTGAATTACATTATATATTCTATAAATTAATGTAGTTTAATAGTAAGAATATATTATTGAAACATTCTGATTGGATTTTTCCCATTTAAAATGTAAATTTTTAAAAAGTTTCCTTAAAAAGAAAAAAAAAATCTCACAAAACCCCTCAAATAAATTGCAAGTCATCTCCCAAAATTAGCACAGAAAATAGAATAAATAAATAATTGTAAAAAATGTAAAGATTTCTGAGCCTACCCATAAGCAATAATTCAATATGTCATTTCTTCTAACTCATCTAGTTGCCATTGAGTTCCACCATAAAAACAAAAATCAAAGAAATCTCAGAAGACACCTTTTTAGTGGCACATATTCATAATGAAAGGAATCCGATGCGTCAGCATAAACTCAAGATATCAACCTAAAAAAACAAAGCGTTTTGTTGAGCCCAGCCCCTCAATACAATCACCATGTTATCTTGACATAAAAGGCTGTGTTTGTCATATTTGTGAAAAAATATTCACTTTAAAGTCTTCCTGGTGCTTCATATTTTAGATTCAACTTTGAGCTGTAGTCTCAGTTTTCCTTTTCCCAATCCTTCAGAGAGCTCCATCTCTCTCTCTCTCTCTCTCTCTCTCTCTCTACATACCTTATCTCTGCTCTTTTGTCTTGCAGCTCAGCATCTTCCTCACTGCTCATCATCCTCTGTTCCTCCTCGGTGTCGTATCTTCAGAGTTCCTCTAATCCCCCTTCTCACTCTCTCGCTCTCGTCGACCCTGTTACACTTCTTATCTGCTTTACTCTTTTATTCTGGGACCTTTCACTCTATTTGGTTTCTTTGCTTTCTCTTTCTCTCTACAGTCTGTCTCTAATTCTCATTTATGTGCTCTCTCTCTCTCTGGTAGGTTAATTGTAGTCATGTGCGTGCCTCCGTCGAATGACACCGCGTATGGTCTTTGTTGTTTTTTAGGAGAATGGAGGAACTGAGAGAAGACGTCGACTGACTACAGAGTGCTGGATTAATAGAAGGTGGAGGAAATACAGACAATTATTCCAGCAGCAGGAACATCATTAAACATTAGATATCTGCTCATTTCTGTGACTTTTCTTGATATGTATGCTAGCATGGTTAGTCTCCATTTAAGGACAGTATAATCTAAAAAAAATGGTCAGGTACACTAAAGTATAGTTTGTAAGAAATTAATTCTTTAGACTTTCCAAAAAAATAAATAAATAAATAAATGTAGTTGCAAACCAGTTTTGGGAGGAAGTGCACGCAGGGTTCGAGCCAGACTCCAAGCTAACGCCCTCGTTAGGGTTCTCGCTACGAGGGCTCGGGGTCCGCCGAGCTCCCGGCTCGCCCCCAACAGCACGCCAAACATGCATTACTATTATCAATGAGGAAGTGCGAACTCGCGAAATAAAAATCCAGACACCAAGTCTTTGAACTACGGTGCATCTGAATTGAACATCTTTGTTTACCTCCTGCAATCTTAATAGTAAGATAGTAGAAAAAATTAACCTTGTACATGTTAAATGCAACCAATACATTAAAAGTTAAATGTAAAGTTATATGTCCTTTCGCACTGCATTATGGACTTTCCCCCACATTTCTGTGTCAGATACACTTTAGGTAATATCAGTAAAAATAGGGCACACTGTACTGCATTATTGTGAGGGAACCTGTATTATTTTTTCACCTGTGTTTTACCTATATTGAGAATAATGCATTACCTTGTGTTGTGTTTTAGGTTTAAAGAATATGTCACTAAACTTAACAGATAATGTCCCGGCAAGAAATTACCAGTATGTATTTCTACACATGCAACGTAATAACTCTGGTTGCATCCTATTCAATATAAAAATAAAATATAAAATTATATATTTTTTACTCTGTACACTGTTGTTTTGTACCCAACTGAACTTAACTGTATGGATAAAAAAATATTTTTTAAATATAATCTTGTTATGTCAAGGGGGTGCCTAACTTATAATTAAAAATTTTGGGTGACATCACTGATACTGTAAAGTAGAAAACTTTGAATGGAAATTCACTGTATCAGTAATCAACTGAAATTCAGCAGAAATTGGACTTAAGCACAGAGCCTTTTTTTTCTTTTCTCCTAAACAACCTCGGGCTGTTTTTCTAAAGTAGAGTGTTTTTGAGCCCTCAGCTTGTTGGTGCTGCCAGTTAGCAGAAATTGAGGCTAACTGGAGGTCAGCGAAGAAGTGTGTGTTCAAGTAACAAATGAACTCAAGTTTGAGAGTTGCCAGAGAGCTGGAAGACGGCATTACAAACAGAGTCCAAACCTATTCTGGATTCACTTCCTAATCTGTTCTCTCCATATCACCTTTTCCCTTTTATAGCATCCCACCAGACACCTGAGGGGGGAAATCTGTTTCCCAATTTTTCCCAATTTTCTCTATTTAAAGACTTCGCTCAACCAAAAAAATGAATACCCTGTCAAATTTTACCTATCCTCATTCCATTCAATACCTGTCTATGCGTCTTTCCTCTGCGGAACAAGATTATCCTCTTATGTTTCTACAAAATTCATTAAAAAAAAAAATAAATCCAGTACGATGTGCATCATACATGTGTATTTTGTTGTTGTTTGTGTTGTATTTCTGTGGGAAACCTGCATCAGTGACTTACAAACTTTGCCTAATTATCTCTGATTTAGGAGTAAGCATCTTAATTGCCGCTAGTCTTCATGTTTGAGTGTGTCAGCAAACATTTTAGGTTTTAATTTTTTTTTTTCTCAGAAGGAAAAACGACCCCTTTTCTTCCTTACATCTGCACTACACCAATCCAGTAAACGTTTAATGGTGGCCGACATAAATAAGAGAAGAAACTACAGGTGGCTACAAGGACACAGGACACAACTCACTCAAGAGAGATCTAGGGGAACAAGGCCAAGTAATTAAGGTTACAGGAAAACATGTACAAACATGAAACAGACCGCTTATATAAGTGAGGTGGACCTTGTTAAAGCTATCCAGGTGTGGCTGTGCTGAAAGACTCTCTCTTCCTGGGATAATATATTACTTATTGAGTATAATTCAAATAGCCATCCGTCTCCGGAGAGACTTTCTGCTTGCATCAGGCCCACCACATTCATTATCATATCAGTTAAAGTGATTATATGCAAATGGCTCCGCCCAGCAGCCGCGTCTAGATATCAATTACAATGACAGCCAGTCTCGCGCGACGTGTGTTATTATGCTAATTCTTCCCAAAATAGATTGCACCTGAGAAGAACAGAGCAAACGAATAAAAGAAAAAGAGAGCATGCCAGGCGATAAAAGACAAAGATTCTACTTGCACTTTTTACTGAAAAAGAAGACCTAGTGTACCAGTATGAGCTTACCAGCATTTCCAGCTCAGAAGCCTTGCTTCTTTTAGCAAACACTTTCCCGTGAGACAGAAATATCCAAACAACCATGAGATGAATTATTCTGTCTTCTTCTTTTTCTCCCTGCTGGAAAATCCACTTTAAGACTTGGTACATTTTGGAACATAATAACTGGTTTCTATATTGTCTAAAAACTAACTGGTGAAACTAAATTGGTTCAAAAAGTGTTTTAAACCAATCATTAGCCCGTCTAAACAGGCCATTGGCTGGTCAATGAGTTGACAATTATGTAGTCAGTGTAAAACAATTATTAGCTCATTTATTCTAGTCATCAGTTAGTCCAAGATGGCTATTAGCTAGTCACTGGGTAGTCAGCTAGTTTACACTGGTTATTAGATGGTAAAAGGGTAATAAGCTAGTTAGGAATGTGATGAGTACTTAGTTGCTCTAAAAAGGCCACTACTGTTCCTAGTCTAAGATGATCATTAACTATAGAAGATGACCACTGTGGTAGCCTATCAAATATTTTAATGAATTTAGCTAGTCAGTGATAGTTTGTCAAAAATGATCATTAGCTATTCTAAGATGGTCATGAGTTCAAAATGGTCAGTGATTGGTCTAAGATGGCCATCCACTAAAGCTAATGACAATTAGCTAGTCAAAGTTAAAGACAACCTTTGACCATTAGCTAGTCAAAGATGATATTTAGCAAGTCAAAAATGATAATTAATTGATTATCTAGTCTAAGATTGGCATCAGCTAGTACAAATTGGTCACTGATTGGTCCAAGATGGTCATTAGATATAATCGATGACCACTAGCTGGTCATTAGTAAAGACACCCAACAAGACTACTTAGTTAGTCCTAAAGTTGTTAGGTTTCGAAACATTGCAGCTGGTTTGGGCTGGATGTAAGCTGGTTATGAGCTGATGGTTTAAGATGGTCATGTGCTGGTCTTAATGTGGTGCTGAGTAAATTGACGTGTGGCCAAGTATGGTACACTCTGAATTTGGGATCTGCATTTAAGCCATTCAAGTGTGCAAAATAACAGCAGTGAACACACTCATACAGACACTGTGAACACACACCTGGAGCAGTGGGCAGTTGGGGGTTCAGTGCCTTGCTCAAGGGTCGCTCAGTTAATTAGCCCCCACTGCCAGACCACAGACTCGAACCTGCGACCTTCGGGTAACAAGTCTGACTCTTTAACCATACCCAACCAGCATGTACTGGTTTTTTCAATGGATATGGTCTTGAAGTGGTACAAACCAGTCATTACCTGATCCAAGACACTGATTAGCTTGTTAAAGATAGTCATTAGACTGTAAAAATGATCACTGACTAATCAAAGATGGTCAAAACCACATAGGAGCTCAGGAAGAAAACTATGTTTGTAACTCAACCAATGCATTTACTGTTACCTTAAGTAATTACTTTAATACAGCATATCTACGGTGGAAAAATTTGTCACACTCATGAGATACTAATGTCAGAGGTGTATGTGCACATGCTCACAGACATAAATAAAGGACAATGTGTTCATAGACTTTATGAGCTGCCTTCAAGCCTAATCCTGTGGCCAGTCAGCCAGGACACTGAATTACTGGCTTTGAATGTATTAGGCAGCATCTACACCACGCTCAGCCACAAATGGCTCCAGCATCCCTCGAGGCACTCTCCTCAACCCCTGATTAAAAACCAACCCTCAAGCTGTAAAACACCATCATTTCTACAGCCAAAAAAGAAGCCAAGTCAGCAGGTCTCATAATATATATGCCCTACTCAACACCTGCAGCACAAAATAAACCCAAACCGCTTATTAAGGTCTGGCGGCCATTGAATTTCTCTATAGCCAAATAAATAATCTCGGCCATCCCGTTATAATAAGCAGCAGTTTAGAAGACCAGCTTATATAAAGAGAACTGTCGACATTTCCTACAAAAGGCGAAAAAGCGTGACAATGAATAAGATAATCAGTTTAACATTTTTAAACACTGAACTTTTTATATTACATTCACGCTGAGTGTCGTGTCACAGGCTAATTCGTGTCACGCAGCTAGACGGAGTTTAAATTGGCCCGGAAAGACGTGGGCAGCCCTTTTTGTGACTAGCTTTTCACAGCGCTAGTCTAATGCCACATTTGAAATGGCTTTAAGTGCAGCTCTGAATTACCGTGAAAGATAACATGTCAGTGACATAGAAAGAGAGAGCGGGCGAAGGGTAAAAAGAGAGCAAATACAAGCAGGGGGTTGTCCCAGAGCCCCATGCTGCTTAGCATAACAGCTAAGCAAGCATGACAACATAAACACAAGCAGCCGTTTTGCCCGCGGGTTAAGCTCCGCACTGAAGCAGAACCCTTAGACACATTATGCCGTTATTCCATCTTCCTCTCTACATTCTCCATCTTAATGTCACAGTCCTATTTATTCAATGAGCCATCGGAAGATAAGCTGCTCGCGAGTTGCTATTGCTTGACACCGTCAAGGTGACCACCACCACAGGCTATTTGAAGGTCACGGTCGTAACTTCACTCTCAATTATCCTGTTAAACAGACCTCTTTACTCTGAAAGGTCTCGCCTGCTAGCTGCAAAACAACGTTAATTACAGGGAGGCTGTCGCTAGAGGGGGGCTAACATTAGCATAGTGCATGTGCGGCTATGCAGTCGCCTCGCTTAATGTCAAGTCCCTGTGGGTGTTTTCTGCTGTAACTTCAAACTTAAGAAAAATTAATCCCAAATAAAGAATGGCTCCAGGCTTTAGAATGGTCGTCCGGTGCATTCGATTGGCACTGAATAAAGAGAAAAGACATTTGCGCTGGTGCTGTTATTGTTCACTAAAACTAGTTTAAGACTGAAACTACTGAAAATCCTCTGTAATAAAAATAAAACAAAAAAAAACACCACAGCCATATTGAGCCTGGTCAGTACCTGGATGGGAGACCTCCTGGGAAAACTAGGTTGCTGTTGGTAGAGGTGTTAGAGAGGCCAGCAGGGGGTGCTCACCTTGTGGTCTGTGTGGGTCCTAATGCCCCAGTATAGTGACGGGGAGCACCGTCTTTCAGATGAGACGTTAAACCGAGGTCCTGACTCTCTGTGGTCATTAAAAATCCCATGACACTCATCGTAAAGAGTAGGGGTGTAACCCCGGTGTCCTGGCCAAATTCCCACTGGCCCTTGTCTATCATGGCCTCCCAATAATCCCCATCCATTGATTGCCTGTATCTCTCTATTCTCCACCTGTAGCTTGTGTCCTGTGGCAGCCGTCACATCAAGTGGATGCTCCACACTGGTGGTGGTTGAGGAGAGATTGTAAAGCGCTTTGAGTGTATGGCAATACGCAGTAAAGCGCTATATAAATGCATTATTCATTCATTCAAAATAAAATAAAACTTTGATGAAAATTAGATATGTTGCAGTGGCAACAAGCTAAAAAAATTGCTAAAATTACTTTTTTGCTAAAAAAAAAAGGATCTTAATAGGAATAAAAAGCAAAAGCACAGAACTTGCAATGAAAACTTTAAAATACTAATAAATAACGAACTGGATTTCAAACCCACTAAAAATTCAGAGTAGCAATAAACCCTGTTTATAAGACTGTGACCTTATTTCACTAACGAACAATGGGTGCCCTCATTCATAGCAAGTAAACACTGTTAAGCATCATTAACAATGTTTATCCTCAAAAACGCCAGCTCTGAATTCATATTTCAACATGCATAGGCAGATAACACAGCTTGCCAAATTCTTTTTTTTTTTTGGCTTTATAGTCTTCTAATTAGACAAATTGCAGATAATTTGTTATATTGTGATTATCTAAATTACATTTTAATGGTTGCTTGAGGAGAAAGAGGCCCTCAGAATAAATGCTTTAACATATAAATCATGTCATGCTATAGTGCTTCCAGACTTTGAAATATTTTTCTGTACTGCTCTGGTTGATGGCTGCTCCATCCGATCAAAATATCAGATCAGAAAACAATACATTTTATTACAAAAACAAGAAAATAAACTGCATTATTTTCATGAAATAATTTAAAGAAAGGTCTGTCCAATATAATAAAATATTCTTTCTTTAATTTCATATAACATCATAATATATTGGTAGCATATCATATTAGTAATATAATAGTAATATTGCATACCATTATTAAAGCTTAAAATAATGGTTTTCTTTTAATATAATTTAAAATGTAATTTCTTCCTGTGGTGGAAAAGCTGAATTTTCTGCAGTCACTTACAGTGCCATATTAATCTAATATGTTCATTTGCGGCTCAATATACATTTCTTTATATTCAATGCGGTGCTTAATATACACATTTTCAGTGGTCTTTGATAAAAAAGAATGTTAAAAAGCACAGCATTTGTGTTTTATAAATTATAAATGTTTTTACAGTCACTGCTGATCAATTTAATGCATAATTTCTTAATAAAAAAAGAAAGAAAATCGCACTGACACCAATAATAGTAACGTATGTAGTTTCAGAAATGTATTATTATTTAAAAAAAATGAATCGGTCAAGCTTACCCCAGAGTAGATTTTGTGGTCTATGCAAAGCTGTCGTGCACCTGTAAATGAATCTGCTCAGATGTCCAAAGCCACATCCGCTATTTCTATGATAACCGATCCACACTGTGTGGTTTTGTCTTACATTTGGAGTAAATATTAACCTCAATAACAAGACACAAACAACGGGTATCGCAGCCAGAATGTTGCTGGTGCTTTGATTCATTTAATATATCCTTGACTACTGTATCAACAGTAGTGCAGGCTGGGAATTGTCTGGAGCACTGCAAACATACATACTACTCATTAAGCTAAATTTACAGCTTAGGTTACTGTACAGGTAATTGTGCAACTATATATTAAGCAGTGTAAAATCAGCATATATTGCCTCATAAAGACTAAGGAAATTGGTACTATAAGTTTCGACATCCCATAAAAATGTAAAAACCTGAATTTGGAGCATAAAGTTACCAACTTTTACAAGTGTGGATCTAAAACGCAGACATTCAATTTTATGAGCTTCTCACAGGGGATCTTTAAATTCTTAATGCCACCTCATTTGCCACGTGCTCATCCTAAATAAATGGCATCTCAACAGGGTTGCAGTGGCTTTCCCTGGATGTGAAAATGCCTTTATTTTATTCTCTTGTTACACGATCCATCCTGCTATGTATTTATTGCGTGTGATTGTAAATATGAACTCTTGTGAATGAGTAGCGGTCCGAGTCTGGCTTTGTGGTTTATGCTATTACGGTTGGATTTAGATTGCCCTGTTAGATTTACACAGCGATTCATTTCCCCATTTCACCCTCCATCCCAGTGGTGTGTCTGAAAATTTACACAGGCATCATTTTTATTCCGTTCCGCCGAATGGCTCACAGGACAAGCATGATGGGTTTATAATTCACCTTTTGTTGAAAATAAATATATAAATAATTTGTACTCTTAACCATGAAATAAATCAGCAGCTCCATTTCATGTTTCAGGTTTTACAATAACAGAAAGGAACTAAAAGTGAAACAGATTTACTTCAAAAGTCCATAAACGTTCTGTAATGTACAAAATAAATCAACGTACTTCATACAATATTAAAAATTGTTTTGTGAGTTTATGGCAGGACACTTACTGGCACGTATTTCAATCCAATTCTATGCAGCTTTCAGTCATCTAATGCAGCAATAAGTCAGATGTCTATTTTACTACCATACTCATCAAGCTTTGATCTCATGCACACTTTGATGATGGAATTTCAATCGTATGGATGGTGAGGTTTTTGTTTGGGACCTTTGTCAAGAGCCGATTCCATTACGAGGTGCTAAATGTATAACTTCAGACTCTGGGCTGAGACACTTATAAAAGAGAGACGCTTCTCAGATCAGATGAAAGTTCAAAGAGAAGCGGAGGATCATTGTATTAATCCAAGAGTTTCTGAAAAATTGAACACAAGAGAGGCATGATTAATCAATTCTTTGCACTGAGTTGAGAGTCACGGGGCAGATTTTAGATGAGATGGTACCTATATATACACACCTGCAAACTTGCAGAATACTTTCATGCTTTAAAAAAAAAACTACAGTGTTCTGAAATTGCTCTTTCTAGTAATACTTTCTTTCAAATACATGATTATCTCATGTATTTATGTAATCATAAATTATAAATATACTTATATATATATATAAACTGTTTAAAATATATATATATATATATATATATGTCATAATGATGAAAACTCAGAACTGTTTACAACCAGGTAAAATTAAAAATGAGATGGGGTGTGATATTTATTTACCTAACCACCCTATTTGTAAAGAGCCATAGAACAGAAATAACCAGCAGTCCAGCTTCTTATTTTCACCTAGCGAGTGAGACATACTTCCAAAACAGACCCGGTCATAAACAAGCCCAAACATAAACACACCGCCTAATTCAAAATAATTGCAGTGCATCGCAAACTCCATTCCATCCATACGTGTGAAGAGGTGCTTTCGAGAGTCCCAGAGCAGAAGTCAGTGATTGAGAGACGGCAGATAGAGGCAGGCAGCTCTGGGCTTCAGGAAACTTTATTAGATCATTGAGGGAAGCCAGCCAGGTCTGATAATGACCCTACAACTCCACCAGATGTGTCTCCCCACCAACTTCCTGTCAGGGGCCCCTGTGGTCTCTCATATCAGTGATGAATAAGGCCTGGGCATCAGAGTGTGGATAATGTGCAGATGGGACACGAGCCTGCTGTTTGAGAAAGGTGAAGGGCGGCTGGTAATAAAGACCTACAGGTCTCTGATCAGCAGCGTGTGCCTCGGTGACTCTCTGACTAAGGAGGGACGTAATAAGATACAACATGCCCAGAGAATTGCCTGGCTCTAGCGCTAATATCTGTGGGAACCTGCTTCCAGTGAGGAGATTACAGCAGATCTCTGCCGGACCCAGAGGTCTGGCTTAAGATGAGAATGGACCAATTAGGTTATTTGAAGTGCTGCAGGTTTCTCTGCCTCCCACGTTGACCGAGAGGTCTTTCTGTTTCTAACCCAACCACTGGATTCAGATTTGTAGAGCGCAGGTCTCAGCTCACAACGCTGCATGGATAAAGACAGTAGACTGCAGTGTGCAGGACTACCAACTAACGATAGGATGAGAAATAATCTCCTTGCAAACGAACGTTAACCGCTTGGCCTTAAGAGTATGTGCCTCTACTCTGCTTTCCTTTACTTAAATGAATACTTGCCATATGGAAATCTAAACCCAAATTTAAATCAAATCAAAGAAATAACGATAAATTCCATGACAGAAGTAATCTGAGAACTTTTACGTAAATGGAAAATGTAAGTTATCTAGGGTTCCCATTACTCCAGGACTCCGTATGGAAACATATATTTATATTTGGCAGAACCTTTGATTTAAAGCAGCATATGAGAAACAAAACCACAATTTCACTGTATTGTGACACGTGTGAGTAAGGCTGCATGATATTACATATACAAAAATTATTTGTTTATTCATTTATAAATGTAAATTGAATTGAACTAAATTTACATTTGTTTTTTAATTTGGGAGAAAAAGGTTTATTTGGAAAGAAAAATTGGCAAAAAATAAATAAAACTATGTATATATATATATTATATATAGGACAAATTTAAAAGAAAAAAATTTCCATGGTTTCTGACTATATGTAAATATGACTATAAAGTAAGAACTACTGAAAACATAAAATATGGTTCTTAAAATATATATTTTATGACTATACAATGAGAATAATTATTACAACTACTACTTTTTGACTGAAAACCTCACAGAAAACTTTAAAGACGTCTGTTGCATAGTCAAGTATATTATTTCATTTATTTTTAGATCTATTTATTGAAATTGCAGCCTTTATGATTTAATTAAATAAAAAAGAAAATTTCGCTTTTTTTTAAACAATTATAATAATTACAAACAATATTTTTTTCTGTCTCTCTTGCTTTTTGGAAAATATAATGTAAAATAAAAATAATACTAAAATACACATCATAATTAAAAAAATATTAATATTTGAAATAAAAATGTACATGTAAAATACACACACATAGCATATTGCATCTATTTTTCTATATTTAATATTGTTTATATTTTTACATAGTGTAGTGTCACTCCACGTCACAGTAATATGAATATGTAATCTTGTTCCTTGTGGGTCTCCAAAACCCTACACAGTAGCCCTCTCTCAAGTTTTTCTCCTAACAGTGAGATATGGGTTATCACTGCAAAACTTTACCGCTTTATCCACACACAGGGACCAGACTTACACCCGTCCCCTTGTAAATAGTCTTATCTTCTAAGCAAAAGTTAGCTCAGTGCCATGCTCTGAATTAAGATGGGCGATGGTGACAGGATCTCTGCAACGTGAAGAACTGAGAAAATACAACTGGGCCTTGTTTAGGAGAGCTCAATGTTTGCAGATGGCGACAGAAACAACATGAAAGGATCCATTTTGCCACTCAGTACCACTGCAGTTTCTGACCTACTTTCCCAAAGCCAACGCACCCCATGTTAAGACGATCAAAATCTGCCGGTTAAAACGTCTGTGTGGGGTTCTCCATTTCTCCATACTTGGTAAACTCCCACCGCAGGGCAAATGTGCGATGTCAGTGTCTGTTTACCTTCACACCATCAAACACTTCCTGCTGTGTTTCCAAGGTGTGACATCATTCTCACCTACTTAAACTTTGCATGCCTAGACTCATCTGTTGCCCTCAGAGAAGAGTGAATGTCACACGACAGACAGTCCGCTTTAATTAAACCCAGAGGGAAATGTATTAATTACTGCACAGCGCCTGTGACTGCGGGTGAGGTGTCTTGGGTCTGCATATGATTAGAATGCTGATTATGATCTGCTGTGGAGGATTCCATCATACTCAACCGTCCTAATCACTCATTCATATATTTAACACAAGCTGATTATAGTTTGGTTTAATGGCTTTGGTACTATTTTCGCTATTTAAAAAGTGCTACATTCTCAGTTCAAAACTTTTAACTGATTTGTTCCATTCATTCAAAGCCTGCTGTTGCATTTGATTTAATCACCAAAAAATAAGAAAATGTATACTGTATATACAGTACAGGCCAAAAGTTTGGACACACCTTCTCATTCAATGCGTTTTCTTTATTTTCATGACCATTTACATTGGTAGATTCTCACTGAAGGCATCAAA
>JAUMHP010000070.1:14434974-14461858 GCA_032361065.1 Enteromius trimaculatus
GACCGACCCAGGAAAGGAAGACCAAGAGTAACCTCTGCTTCTGAAGACAAGTTCATCCGAGTCACCAGCCTCAGAAAACTCAAGTTAACAGCAGCTCAGATCAATGCCACACAGAGTTCTAGCAGAAGACCCATCTCTAAAACAACTGTTAAGAGGAGACTGCGCCTTCATGGTCAAATAGCTGCCAGGAAACCACTGCTAAGGAGAAGAAGAGATTTGTTTGGGCCAAGAAACACAACAAATGGACATTAGATCAGTTGAAATCTGTGCTTTGGTCTGATGAGTCCAAATTTGAGATCTTTGTTCCAACTGCCGTGTCTTTGTGAGACGCAGAAAAGGTGAATGGATGGATTCCACATGCCTGGTTCCCACTGTGAAGCATAAAGGAGGAGGTGTGACGATGTGGGGGTGTTTTGCTGCTGACATTGTTGGGGATTTATTCAAAATTGAAGGCACACTGAACCAGCATGGCTACCACAGCATCCTGCAGCGACATGACATCACATCCGGTTTGCGTTTAGTTGGACGATAATTTATTTTTCAACAGGACAATGACCCCGAACACACCTCCAGTCTGTGTAAGGGCTATTTGACCAAGAACTAGAGTGATGGAGTTCTGCGGCAGATGACCTGGCCTCCACAGTCACCGGACCTGAACCACATTGAGATGATGTGAAGGCAAAGGGGCCGAAAAGTGCTAAACACTTCTGGGAACTCCTTCAAGCCTGTTGGAAAACCATTTCAGGTGACTAGCTCTTGAAGCTCATCGAGAGAATGCCAAGAGTGTGCAAAGCAGTAATCAGAGTAAAGGGTGGTAATTTTGAAGAAACAAGAATATAAAAGATGTTTTCAGTTATTTCACCTTCTTTTGTACATAACTCCACATGTGTTCATTCATAATTTTGATGCCTTCAGTGAGAATCTACCAATTTAAATGATCATGAAAATAAAGAAAACTCTTCCTGGAGTTTTGAAAGTGAAAGTTTTTGGAACTTCTGAAAATGTATTTATAGTTGTTTTTTTTGTTTTTTTTAATATTATTATTGTTTAGATCTGTTAATTATTATTTTTTCCATGTGCTAAACAGTTTTAAAATGTATTATATATTTATTTATTACTATTATTATTATTACTATTTTTTTGTTTAGTTAGTTCTATTTTATTTATTATAATTTACAATTATTATTTTATTGCAGACGTATTGCTACATTTATTGATGTCTGCTCATACAGGCTAAGAGCAGTCGGGCCTCTCTGTAAATTCTTATTCCTCTGGTAGTCTTTGACCTTCCATTCAAACTGGTGTAGATTATAGTGCTTGGATCACATTGCCCCTGAGACATGTTTTTCACAAGCCTCTCTTATCCAGGTCCCCTGTGTTTTACTTCATCACTGAGAAGCTTACCTAGTTTTTATCTGTTTCATCATAGTGTCATCGGCATCCTATCTCTCCTCGCATCGAAGTCCTTGCGATCCATCTGTCTCTTTCACTGACTTACCACCGGTGTCTGCCTAATCCAATTACTAGTTCTGCACTTTCTTGCCTCCCTCTGCTTGTTTTGATCTAGTTTCAACAATGGCTCTCAATAAAAGCCCCTTCCCAGCAGGCCGTGCACATCTCTCTGACACTTCCCGTTCGGGATGGGCTACATTTCAAAGAGCTCATTGATTGTCAGGATTGATTTGTTTCAGGCGGGGCCAAACTCTTAATCACTTCTGTTTCGTCGGTTGACACGGACAGAGTAAGACATCGAGAGACGAGACCCGCTGATGCACGCTTATAGATCAGAAGTTTTAACTTTCGTATTGCACCTGCTTGTTTTGACTGGACAACGTTGACTGGTGTGTGACCACATGTAGTGATTGCATCTGTGTCGGTGGAATTCTATTCATTTCCTGCAGCAACCTATCGTTACAATTTGAATATCGGCTGCATATTCCTGGTAGTTCCTGATTTGATAATATCAACACGTTTTACATATGAAACATTCTTAAAATTTGTATGGATCTATAAATAAAGAAAAAAACTTGTTGGCTTGTCATTCCAGCTGCCAGTAAAAAGGGTTACAAGATGAATGGGTTTATTATGGGTGATTATTATTTTTAATATCAATAATAAAAATTGAATATGAAATGCTGAAATAACTTTTTATTTTATTAATTATTAATAACAAATACCCAATTTAAATGTATCTAATGATAAATAATATTGAAAACTAATAATAACAATAATAATAAAATAAATAAAATGATGAAAAATTAAATTAATTAATTAAAATAAAGTAATAATAATAGATTGAGTAGTTGAGAGTCCCATCAAGATAATGCCCAATAAATAACATTACATATTTTTTAAACAATATATTAAATAAAAATGATATTTTTATGGCATTTGTATTTAGATAACAGTAAGTGCAGCAAAAGGTACTTTGTGACTGTTTCATAAAGAAGCATTAAATCATATTTTTCTGCATTTTTGTAGTTTTGTAAAAAAAGAAAAATGCCACTTGCAAATAGCTCCAAAGCAACTTTTCACTTACTCCATACATTTTTTACTTTATTTTTAATAAAATAAATTACTATAATACATAATAATAATAATTTGATATTAAATAATAAGAACAAATATTATACTGACAAGGTTGTCAGTAGATTAAATGAAAAATAAATAATATCTTAAACTTGAAACTTTTCCAAAATACAACTTTCCCCCTTTTTTCATTTATTTATGTTTTTTTTTTTTTTTTTACAAAACTACAAGTAAACAAAAAATAAATATATAAACAGCATGCTGTGATGGGGGCCGTCCCTCCAGCCGTCACTCTGATGAGGCCAGCAGGAGGCCATCTGAGATGGACAGGTCCACGGTGTGAAACGGTTTGCGACACAGTGTGAAATAAACTGGCAGAATAAGAATGGGCAATGCTGGGCAGACTTACCGCGCAGGAGATCAGAGGTGGAGTGTGGCGAGGCGTGAGCGCGGAACAGCTGCCAATCAAAGTCATCCTCCTCCCCTTGGCTGAACTCGCACAGGCTGGGGTCGGAGTCCTCATCAAACGTGCAGCCCGCTGCAAAGAAGCAAAACAACTTATCGGTCTTGATGCAAGTCCATGACTTCCTCTCATTAAAAACCTTAAACGGCCTGAGATACGTGCTTCCAGCTTAACCTGACAAGTCTCTGTACATGAATTATTAAAAGCGTCTGGTCGTATATTTAAAAGCCTCCAGGGCAATAACATTTCATTTGGACAACATTTGATCCCCAATTTGTTGACACTAAAATGTGCATTACAATACGACTCCTGGATCCTCTGAGGAGGTTAATGTGGCTGCAGGCGGGCGTACGAGGACCCCCTGGCCCGGCAGCCTAATTAAGCAGTCGTGTGTTTTTTGGAGCTCTGTTTCATCATGCGAGCCTCTGTGATCTGATTTCTGGTTGTGCAGAGTGAGAAGTGCCAGACTGCACACCCACATACATTTCCAACACCGGCTCCTTACCCAGACAGCATTCGCCAAAGCAATCATGCCTCTGTTCAAGACACACCGCTCTCATGCAAGACATCTCCAAAGACACACACACACACACACACACACATCACCTTCACCAATCAATCATCAATACTGGCTGAAGATTTACAACACAAACACTGAGGCAGGCCAGTTTATCAGCAAGGACCAATTAAACTGTGGAAGATAACGGAGCGTGCTTAATAGTTGTGAATAACCTGCAGGCCTTGTCATTATTACTTATGTTTTAATTAAAAAATTTTGTTTATTCATCAATTCATTCGTAGTATATAAAATGATACTTTGAATTGAATAAAATAACAAAACATTATTATGGATGAACTTAATATCTGTAGCTATTGCAATTATTAAATATTAACACATACAGTTACAATTAACATACAGACACTATTTCCACTAATAATACTAATAATAAAATACTGCAAAAATTTGTCAGCCTTAGTATTAATCATTACTGAATATTATTTCACAATGGTATTCTTAATTACTTTTTATTCTATGCTTTTTTTTTTTTTAACTTCATTTTCATTTTTAATATGTTATGAAACACTAATAATAATAATAATAAAAAATATGGAATATTAAAATATAACGTTAATATTGACAATAGTAATACTATTAAAATTATTTAAATGTAAAAAAAAATAAATTAAATACAAAAAATTGGGGCTTTCAAATGATCCGTTATTATTCAATTGCATATGCTATGTATATTTATTTGATTAATACACACGTGCATGTATATAACAACAAAAGATATATATGTATAATACGTATGAAACACGTACGCCTGTATATTATAATTATATATTATGTATATATAATGATTTTATACATATTTAAACATATTTATATATTAACATATCACACATATTACATAAAAACATTAATTGCATTTAATGCTAGTAAATAGACAAGTGATCGCTCTTCTTTTTAAAAATCACCACTGGCTGAAAAAACATAATTTCTACACCAGCCCCATTGAACAAATATTCAAAAACAGTTCAAGAAAGTTAACTTCCTGTTAGGCCTTGAATACAGGGTCAACTAATACTTTAATCTTTCTGTGCCTATTCCAAACTATTATTCTAATCCATCCTGGGACTTCTTAAACTTCTCAGCCTGCGACTACTTTCAGTTCCACATTACATGTAATACGCAGCACATTCGCAACCTTGGGGCAGCGATTTAATGTGCCACAGCTTGAGCACCTCGCCACATCTGCTGTGGTCCGTCGCGTTAGCCGTGTAGGGTGAGAAAGAGCAGGCAGCGGGCAGTCCACAAATCCCAGTCACATGCTGCTGACTTGAGCCAAGTCAAAGCAGACGGGGCAGAGGGGACGGAAATCACACAGTCTATGGCTTCGACAATAACTATGACATCAAGGTGACCCTCATAGCTGACTGCTTCATTATTGCCACCTTTGGGCCTGCCCCAACAACGCACAAATGGGGATAATTTTACATCTGGCAACTTTTTGGTTGCTTGCATTTTTTATTTTAAAGTATCTGTGCTTGCATAGTAGACATATCTCTGTGTATATGTTTTCTTGTGTGTGACCTAAAGGCATTAATACATTTATTCAGCATGGACCTATTAAACTGATTATAAGTGGCCGTGAAGATATTTATAAAGAGTTTTTCTTTTAAAGAAATGCAGCTTTGAACTTTCCATTCATCAAAGAACCTTATAAAATGATCAGTTTCCATAAAAATATAAAGCAGCACAACTGTTTTCAACATTGGTAATCAGAAGAAAATTCACTTTTTAATCAAAAACATTAGGCCTGGGTACACAATGAAAATGACCATGATTTTAACGGTGAAAAACGGTGAAAAAGCTATGGTAAAAACCTGTTACATGGTTAAAGGTATATTCCTGTAAAACTTACAAGGAAAAACCGTAAACTGACAATCCCAGAATTCCCTGGATTGTATTTTAATTTTGTCAATGTCTTGTCTATAAAATAACTATGTAACTATGTTTACGTTTTTTCAGTTCAGTTGTGTTTGCTAGGGCTGTATGTTACATGTAATGTTGTTAAATGAATGTTTATTGCATATTTGAGTTTAACGAGTCTTACCTTGATGGTGTTTAGTGTTTGTGTGAATGACACTGATCACCTTCTATATATGTTCATATTTAAAAGCTGCTTGTGATGGGCTTTGTGGTGGGTTCATCATGTGACTTTCTCATCACCACCTGCATCTGGTATTTGTCAGTGTATTTCAAAGGTACACATTTTTTTTAGTTTCTGTACTTTAATAATTTGGTATATTAACAGTATATCAGTTAATAAAATTACGGTATTTAACTGTAAATTTAACTTAAAGCAGTAAACCCTAAAATGCTGTTACCAAATTTTTATGGTTGAATCCTGTCAACCACAGGTGCCGGTTTCCAGTCAACTGTTATGTGATTCTGATTCCAGAAGTATTATATTAATAATTCTTTGAGCAGCGAGGTGCCTCTATTGATATGCTATACAATCATTTTAAAACATGTAGTTTAGTAAGTGTTAGTCATTTCTCTGATTCAGAATTCATCCGGAGTCACCGATTGCTTATAAATGACAATTCTTACTATTGGTAGGCTATACTGCCACTGCAATAGGGGTGTACAGTAAGATATCCAGTTGTGAATACAATTGCACAGTATTTCTAGTTTGTTACTGTTTTTGAATTTTAAGTCTTAAGCTTACATAATGTAAAGCTATCTCTGTATCTACACTGTAAATAAAAAAAATCTGTAAAATTTAAAGTGAAAAACAGACTCAGAATCATTACATTCCTTGCAAATCTCATCCTTATTACTCGTGTTGGCCAGAACAAAAGAAGGCGAGAAATCATCCCAGAGCTTTTGTCCCAGTAGGTTTCATTTACGCCATTCACCAACAGCTCAGCAGAGGGATCCGTTTCTGCAGGAGCGGGAAAAGATACCGAAGCTGACAAACTGAGACCTTATTTAGACAATTACTCCTCTCCTACCAAAAGCCAAAGATATTCGAGACGTTCTCAGAAGATCCTGAGAGAAACGTGGAACGCCCAGCTTTTCTTTCCATCAGTATACACGTCATCTTAAAACCAACCACAAACGATTTACCATCATGACTGAACAACAACAATCAAGTCTTCCTCTCTAGTCCCGCACTCCCCTCGCTTCAGCCTCGTCATGACTGCCTCCAATAAGTAATTACAATATAATTCGGCACAGCAACACAACACAGAGAAAACATCAGGCTTGAGCCACTGCCAGGGTTGAAAGCCCCTTGGCTAGAGAGCATGAAGGCTTTTGTGTGTGCAGGCTCATCCGCTTGTTTTGTTTATTAATGTGAACAAGTTCCCTTTGGAGAGTTAGACTGTTATTAGCCTTCATTAAAATTTTGAAGAATTGGCTTGTCTGAGCCCTCTAAGGACACACCAATGAATCCTGATGCACTCCGGCTATCAATAGCTTCAAACCTGCAGATGAAGAATCATTTCAAACCTCTTCTTTTTTTCAATAGGCTTTTAACCAATTTACTGTCAACAGATGGTATTGCAAAGATAATGTTCTGTTGCTGGTTGCATGACAGTATATGTTGTAGCAGAAGGATGCGGCCTAATTAATTTACTTAATGCAATAGCATTTTAAGGAAATATATGTTTGAAACATTTTGTACAACACTATGTACAGTACACTGTGATTATTGCTGGTGATTTTTTTAGTTATTTAATGTGTAAGTGACTGATTCATTCAGTTATCTGATTTATTTTAAACTGAATTATTTCAGAAACAAACCAAGTAGCTCTTTAAGAGTGAATCACCATTCAAACATACTGGTTTATACTGTCTAAATGTGAGTCATTGAATTGTTCACTCAAGCGATTAGTTCAAAGTCAAAACTGAATCATTCAAGAAATGACCATAACAAGTATAATAGTATAGAACATTTATTTTACAGCATTTAAATAAATATTAACTTGCAATTCTGTGTCTAAAATTAAAGTGTCTAAAGTTAACTAATATTATTTTCTAGTTTATTTCACTGTTTTCTGAAAGCCTGACTGAATCTCTGTACTCTTACCTTATTGCAAAACGGATCTAAATATTTTTAAAGCTACAGAAAAAAAGAGAAATATGCCAGAGACAAAAAATGTCCCTATCTAAGCATCAAACAGACTATCACGTTTTGCTTTGGGAACACCAAAAAACTTTTTTGCTAAAGATGTAACTACACCTCAACTGAAACCCAGAAGCAATGATACAGATCAAAGAACTAAATCTGACGCCATGGATCTGCTGAAAACAGTACAGATTTAATCTGTACCACAAAATGTTGTGTCTTCAGAGGTTGTAAGATCTGCTTGCTGGCTAGCTGGGGTTCTACTATCGAGAAAAGAGCAGGGAACAAGACAAATAGGATGTTGTCAGAGGATCAGGGGGAATGTCTCAGATTTATCTAGAGCAGTAATGTTAGAGAAAGGCAATTTGTTTAACAATGCTTCCAGGTTAGCACTACCTTGCCAAGGGATATTTAAAGTGTGTCCCACTTTGAAATGTGCATCCTAGCTGAACCTCAACTTGCCTTCTGAGTTTTATTTTGTCATAAATTAGATTCTTCTCCCCAGACATGTTCTCATGAGGTTTGTGACATCCTTCACCGCCTCATCTTTAAATTGAGTTCTTGTGCCACACTTTGAGGCATGCCTTTAATACTGGTAGAAAATATTATGTAAATAATAATTAAATAAACAAATATGATAAGATTTAAAAGTGAGTGTTAGTGAAGTGACTTGTGGCCAGGTATGGTGACCTAATACTTGTACTTATATTTGTATATACCTATAATGTTTTATAATTACACTATTGACCCATCCCTAAACCTACCCATACCACCAAACCTGTCCATAACCTTACCCGTATCCCACCTCAAACACAATATAAACACAGTAAGTACATATTGTTCAATAAGCATTGTTCTTGCAAGTACATATTAGTTAAGGCCACCTAATATCTTGACCTAAGAACTTGTTTTAGAGATGCTACCAGAAAACAAGTCCACTGGCACCATATATGTTACACAGACTATACTGCATGTCAGTAAAGCAAAATCAAAACGACTGCATCCCGAATGCAGTTTAGCACATCAGCCACATCTTTTCATACACGCACATAGCTGCAGGCATCCACTGTGACTGTGTAACATCCTGTTTGTGGTCAGTTGTCACCTGCCACCAGTGGTTAAACACAATCTCAGCTGCCCTGTGTGGCACAAAAAGGTGAGTTTCCTATATTTTCCTGGGACGTTTTCCAGTTAAAAACTGCGCTCTGTGGCTGAAAAATGTCATTAACAGCCAAACATGAAGATCCTCTTGCTGAGTTAACTCCTTTTTAACCAAGACTAAGTAATTTATGGGAGTTGAAATTAATTAGTTTCTTTGCATCTCTCCTCGAAGAGCACTAGCTCTTTGGTTAGCATCTCATGGGTATACCGAGAGAAGACGCCACTCCAATACGTAGCTTTTAGCTTCCCTGTGCTTTCGGCAGCCGTTGAAACCCGCTCCTGTGTTAATCAGACATTCCCTCACAGCTTAGGCACGTGGCTGGAATGCGCCGCGGCTGTCTGGGCCTCAGCCTAGCTCCTCCACTAGCCTCATTAGCATCCTGGCGCACTGCCCCAACCAAGCATCAAGACAAAGACAAACCCTGTTTGTGTTGAGTAGGAAAGTCTCTCGCCACTCTACTGCAAGGCCATTCATTTCTTTTTAACACTCACAATGAATGCATTTCATTTCCTACCCCTGGATTTAATGAGGGAGTCCAAACTCGCACAGTGGCAGTCATACAGAGCAGAGGAAGTAACACAGATTCTTTCCACAATGTATGTAACAATGGGCAAAAGACGAATGTGCTACTGTAAACTAGCACTTTGTGAGAAATACAATGGTCTTATTGGGTCTTATCATGGTGCTACTGAAGTGCAAGGAACTGGAATGGCTGATGCACTGAATCCCGAATAAACCTCATGTGTGGCCACAATACTACACTAAATTTGCAAGCAGCAATACACTCCAAAAACTGACCCAAAATATAAAGTATATAATAAAAATACTAATTAATCAAAAAAAATCATTCACTTAAAATGATTAAAATATAAATATAAATTATATAAAATATAAATATAAAATATAAATCCCATAATAGTGAAATATAAACATAATAAACTCAGAATGTTTTGTTACTAAAACTGATTAAAAAAAACTAATCCAAATTACAAAAAAATTAAACCTGAATTTAAAAAAAAAAAAAAAAAAATCTAATTTAAAATATTAAATATTATAACAGTATATAAATGATACTGAATTGGAACCGATTCATTTATTCAACCAATTCAAAAGAGTCATTCATTCAGGAATTAATGGTCATTTTGAAAGTTTTTGATTCACTGAACAGAACCAGCTCTTCAGAGTCATTTGTTAAAGAACTGGTCTGTAATGTTCACTTTTTATGCTTTTGATTCAGTGGCTCAAAAACTGTTCATGACGTATGATTTTGTTTTACTAAAATGATCTCAAGATCTCATCTCAAATGATTAATTTATTCACCAGGTTCATTCCACTGGTTGCACTCTACAATAACTCATTCCAGAGTCAGACTACAACGGTCGTGCTTCATGACCATGCATCTGTCATGCTGAGGGTACACATACGAAGAAGCCAACTTGCCAGTAGCAAAAACAGAAAGTCCAATTAAGCAAAGCACGACGAGGGCATATTACCTCATTGCCTCACCCATAGTAACATTTAATGACAAAGATAAACTTTAAACGCACAGATTTTTCAAATCACCGTCTAAAAAGTTTAACTGAAAAATTCCAGAATCCCGTTACATATTCGCTAAGCTCGATGAGGTTGAGAAACAGGTTAGCACCCGAGGCTAAGTGGAAGTAGGCACTCCTGAGACAGTCATCACCAAATCCAAATGAGAAGCCTGTCTGTGAACACAGAAAGAGTCTGCGCATTCACAGACTGCCCAGACCGACCATAGGAATACTAAGTAAGAAGATGCGGCATTTGAATCTCATTGGCTGGAGCCCAGTTTGGGCAGAGCTCATCCTTGCACCTGCAGAACTTCCTGTGTCAATACAGCTGCTGCAGGTCAATAGCTGTGGATTGAGACCTACTGAACCCCTCAGTCACAGGAAGCTGCTGCAAGTCATAATATTCTGAACAAGAACAGCCAGTTTACAACTTAGAGCCAGAAGTATAGCTCTTATACAGAAAGCCTGACTGGAGGTCAATAGACTAAAAGCTGTTCCATTTTCATATCAGTGGGTGTACTAACGTTTTATTGCATTCTCAGCGTGCAAGTGCACCTGTACTCGAATTTACTTGAAGTTTCTTTGCAAAGACTTGTCCTCTCAAAGGCTAATTTGTCAAGTGTGACAGTCATTTTGCGTTCAGAGTAGCTCTTTCTAATAGGCATCCACGGGTATCTGGACTGGTGTGAAATTACGCTCGTCATACAGTGACTAGTGTATTTATTCTTTCCCCTACTCTGCTGATCTTTTGTCTCTGATATTGCGCTCCACCCAGGAGTGCAGCGACTTTGATAAATGACAATATATTATTTACAAATGTGGAAAGCTGTGGATACCAATGCTCTGCCAAGATGCTTTCTTTTAAAACATACGTTTAAACACGTTACAACATTGATTCTCGATCTCGACACTTATAACACTGCACGTTTTAGGATTTCTTCTTTATTCACGACACATGACAATTAGAATTTCTCATTATGGGATTGTACATGACCTGAATGTGGTGTTTTAGACCAGTTAGGGACCTAAAATGTGCAGTGCTTGAGGGCTGCCAGGAGCAGGATTGAGAAGACCTGCTGTAGATTGGTCTGTAAGTTGCTTCAGTCGATGGGATGCCAATCAGATGAGGGCTTGAGGCCTTGTTCATATGAAACAAACACAAACTTTAGCTGATACTATCTTAGAGCATTCAATGTACCATGCTGATGGAAAAAAAAAGAGATTTGTGCACTAATGTCTTTGGTCAGGCGGAAATGCATAAAAATTACAACACAGCTCCTTACAACAGAATTCTGTCATCATCAGGTTATCACCCGAAGGCATATGGGTTCGTTTAAAAATGCATTACTCACGGATATATATACGGAGCTTCAAAATCATGGCTGCTATCCATCAGCATTACCAAGCTTGAAAAAAGCACTTTCTGTGTTCATCTGAAAGAAGAAAGTCATACCTACACCTATAATTATTCCTTGAAAGATCAATTTCTGTATAATGGAAAAACAAATAATTTATTATAAACTCTAAACATTGATAAGTGTGAGAAATAATCAACATTTGTGTAACTGTTCAGCCCTAGGTCCACATAATGGCAACTATGTCTCTTACAGACCACCAGGAAATGGTGTTTTAAAGAGGCACTCACACTATTTGCACGTGTCCGTTTAAAAACTAGAAACAGGACGTCCCTCTGAGCTTATGTGCTACAGTAGATCACAGCAATCTTCAAGTCAGTGGGGGCCACAGCATTCAATCTATCAGCTTCTACCCAGAGAACAAGCGGAAAATGTCTCGGTGGAAAATTACACTAATTGAAGATGGAGAAAGCAAAAGAGAAGTTAAGAGAAAAGTCTGTCGTCTGAGAAGCCACAGAACCATTTTCTGATAGAACTGTGAGTGGTCTGAGTGGAGTCCATCTGATGTATGGCAAAATTGGCCACATCGATGCCGAAGTGGGTTCTTACAGGTAGATCTTCTTAGTGGTTTTCAGCAAAGTGCCAGGATGTTCTGAATGCTGTTTTGTTTTACCTATTTTATCTTCCACCTGGTGAAAATCATAAGTTAGATCACTTAAAAAAGGCACTCTTCAACAAAATGAACTTCTGTATTGACATTCTCGCAGTAGAAAGGCCTGTCAATTAGCATGCAATGTGTCTGCTTCAAGTCTATTTTGGTCTCGAAACCTAAATGACCTATGAATGAAGTCTCTAGAGCGTTAACTCACACTTCAAGAGCCCTCAGTCATCTTACCTTGAGTCATTGGTGGGTGGATGCAAATGAAACCGTATTTTAATTTTATTAAATTTTTTATACATATTTTTATGCATGCATTCACACGGAACACCCACGGAAACACACTAGACGAGAGGAAATCGCTAGCAACGCTCTCCAGGATCCAAACTGAGCCATGGAGATGGACAGATGGAGATATGGGAACAGGCAGTCTGAAGTCACACATATCTATTTACATATGCTGTCTCGCTGGAGAATCAGTCAGAGCGAAACCAAATAAGCAGCAGCTAGCTAAACACACATACATCCCAAAGCGACACTGCTTTCTCTCTCTCTCTTTCTCTCTCACTCACACACACCTAGTCTCTGTTCTCACAGTAGTAAGGCATTTCCACATACGATACTGGTTTTGTTTCCAACTGTTATTATGCAAGTCTACCAGATTGGTGTTATTGTTTGCAGTTGCAGCAAGACTAATGGTATGCCACCGGTAAAATGACAAATCACACTTTCAAGTGAGAAAAATAACATTTTATGATGCTGAACACAACAATGGGGAGGTGAGAAGAGATGAAGGAATTAAAAAAGAACAGCGGCATACCATTTGGGTCTGATTCGTGGTACTAGCGTATAACATAAACCAGTATACTTATACTTTAACCTATACCAATTTTATGGCTGGTTAGCATGACCCAGTTAACCCTTGCTGGTAGACACAGCTACTGGTTTCAATACCATCTTTAACTATTACAGCAACTCAAAAGAAGCCATTTGTGTTTACATTTTAGAGTATATTAACTATTCCTGTGAATTTCCAGCAGCCAGTTTTCAGGCCCTGCTGAAAAACCAGCATAATCTGGTTAGGTATCTGGTTTTGATGCTGGTTTAAGCTGGTAGCTTTTGCTGGTTTTTGCTGGTCCTTTGCAAAGGAGCAGCTTAAACCAGCATCCCAGCTTTAAAATATACTTAACCAGCACATGCAGGGGTGTCACATGATCCATCAGAAATCTTTCTAATATAATTTGCTACTCAAGAAACATTTTCTATTATTACCAGTGTTGGCAACAGTTGTGCTGCTCAATATTTTTTCGGGAAGTAGGGCTGGATGATATATCCACTGGAGAGCTACAGTACACAATATCGTGGGCAGTTTCATTCTGAACGCGATATTGTGTAGCTCACTGGCTCTGTTTATTAACTGCCACTCCATTTGAAAACAGGTTATGGAGATTTATCGCTAATTAAAAAACTGGCTTTACTGGCGAGATGCGCCCTGCCCTAATAGGAAGTTAAAACACACTAGTGTTGTTACGGTACCAAAATGTCTGTATTCAGTACTGATACCAGTGAAAATCCATGGTTCTCGGTGCCAATTTCAGTACCAAAGCAAAACACAAAAGCATGCTAATCAATGAAATAAAAAAACGACCCCTACTGTCTATTTTGAGAATTAGTAGACATGTAGCTGCAAATGAATGAGAATTAGTTGACTTGTAGTTGACAGTTAGTTACAAAGTAACTTATAGTTAGTAGAATGCATTAGGTGGACTATCGAAAAAGTGTAACCATTCAATACATCCTTGCTGAATAAATTAACAGTATTAATTAAAAATAAATAAATAAATAAAAATCAAATGTTATCAAACCTTATTCTGCATAAAAAAGAAACTCTAGTAGAACATGGCTGAACCTACAAATGCAACTGTGTTTATTTTAAAAGATTTTGCTGTGTAATGAGAGATGGGCATGATCCTAAGCATGATCCTCCTGAGGCCTCATCAGGTCAGTGTTGTGACAGCCATTCTAGTAAATGAGAGCAGAACAGACCAAGGTGTAATGCGTGGTTATATACTAGCTGACTATGCTGAGGGTTAGCAGACCTTGCTAAAGGGCAAATTTAGCATGATATGCTGCTTCTGCACGCACAGTATTTTAAAATATTACTCCCACAGCAATGCCCCGATTATGCTTTGCTCAACTGAGAAATGTTTTTTTGTTATGTTTTATAGAGCATTTCACCTTTGACTGGATAAATGCCAGCTGGCCATGAATGTTATGTGAAAATGTTGCGTTAACAGCACAATACTATGGATGAGGATACTGTTAGCAAGCTTTTCTCTCCATCCTTTCACACATCTCAAAACTCTGAAAGCATTGCATTTTCTCACTGTAACTGAATCTCTTTCAACCAAATAATAAATGCATTCACAATGAAAAGATGCCGGCCCTATGATGATGGCATACACATTGGTCTGTTCTGCTCTCAATTGCTCAATGGAAAACTTACTGTTTTATTAATAATTAAATAAATACATCAGTTTGAGGGTTCAAATAGGCCTCTGGGCTCTGGGAAAATAGAAAGGACTCACTATTCTAATGCACTAGCTGTATTATATATAACTTGTCTCACATAAATTCGCATTGATAATTACTAAAACAATACAATAGGCACATCTATAAAATGAATTCTATTTATATATAATTATGTTTAATTTATTAATGTTTAATGGTGATTTTTTCGTTACATTATTACATTATTTTTCATTACATTTCTTTAAATTTAAAGCGAAGAGTATTATGTATTATTTAACTGCTGTTTGATAATGTTCAGGGGTAAATCTTTAAAATAAAAAATAAAAAATCTCCTGAATCGTGAGAAATCTTGATACAGAAAACATACACAGCTATAAAAGGAACATGCATACCAGAACCCACATCGATAACTTGATAAGAAAGGTTTGAGTTCCACTTAAAATCTCTGACAGTCCGTGACATTGTCATTGCCAAGAAAAATAGGGCTTGAAAGTGTGTAAAGTCTGTATTCCAAAAAATGTTGTGTGTAAAGTCTGTACTTTTGTTGTCACAATGCTTTTTCCCTCATCTCATCTGCAGGTCAATTTAACTGAAAGTGTAAACATTGGTGTCAAAACATTGCTATTTGAATGTGTAATCTTCCCGGCAACACTGGCTCAACCAATGAGGTGAGTTTAGGGTGGGGCTACCTGTTTGACTGACCAATGGAAACAGAGAAACTGTTTAGAAAACCTGTTTGAAAACAATCAAGAAATCTGCCCGGTGACTCCATAGCAGGGTTAACACTGCTCCAGAAAGGGGTTAGCATAGGTTTTGCAGTGTCAAACTTATAATGCAGTGTTAGAAAATTATGACTACATGCTTGGCCACAGACCAATCCAATCACATTGCTCATACTCATGCACTTTGGACAGGAAATACAGGAAACGGTTTTAGCGTTTGAGCAGAGAAATGTCAAATGGGGAGTGAAGAATAGACTGTATTATATGGTAAAAACAAGAGCACTTCATTAAGGTACTTAAAGTACTCTATTTTATACACACTAATTACTTAATATACTAAAAATGATTCTTCAGTACTTTGTAAGATAAACTTAATATAATCGAAATGTGATCAACTGTGTTTTTTTCTGAGACACCATGAATATGAACTTAAATGCACTTTGTAAAAAATGTATTTAATTTCTACACTTGAACCCATCTTTCATACACCAGTACACTCAAGTGTACTAAAAGTGGTCAATAAATACATAGTATGTAGAGAAAGTATGTTAAAAGTGCATTTTAGTACATACTCATGGTCAAAAAAGCACAGTTGTGTACACTTATATGATCTTATGTTAATTTTAAGAAGTACTAAAGAATAATTTTTAGTATTTTAAGTAGTTAGTGTGTGAAAATAGAGTACATTATGGAAGTGTTCTTGTTTGTCACCTGGGCAGGCTTTAGGATGTCCCAGGGTTAACTAGGTGACAAGTCTGAAAGGATGCACAACAAATCTAAAAAAAAAATCCAATAAGAAGGATCGTTCGACCCAATCATCCAGAAAACCTCACCAGTTCGAGCACAGAAACAAACTCAACAGATTCAAGAGAAACAAACCAAGAGAAAACAGTCATGGAGGAATGTCAGGTTGACAGCAGGGGGCAGTGTTTTAGGTGTACGGTGCCCGCAGAGCAGTGCAGTGGGTGAGCCCACCACGGCCTGCTGTTAAGAAGCTAATTAAAAGCACCACTAAGGTGAGGGTCGAGACACAGGCCTCAACTCGCTCCAGGACATGCATCTAAACTTCAAAGCCGCCGTGTTAGAAAGTCTGCTCTCCGCTGATGCTGACAAGCAGCACCAAAAAGCAATTCCCAAAATCCCGCCCCTGCACTTTTCATTTTCAGTTCCCCGCTATTGCTCTCCACCGTCTCACAGCTCATGGTTGGTTTTGAAAATACCTCTGGATCACAGAGAGTTTTCACCACGCAAACCAAGCCACGCGACAAATCATGTGGTGAATCTGACACTGTGTCAGAAGCGACGAGCTGAAATAAAATGAAAGAAATTCAAACGTCAGCAGCCCGATATTTCTAGGGTTGTATTTCTAGGGTTTATTGGGTAATTAAAGTTTAGCAGTGGCCATATGCTGCATGTGACTGGCAATGGCTCTGCTACAGAACCTTGACAGGGAACAGGTGAAGGAGAACAGACTCACTTGCCGAATGCGTTCCTTGCCATCTGTTCCTTGTTGTAAATAAAATTACTCATACATGACTTTAGCTTGGACAAATTTCCCATCGCAAGGCACAACATACATTACAGTGAAGCTCGATATAAGCTAATGTTGTCTTCAAGTCACGGAGTGATTATAATTACACACAAGAACACCATAAAAAAGACATAATTAGCATTGGGAATTGTCTAAGTTGGAGGCGTGTCGATTAAAGATGAATGATTTTGAAGCACTGCCTCCTGAAGCTTTGAAACCTTTGTGAATCTTTTGTTTTGAACCAGTGGCTCTGAGCATGTCTGTCTTAAAATGCCCAAAACACATGATTTTAATAAACAAGACTTTGTTACATCATAAGAAATTTAAAACATTTCAAATTATCAATGGTTCACAACAAGGGATGATCTCAGTGAAAACATAAACCAGTGTCTATGTGTTTTTTTGTTTGTTTGTTTGTTTTTTTACCTCAACTTGGATCAGTTTTATAGAGTAGACATTTTTAAATTAGCAGTTACAGTGGCTCTTATTTTAAAACAAATTTTGCAGAACAATTCGAGTTTCGAAGTTATCCTGTAGGAAATTGGTATTAATCATAATTGTTAAGTGTGAATGGTAAACGTACAGTTTATTTTTTCTTCATTTTGTGGACCATTGCTGAAGAAGTGGGTAACAGTTTATTGTAATGTCCAGTTGTCTTGTTATTATCAAACCATTAACTGCGACTTTTGCCTCAAACTCCTAATAATAGTTAGTGAGGTGGTTGAATAGTTATGTGAATATGTTCATGCACGTCATAATAGCATGCCTCGTAAGACTTATTACGAGTTCAATGCAACACGGTATGAAAGTAGGAACTTCCCAGTGTGACTTGAAGGCAGTATTTGGAGCAGTTGAAACCCGTCTGCTACCCAAGTCTACCTTTACCTAGTCAGCAATCAGTCTAGCAATCTGGACTGAAAATATAAAGCTTGTTAGTGCCAATCAATGTCTCAACTTTTGGGTAACAAGCCATTCTAAATCCTGCAGAGTTAGCTGCTGGGTTACAAAGAACAAGAGATTTAGTAGCCTAGTGCAACAAGGGCACTATCCCAAGCTTCTGCAACCATTCCAACTGACATTTTCCAGCAAGGACACAGCTAATCACCTCAATTCACCACTTTTCCCCCTTTTCATCTGAAGCCAGACCTTCTCCTTAGCTGCTAATCTGGATTTCATTGCGGTGGAGTTGTGTCTTACTTCTTGTATGCTGAACAAGGGAGATTTATACAATGACTTTAAGAAGGCTGAATCTCTCTGGCCTATTTTTCACCACATTGTGCTCTGAGGTAAAAGGAGCCCGTGACTTCAGATTGTAGTAAGTGCTATAAGCTCCAAAGAGGGTGAAAAGATTACATGTTCCCTTTCTTCAGAAATCCCGGTGTAATTAATCTTTGCCGGTCTCTTTTTTTTTGACGACGACTGCTGCTGTGTAGCGTACAGTATGCATGACTTTTAAAAACAAGCAAGAGCAGATGATGATCCAAAGCAATGGCCTGCCACGGAGATAATGAGAAAGTCACTTCCTATTGCAAGCTGTGAAAAAGATAGTTTAATTACGATGCCATTTTTAATTGAACATGAATTATTTAGAATCTGTGCATTAATGAAGTAGCACAAATATCATCCTGCACAAACCCTGTCATTTAACATGGCTGCACAATATCTTCTCACAGTCTCCAAAGATTCTCTTAGCATGTTGTAATTGTTTTTTTTTTGTAAATCTCTTAATTGGCACCACTGGTAACACGTTACAATAATGTTATAATCATTAGCATTAACCAACACAATAGCTAACATGTAACTAATAATTCCAAAAAAAAGTCAGAATTGTGATATAAACTCGCAATTCTGAGAAATAAACACAGTTGCGATTTAGATAGTCAGAATCGTGGGATATAAAGTCGCAATTGGGAGAAAGAAAAGTCTAAATTGTGTGATATAAACACAATATCCTGAGAAATAACTTTTTTTTGTCTTTAACAAATGTCTCAACACTGTAAAGTGTTGTAAAGTCCTACCAAAAAAAAAGGTTAACACTGGCTAGCTGTAGTTAGCAGCACTCCATGACGTACTTTACTTCAAACTTTTTTTCTCACTATCTCTCATATTTCACCTGGTCCAAATCTCCCTGAAATGACCCTTGTAGTTTTGTGAACAGCAATTTATGATCATCTAGCATGATCGGAGTAATACCCATAATTCAACCTGAGCTGTGGTCCTAACATATCCCATCCATCTTACTCTGATAATAAAGCCAATGATTGGACTCATAGTCGCTAGCTCTTCACAGGGTCCAAGTCAGAGCCCGACTTTCAATTTAAATTGAATTTCCTAATCAGAGGTGACTCTAGAGACTCCCATTTTATATTTTATCCGATTACTGAGTCACAAAGTCAAAGCTAACCTCTTCCTAAGTACCTAACGTGAACTCAGCTGGAATTTGAATTTCCCTGCCTATTACAACATGCTCTATGTGCTGTCGTAGCGCATTACACCTGGTGACATCAAAGAGCAAACGCAAAGCCATTTTAAACAGAGGGCACCTATTCTCTGTCCTGTCATGCACCGAGTCCCTCTCTAAAACCCTGACAGCGTGGACAGCAGTTAGCTTATCAAGTCTGACCCTGAGGGTCCTGGGAAATTAAGCCGCATGTGCCTTTTTTAGCAGAAAAAAATGGTAAGTGAGCAAATAACATTGTTCTACTGACATGATCTTAAAATAATTAGAATAATAATAATAATAGAAATAGATAAGAAAGGCTGTTCCCCACAAACAATAAAGATCATATTGAGATTCGGACACAGTAGAGTAAACCACAGCAACCAGTGTAGTCTAAATGATTCCCAAACGGTCTCCAAGTCATTTTTGTTTAGTGAATCAAACAATAGTTTAACACTTAAGTGTCTTAAATAAATTATTTGTTGTTTATATGATGTGTAGTTAAAGATTTAGAAATATTTGTATGAACAAATTAATCAACAAATAAAGGAATGACCAAACAAATAAACCAACAAACCAAAGGAACAAACAAATAACAATGGACAAGCAAAAATACACAATGCCACATTTTTTTGTTTGTTCATCAAAACAACTGAAAAAATTAAAGAACAAATGAGCAAAAAATAAACAAAATAAACAAAAAAAAATAATTAAACTGACCAAAAAACTAACAGAATTACATTACTTTTTCCAAATTATTACCCTTAAAATTTCTAAAATGCTACAAATCAACATAAAAAAACAATTAAACAAACAAATTACCAAAAATTACAAACAATATCACATTTCAATTATTGCATCATTAGAATTGTGATAGTGTTTCCATTGTCTTCCTCAAACGTGCTAAAGTGTTACAGATAACGAAATAGCAAAAACCAAACGACTAATTAAACTACTTAACAAATACAGACAAACAAACAACGACACCTCATGCTTTGTTTATTTAACCTTAGAATTGCAATTTTTCCAAAAACATCTTCCTAAAAACTACTGAGAAATAATTAAATCGTCGTTAAGGAATCATCATCCCAACACAGTCTCGAACTTGAGCAAAAGCAATCAAATCCCGCGTAATACATTCTCTCCTATTCTGAATTAATCAAAGTCATTTGTAAATCAAATGTATACATGCCTTTAAACCACCTCCAAAAGTGAATCGCCCAACTTTGTGTGCAGAACATTATTATGCGCTTTGAGCATCCAAATCTAAGGAGGAGAATTAGGATTCTAAACATGAGGAAAAATGCAAAAACAACAGCTGGATTTGCAAGCGGCGAAGTTTCTCTTCAAAGCACGATGCAAGATCCGCAGACAGCCAGCTCACAAGCTCACCAACTGGACTAAACCTCAAACAGCATGTAGGAACAAGTGGAATTAAAGCAGCTGCTGAGTTGAGAGATTGGAGTGACAGACATGTATTTAGCCTCCGGCTGTTTTTCACATGCGTCTGACTTTGTGCCCACTTTAAGAGGTCTCTTAATAAATAATCCCCACAAGGGGGTGCCCCCTACCCCTACGCTAACTATTTCCCAGTCGTAACTAAACCACAAATACATTTAGTCATTTAGAAACAAGTCTTTGAGTCAATCACTCACTGCGGGGATGTTACTTTACTTTTAATTCTTGCTATTTATTCTTAATGCAAAGGCGGGCACTTTATGTTCATTTCAAACTGAAATCCTCAGCAGGAGCTCAAGCTTTGACCATTCATGTGTCTGCTTGTTTTTTTTGCATCAACCACACAGGGCATTTCCACACCTGCAGAGCTTTACAATTTGGCATTTTAAAACCTGAAATAAATAAATAAGCTTCCATCAGAATTTTTGACACCAGTAGTTGGGGTTTTGTCAGTGAAAGCAAAAGTTACACTGACCTAAGCTGGCTACTCACATTTTCCTGCCAAACAAAGCTGATTACCTGTCATAACAGTGTAGAAAGAGCGCGGCCTGACAACCTGCTTATGTAAGAGCTGTGTGGAGCGGCTGGAAACGCTTCCATCCACGCACACCTGAGACTGATCAACACGGCCTGCTATGATGCAATAAGAGAGGGTGCTTAAACTAAATGTGTGCAAAAATTATGTTTTTTTAAGAAAATCTGAATCGGGCTTGACCTTAGTGTAATGCAAGTCCCAAAAATGTTTGTGAAAGGTCATGTTGTGTAGTTGCTATGCGGTTACTAAGGTGTGCTAAGTGGGTTATTAGAAATAAAACAAAAAAAGTAAATAAATAAATAATTGACAAAAACACAAAGTTCAATAAGTTAATTAATAAAATAAAATAAAAATATTGCAAAATATGTCATATTTAAATGAAAATAAAAATTAATATGTAAAAAATAAATAAATAAATAGTCAGGCAAAAATACAATACTAAGAACTGCATTAATATAAGGTACATTACGAAACATCTGAATGATATTTTCTAAAGATTTTTCTAAAGCCGTTAATAAGAGCATTAAATGACAGCAAGGTTAAAGGGGTCATCCGGTGCTTCAAGCACTTTTTCAAGCTGTTTGGACTGAAATGTGTGTTGGGAGTGTGTGTGCACAACCACCCTACAACGATAAACATCCACAAGTAGTTTTCTTTTCATTTAATAAAAATAAGTTACCCCTTCTGAAATCCAACCATTCTCCACTCTCACAATAGTTGATTGACAGCAGCATGTCACACAGACTGAACTGGTGTCTTACCTCAGACCCGCCCTGAGTGAGCCGCCCTGAGTGAGCCGCCATCAGACCGTTTGGTTCTGAAGTGAAATGCACCCTTGATCAACCGAAATGCGTTTATGTTAGCGTGAATCATTCATGATCCAGCCTCACCTACAGAAGCAGTGAGTATAATGTCTTTTAATGAGTCTTTTCAAATCGCCTTTCCTAATAATGTGCTAATTAGCAAGTTTCACTATGAATACGGCTAAAAAAAGATCATTCGAGAGCGCCTCAGAAAAGAGGGGCGGGGTCAGCGGAGCTCGTGAAGATTTAAAGGGGAAGTACACAGAACAGAGTGATTTTTAAAGAGCTGTTTATGACAGGGTAAAATGAGCGTTTTTAAAATTATCTTTGAGAAATTTAAAAAAAATATATATATATTACAAACTTTCCATTAAGACCCTAAAGAATCAAATAAGCTAGTGGGAAATTGGCTTTGTATAACTCCTTTAAGTGTTAAATTAAGCATACACGGCTAAATATCAACCATTACAAACCTAAAAACAAAATGTAGACTAATTATAAAATACATTTTAAAAATATATTACATTTAATCAACTGGAAATAAAATAAAACAAAATAAACATTGCATAAATAAAATACTTCCTATTTTAAATAAAATGTAAACGAAAAAAAAAAAAAAATACAATATTAAGAACTGCAAAATAGGCATCAAAATAAGGCACTGTATTAAACATTTCCATGAGATTTTCTAAAGATAATCAAAATAATATAAAATAAAATAAAATCCAGTAAAATGGCCTAAATTAAGTTGCTAGAAAAGTAAATCTCTTCTTATCAAGCTGCATGATTTCAAGTATCATTCAGGTCAGCATCTCTAATGGTGCAGGACAAATAGTTGGGAGTTTCTGAAACCCAAGAATAAACAATATCCACATTAATGCTTGACTTGGCAAACACCACAAATAAAAGTCTTTTTGCCCTGTTGGATTCAGTGATGCAACTGTTTTAAACCATTAGGTCAGGAACTGATTATCCACAGCTGATTGCCAGAGAAAACTGCACAGACTTTTCTGATAGGAAGCAGAAATATCCACATCACCCCCTGAAACTGCTAAAACAAGGGAAAGAAAGGACAAAAGTTGCTTGACTAATCATGAGCTCGAGTCAACACTTAATCTGACAAGGGACGGGGCTGATTTCACTAATGGTGCTAGGGAGGAAATGTCTAGTGGCACAGCCACGGCGCTTCACTGGGAATGAAAGTGTCTCCTTCTTGATTTGCTCAGACAACGTAATTATGCCTTGTGGTTCTCATCACGCTAGCCATGGCCAGGGATGCAGAAGGTTGGCACTAGGACAGTGGAGGGGGGGGTAAGGCATGCTGGGTAAGGGGTAGAGCCCTAGTGCCCCTTCAGATTACATTACCATCAGAGCAAGAGAATGGGCCAAGAGCACACATCCACACAAACACAAGGCGGGAAGAATTCGGTGCATCGCAAAGACATTTACATTACAAAAATCACCAGACATCACATAATACAAAGTGATTTGTGCAAGAAACAAGCTCTGCTTGGCAACAAAAACCCAACTTCCCCTAAAGCCATGCCCATGTTGTGTGTTTTTGGTACAATAAAGGCAGTTTTCTCTGAATGTGAGGACTGAAGATGACAGTCCTCGTATGAGTCCTCAGGCTTTCCTCATCCAATGAGCGAGTTCTGCGAGGGAACGGGAGATTACCAGCCTATGAGTGGATGTGGCACCAGCAGGAGCTGGAAGACGGGCAGATTTAAGCGCAATGATGTCTGCTCTGCAAGGTATTTCGCAATGGGGGAAAGCGGCTTATGTAAACTCAATCCAGCATTGATTATGTAAATGGCGCCAGCCACTTCTCCTTCGAAGGGAGGGGTCGAAAGGGGAGAGGCACTCAAGGGTACACACGCACCGATGGGGAGATGACACAGGACAAATTTCTGTCATCTGAAAGGAAGTAGTCAGCCAGTTTTGGAGATAATGCAGTATGATTAATGAGTAAAATACCATTAACGGCCATTCACAATAATAAGAATAACTATATTAGCATTCCACACCAATAAATGATAATGTTCTGTTTATTATAAGCACATGGTGCAGTTTTGTCCTGTGTTGCTTTAAATTTCTGAGAACATTGAAGTCATGAGGGTTGATTGGCTGCCAAGGTTTTTAATCATTCACAAATAAGGTTGCAAAGTGGCAGAAATTTTCTAAGAAATTCCAGAAATACTGAAAACGTTTTTTTTTGGCGGAAAAAGTCATGGGCTTTTGGTTATTTTGCGATTGTAAGACCTTTGAAATAATAGAAATCATTTGGTGAAGTCAAATGTCATGTAATGTGGTCAAGAGCTGCCTGAAACTACGTTCGCCGTGCATTTCTCTGAAATTAATTTAAAACCTTAGTATGAAGTACAATACTGAATTAATTTACTTTCATCCGAAACAGGGAAGTATGATGGGTAATGCAGTTCTTAGTGTTTATCAAAAAATTAAACAATAAAAACAATATATAAATATGTATATTATTTATTTATATTTTGAGCGTGTCAATTTGGTTTTTGTTGACTGGGCACAAATAATTTTCTAAATAACACGACTGTAATTCTTGTGTGAAAAAAAATTAAAAAATAAATAAATGTTTGTGGTTTTGCCTAAATGTGCATACCATAAAAGGGAAAATAAAAATAAATAAAAATAAATGCATATAAACAAATTACATTAATACTCCCAAATGTCAGTTGCCACAAAAAGTAACTTAATACATTGCTTAAAAAGTAACAATGAAATGTAACTAGTTATTTTATATTGAATAAAGCTGCATTTTATCTACAAATGCACTGGTATTAAAAATCAAAAAATGAAATGAAATATTATTTTGTCTAAAAATAATACAAATTAAAAGCATTTTAAATTTAGACAGCACCATAATGTAAAGCGTGAAATCTATATACTCAGATTTGAACATTAAGTTAGCTTAAGAATATGGCAAAGGCAAATAAATGTAAAAATAGGAGAGATGAGAATACAAACTAAATCAGATATCCCAAATGTGGGACCAATAACAGTACAGATATATTTTGTATCCCTAATTGCAATACATTACTCTCAAAACATGCCTAACACCAGTTGTCACACTCTGAACAGAGCGTATGGCTACAATGTGTGAATTATCTGCACGTGGAAATTAACACATTCATTTTTCAACATCATATTGCACAGCTGGTAGTCATTATGTATGATTCTCTCAGAGACAGCACTGAGTGTCCAAACATACACGCGGTGATTGACTCAGCAACTCGCTGCCGCCAACGTCCGTCCTTCTGTTTCCTTGTAGGACGAGAGTGGAGTGCTTCTCGTGATGTGACAGGAGCTAAATCTAGGAGCCCTTTTGAGAGCGAGAGGGCGAGCGTTTGTGTCACCTCCTCTGGGCTAATTACCCAGAATGATCCATCTGTCTATCTCTCGCAGGTCAGCTTCCTGTTTGGAGGCGGGTGCAACAAGAGCAAGGCAGGTGGGGCGCGTCTGCACGTGACTCCTCGAATCCCAGAGTCCATTAATCACACTTTGCCCGCCCACGGCTTTTCACGGGGAATCATGACAGCAACACGGCCTGCAATGATTAATATTTAACGTTGCATTTGAGAGTAAGATTTATGCCATCTGTCGACACGCCGCAGAAGTCCATCTCCTGGTTTGTGGGGTGACTCTCTGTCTGGACAGATTAGGGAAATGATTCATAACTTAATCTAGAGCTGAGAGGTCACCTCTATAAACCGAGTGACTTTGGCCAGTGTACCAGAATTGGAAAAGGAAAGGTGGGGTCGGCGGGGTGGATGGTGACTGGCGGCACAACAAGGGTGACACTGGTTTGGAAAAGACTGAATGTTTACAACAAACCAGGTGTGCTTGACACCATGGCACCGTGGTCTACAACATACACTACCCTGAACGACAGATGGTGGAAGACTCTGTGGAGCCAAAATGAAAAGAACAGGTATAAACACGCGGGAAAACAAACACATACATAGACGATCAAGATCATGGGTAAATATTGTCATTAAGGGTGTTGAAAGAAAACAGGAAACAGACTGTGTAGCTTAGCTCTATGTGTGTTTCCATCAGGTATGGATAGTGCAGGATGTTTCACAGATTAACACAGTTTTGACAGTACACACACTTTGGTTTACAGTTTCAAGAGAAATGAGGTTGACAGGACATTTCTGGTCTTATAATTAGGACTGGGAAAAATGCTTTATGTTCAATATTAATATAGGCTATTCTGTATTAAGTTGAGGCCGTTGTTGTTTGCTACTCTATGTAATGAATATTTCAAGAATTATAGAGACAGAGAGAATGATAGACACGCAGAGAGAAAAAAAAATAGACAGGAAGAGATAACAACAGATAGCTAGAACAATAACTATAAGGATAGACAGATAACTAGAATGATACAACAATAAAATGGTAGAAAGAATGATGGATAGATAGATAGATAGATAGATAGATAGATAGATAGATAGATAGATAGATAGATAGATAGATAGATAGATA
>JAUMHP010000070.1:14464086-14478770 GCA_032361065.1 Enteromius trimaculatus
ATAGATAGATAGATAGATAGATAGATAGATAGATAGATAGATAGATAGATAGATAGATAGATAGATAGATAGATTGTAAAAAAGAAAAAAAGAAAAAAGATAATTCTCTCTTGAACCAAGCCCTCGTTAAGACCTAATCTCATTAATAACCTATTTTTAATGGCAATAACGTAAATTTTGCTGTTGCTGCATCTAATTTCTAAATGTCACTTCCTCTTGAGTGAGCAGCCATTGATGTCCCTAGGGATGTGTGAACATTTCTTCAACTGAAAATTGCAGACTCTGACATTCCATTTGTGACAATACAGCAGAAACATTTTCCTGCCAGTCTTTGAGCCTCCTTATTATAAATAACCAGTTTTCAAACAACACATCCTGTTCTGCGCTTTCCACCATCTGCATAATCAGGCGAAGTGTCAAAAGACCCGAAATAATCTATTTATTATTCTGTCTTTGTTGCTTGAAGAGCAAAGCTTTTACCGAGGACATGCTAAGGTGAATTCAAGGTTTTATGCGTTGCCTGACAGAAGACGCTCACCATGTTTTATACACACATCTGTCAGTCCTTAAAAACATTATTTTCCCTATTAAAACTTACAAATACAGGATGTCTGTACACGTATTACAATATTAATCCTCTTAGTTCTTAAGTTGTTCTTAAGATGCTTGTTTCAGTTTTACCAAAGCATCTGCCTCAAACCAGTTGAATAAAAACATAAGCAATTAGAAAATAACAGGAGCGAAGGCGAATTACTTTGTGCCCCTTGTAAAAAATGTAGCATATATGCATTGACATTTACAGTATGGCAGTTGGTTTCCACATAAGAGTAAAAAAAAATACTATATATATATATATATTTTTTTTTTTTTTCCCATAGAAGAACATATAATCTTTCCTACAATAAACATATTTTTCTTAAAAGATATTTTAAGAATCTAAAGAACCTTCTTACACTATAACGGAAATGATCCATGGATGTTAATGGCTCTTCATGGAACCATAGATGGCTTAAAAATATTTTTATTTTGAAGAGTGTTGTGAAATTAAAAAACATTTAAAGTTGCTATAGTGAGTTATAAAGACATAACATCATACCATATGTATTTTTTTCTGCCAAATCTAAACTACCGGCCATAGGGGGGCGCTTGTGCATCTAAGACTTGCTGTGACTCTATGGAGAAGGGAAAGTCGGTAAAGTGAGAACTGAACAAAAGAAAAAACACAAAACTTTTTGCAAAGATTTAGCAAGTGTGTGTGTGTTGGAGAATTTGGGTTGCTTGGTAAGCCAGCGATTACAGACCAAATAAGCGGCTAATCTCTCATTGCGCTCAAAACGCACACGAATCAGAGAGCAGCTTGCCCTACTTAAAATATGGTTTACAATAATCTACAGTTCATGTTTACAACCACTCTTTATCATGTCAAAGCTTGGGTTTCACAAATATTGACACCCATGTCGAACTGAGCCTTTGGGATCGGCCTCCCAGGCATAACAGTCGCAGTACAGGTGTTTATTTTCAATCTGAGGCAGGTAGATACCTGTCGAAGAGAATAGGACGAGTCTGAAAGGGACTGAGGGGCTGGTGACGGAAGACTTTACATGAGAGTTGTCTAGACTTGCCCTCTCTGTCAACCCTTACCTTGAAACCAAGGTGCAATGACAACCTGAAACGTATACCTTGTCATCAAAAAAAAAAGCTACGTTACCTTTTGGCTAAGAGGGGGAAACAAGTTTTCCTCCATGTGCTGGTAATGAGGCAACGACATCCAGAAAGTACCAAGCCGGAAGACAGATGATTGATCAAAGTCTGACATTCCCTAGAGCTCGGTGGAGTCGAGTCATTCTGAACAATTTCGAGTTTAATCCCGAGAGCAAATCCCATAAAGAATGTGCACAACAAATGTATGCTGATCCCCCAAATGAGAGACGGGCCAGGCATAGTTTCTAACGAGAGCTGCACACCAACGCCACTAATCAACAAAACAGAAAAGAAAGATGGATAGGCTCTTCACATGCGAGGTAAAGTTCAAAAAAGCAGAATATATTATACACTAGTGTTCCAATCTTTAGGGATTAGTGGAGGTGTTTGGAATAGGCTGTAAAACAGTAACACTTGGAAAATACTACAATTTAAAGTAAGTGTTTTTATATATTCAAAAATGCTATTTATTTCTGTAAAAAGTGTTCTGGTAAAGCTGATTTATTATCATTGAGCTGATTCGCCGATATAAACTAAACTCAATCACTTAAATTATCAGAAGTAGTTATGAACTCGGTTAGTTAACCAAGAAATTCTGTCATTAATTACTCACCCTCATGTCACTCCCAAACAGTAAGTCCTTTTTTCATCTTCAGAACACAAATGAAGATATTTTTGACGATATCAGAGAGTCATCTGACCCTCCACAGACAGCAACACAGCTGAAATGATCCAGATCCGAAAACATAGTAAAAACACTGGTAAAACAGTCCATGTGACATCAGTGGATCAAATTCAGTTTTGTCGCGCTACAAGAATACTTTTTTTGTGCCAAGAAAACAAAAATAACAATTTACTCTACCGCTCTTCTCCCATGACTTACGTCTTCCACCTCTTTTAAAGAGTATCAGCTGTGTTGCCGTCTGTGGAGGGTCGGATGGCTCTCTGATGTCATCAAAAATATCTTCATTTGTGTTCCGAAGATGAACGAAGGTTTATTTTTGAGTGTACTAACCCTTTAAGCCATTTGTTTCCATTTCTTCATTGTTTCCATTTCTTTCGCTCATATCATATTCATATTCTACTTCTAGTCTCCTTTTTATTCTGTTTTATTTTATTGCTTGTTTACTTTTCTTTTAAATTACATTATTATATTTATCCACTGTACTTATTTTTATATTTAGCTTCTATTTCGCCGCTTTACTTTATTGCTTTCTTAATAATCTGTTTTTCAATTTGTTGGGGCAGTCGTGCAATACATTTCACTTCATGACAAATAAAATTTGAATTTGAATTTGAAAAAAAAAAAAAAAAACAATTATTTAAAATGATTTAGTAAACAAGTATGTTAGTTAAAAAAAAAATTAAAACTAATAAACCCTATTTACTATTATTTTGGTGCCTATAATTAAAATAGCTAAATGTAATTAGAAGGGGTTAGTAGAATAAGTTGACATACTTGCAAACATACTCATAGTCAGTGTGTTGTATGTTGTGAACCCATCCAAACCAAGTGTTAGAAACAGTCTACTAATACTCTAATGATGCTAGTTATCATGTAGTTACAAAGTTACTGACAGTAGAATGTCTAAAGTTGACTATTCAAATAAAGTGTTACCTCTACACGCTTGGTTAAATGTAGAATTGATGATTTAACTGACTGAAAAATATCAAGATAAATATCAAAAGGCTGTAAACATAAATGTTTACTTTTGCTGTTTAACTGAACTACATACTGTATGCCAGTTGAAAATTTGCAAATATGAATGCATTCTGATGTACCGTAATGAAAATAATGTGAAATGATTCAATAATCAGTTCTATTATAAAACCATCCACAAAACAAATGAAAAGCATCTCATCAGCGACAAATAGAAGGTTACATGACCCATCCCACTGCTCTTGAGCTGCCGTGAAGAAAATAACCTCAAATTGCTGTCACACATCGAGGTTGCATTTGTTGAGCGGCGCGACTGAGTTTCCTGATTAAAATTACAGACTATTAATCTGCTTTGTTATGCTGTGTGTGAAGCTGTGTCCAGTATAATGAGACACTTATTGCGGGCTGCAAAGGAACCGAAAAGCCAATCCGTGTTTATTCAAGATATCTTTCACTGACACGGATCGTGGACAAGAACAAAGCGCATAAGAAATTGAACTACCCTTGTACGGTTTCCTGAAAAAAAAGAGAAGACATAGAGATGTTTGAGTGATTGGAACAACAAATTGGAGCAGAGCGGTCAAAACCGCCTAAACTCAGGTTAATGAACATTAGATGTTAACAAGTTTCTCAAAGTCAAAGTAATTACAAGAACCACTTATCCGTGTCATCTCTTTTCAAATTAATCACAAAGCCACACTGAAATTTTTAACGGTGGAAAATTGGTGCAAAATAATGGCAACAAAATGCTTAATATATGCACACCCATTTGATACCGGCCCACCGTGTCCGCTTGCAGCCTCGGGTTCTCTCCTCTCATATGCGAGCTAATTAGCATAGCATCTGGGCCCAGCCACGCAGGGAAATGGTACCATGTAATGAGTCAAACGGGCCCTGGCAATCATATTAAGCCTGCCGCTGATTGAAAAGTAAACAAAACAAACACTTTCGGTGACGCCTACCAACAGAGGGAGTTTTTGTAGCATACGAGGGAGTTTTCAACTTCTAAGAGGCGTCAGGAAGTAGTACAATTTGTAGTTTCTAAACATACAATTAAAACCAAAGCATATTAGGTCTAAATGGTTCCTCTGAATATTAAACCGCAAACAGGCTAAATGTAAAATCAGGATGTTTTGTTTCTTTTTAGATAATCTACAACAGGCCAAAAATATACACTCTTCTTCAAAAGTTTGGAAACACTCCTGGCAAAGTGTGGTTTTGGATGATATAAGTATAAATCCTTATAATTTTTTGGTGCAAATACTGTACATTAAAGTAACTTGACATTATCATTAAAGACCAGCAATAATCATTTTAATTTTGATTACATAATAATGGCAATATATACATGTCAAAGTTGAGCTACTGTGAGAGGAACTGGACCGTGATGTCCGGAAGAAGTGTGAATCATCTTTGGGCAATCCTTCAGGAGGCTTGGAGTAATAGATCAAGTCAATGTTTGAATAAACTGACAGCTCGGATGCCCAGATTATGCAGAGCTGTAATAGCTGCTAATGGTGGATATTTTGATGAATCAAAAATGAAAAAGGATACATGACAATATTGTCCAAAACCCCACTTTTCCATGGCGTTTCCAAACTTTTAGAGGGCAGTGTAGTTTGGTTTAACTTCAAGAAATTATAACAGAAATGTATTACTAATGTATTAGAATGTACTTCTCAACAACCTTAATATTTTAGTTTAATTATCTTTTTTAAGAATATCTAAACTGCCTTGACAAAATAAATAATTTATTTACATGTTAAAGATTTACTAACCTGCTAAAGTTTTCATAACCAACATTTTAACAAATAAATTTATTACATTATAAAATACTAAATCCTGCAATATTTAAAAAGACAGAAACAGAATTAATAAAACATTTCCTGAGGCACTATCATTGTTACAAATCGTTAACATTTTTATTAATTCGAATGATTAGACATCATTTTTGATTATTAAAACCATTAAAACGGATTTCACAGAGCCCTAGAGTATGCAGAGAATGAATCAAGCACCGCCGCCCAATTCATTTTAAGGAATGTCAATTCCACATACGGAGTCAAGGGTGTCTTTGATGAGGCAACCGCCGGGCCAAAAACTGTTCATCAGATCCTGGAAAGCATAAGTGGCAGGATTTACGAGTGCTTTCGTCTCACCCGTCACACAGTGAAGCACTAAAAGGCCCAAAGGCCAATTGTCTTGCCAAGTGAGAGGGCTGATAACTGAAATGTTGGGCCCACGTAAGCCACCCCACGAGCTGCTCTTTGAAAACCGTCGACTAAGTCTGCGGGTGCTTCCTACCTGTCAATCAAAGCGTCGAAGGGATGCGAGCTGACGGGCCATCCTGTCACAGCGCTTTGTGTCACCTCCCGTCGAGAAGCGTTTGAGAGGCTGATGAAGCTGTTGTGACAGGAGGTGCAACGGGCACCTAAAGGGAATATAGCGAGATCCTTTTGCTCTCTTATAGGGCCACTACAAAGTAACTCTCAGACTTTGAAGAAATAAAAAAAAAACATTTTATCTCCAATTCCCACTTTTAGGAGTTTTTGCTAATACCCAAGTACGCACGCAGATGTAATTAAATATGCACTATACGCGCTGTGATGCTAAAAGGTGCAAAGCTTTATTTCCCGCCTCCCTCTATGACGCAGACGGAGCCGACTGGATATTTTCCAGGAGGTTGGCAGAAGCAGCAGACAGCCGGCAGATCAAAGACGGAATGAGAAGAATAACAGGGAGCCATGTTACAGACTCCTGGGTCGATTGAAGACAAATGCATCCCTAACAAGCCAATGATGGAGGCCAGAAGACTCTCCAGAGCAGGCAAAGCCTCAGTGTAACAATCGTGATATTGACTCATTTCTCATTCGTTCCCTGGCCTCTAGAAATAGATGTCCTGAGCAGCCTCAGTGGTTTGATGAAAGAGTAAGTCAATGTGATCTAATAAGCACAAACACATTGACCGCAATGAACCAATATTTGCATTGTGCTCAGAGCGGATGCAGTTGACAGGTACAGAAAAAACATCCACAAAGGATCATGTCAACGCAATTGACCCTTCACTATAATTTCCATTTGGTTACCGCTTACAGAACATCTCATTGGAATGAACCGAGGACTTCGTTCAAAAGTTTGGAGATTTATAATGTTTTTGAATGTTTTGCGTTTATCTGAACAAAAATACAGTACATTTTCGTGAAATATTATTACAATTTAAAACAACTGGTTATATTTGTATACATTTTAAAATGTAATGCCGAATTGATTATTTTTTTAGAATTCTCTGAAGATCAAAAGAACAGCTTTTTTTGAAATATAAATCTTTTGTAACATTTTCAATGTCTTTGCCCTTGCTTTTCTATTGTATAATTCATCTTTGCTGAATAAAAGTACGAATTTCTTAATCTTTTTGGCCCCACTTTATATTAAGTGTCCCTAATACCTGTGTACTTCTATAGTAACTAGATGTGTACATGTATTTAATAACCACAATGTAAGTACACACCAGTACATACATAGTATCTACAGCTGTAATATTTCTGTAACTGCACACATGTAACAACCCACAGAATGGTGTGTGTAAGTACAAATGTGTAACATTTGGTAACAACACTTCTTTCACTTCACTAAGTAGTCATGTAACAGGAATTACATCGCTATATTTTGTAACAGCAGTATGTATAAGAGTAACTGGAACAGGGGGTGATCAGGGGGTGTAGTTGGGTAGGTTTAGGGATATGTAAAGTGGTTGGAGTTGGTGCACCTCTGTAATACCAGTGTATATACATGGTAACTCCTCAGTAACTGCCCACTTAATATAAAGTGTAATATTCTGGACACCAACCACAATTTATATGTAAACCCTAATTTACTGCCCGCTGCTGTGTAACATCAATGTAATTACATGCTAGATCCATAGCAATTGTTTATTTAATATAAAGTGTAACACTTTCATTACCAAAAAGTGTTGTGTTACCAACGTCCTGTTACACATTTGTTCTTACACACATCATTCCGACGGTTGTTATATGTGTGCAGTTACAGAAATATTACAGCTGTAGATACTATGTACCGGTGTGTACTTACACTGTGGTTACATACTACTTACACATCTAGTTACTATGTACGTACACAGGTATTAGGGATACTTCATATAAAGTGGGACCATTTTTTTTTATCTAACTGACCATTTTTAAACAGCAAGTGAACATATTTTCAGTCAAATGCTCATGAAATTGCTATTTTTACATTTGCTGGAATTAATTTTTCTTCTGCCATTCAAAAAAACGCTACAAATTAGCACAATTTAAATAAAGTTACTACAATTGATGTTAAATTAATATCACTTTACTTCTTCATGTAATGTAGGTGTTCTTCTTTTATACGAACACGTGCAAGTCTAGGCAGCTTGTGTCATTATTATTAGTGACCCAATTATAATTTTTGGCCATGTTTTAGAATAATGCAAAGCTACATTCAACAGCTGTAGATCCTCAGATCCTCCTTCTAATTAGATTAGAAAATGCGTTTAAAAAAAAAAAGAAAGAAAATCTCAGTCACAACTGCTTACGATTTGTCAAAAAATTTTTTAGCATTTTTAGCCAATTACCTCATTGCATCTGTATGGTTAATTGTCTAAACACACTGACGCTAGAGACAAAAATGAGTAGTTTATTTAAATATTTAGTAGGTTTCCTGACTGCAGACACAAAGCTGTGAGCGTGCAGAGTTATGATGAGCACAATGACTCATCCGGTGACACTTACTCAGAGTCAGAGTGCAGCCGGCTGTTTGCCAAGCCTCTTGCCCCAAGAGGCTCCTACCTGCCCGGTCACCCCATGATAGATGTCTTGCTGGGTGCTGACTGGACACACAGAGGAGGCCCATAGGCCAGAGGCTGGAGCTAAGGGCTGATCATAACCCGCCTCAGAGGAAAAAAAATGCTCCATGACGTTTTGCAATGACAAATAGCAAAACTGGTTAGGAGCTGGATTAAGCATACCAGCAAATAATTGTGGGACAATGATTTTTAAAGAGGTGTAACGTTGTAAAATCAGTTCATGTAACTATGATATTCTGCTGTCTAAATACGGCTTGCGTACTTCCATAAATGTGTCTAAGGGAAGTTTTCCACTTTTTTTATCCTTTCCCAGCAAGAATCATAAGTTCAGTCATTTATAAAAGTAATAACACACCTCTCCTCAACAAGCCGTAAGATTTGAGGTATTACTCAACGGCGTGAGACAAGTTTAACAAGATAAGCTTCTCGGTTGCATAAAAAAAATAAAAGTACGCATCCACATCTAAAGCGTGAGCACCAAACATTATGAAATATCTTATGAGATAAACATTTCCTGTATACTTCACCCGAACAGCAAAGACAAAACCCAGTCATTTTTCTAAATATGATGGCAGCTTTTACGTACGCACCAAATCTAAAGGCCAAAGCAGGAAATAAAGGATGAGGATAAAAAGACAAAAGCAAATGAGATGGGAGAACATGCTGGGGAAGGGATAACACGACTGAGAACGGTTATTGAGATGTGGAGGAAAACAAACGAGGCAGCATGGAGGCAAAAAATGAGCCAAATAAGACAAAATGGCTGAAAGCATCTGACAGTCCTTCTCTTGTCTGTGTTATTCTCATTTTCTCCATCTGTCTTCCCTATTTCTCATTTTCTGGGGTTGGATAATAAACAGAGGGGAAAAAAGAATGAGAAATAGACAGAGAGGGCTGTGTGCTGCAGTGTATTTGTGAGTGATAGTCCACACACCGAGACCTATAATCATTGTCTCCTTTAATTAAACACTAATGCTGGGCAGTGGAAGTAGAGAAATGCTGACATTTAATATACAGGAGTGAGACATGATGTCCCAGATGTGCTCAATTGGATTCAGGTCTGGGCCAGTTCATAGCATCAATGCCTTCGTCTTGCAGGAACTGCTGACACACTCCAGTCGTATGCGGTCTAGCATTGTTTTGTTACATGTGGTCTCACAAGGGGTCTGAGGATCGCATCTCGGTACCCAATGGCAGACAGGCTACCTCTGGCGAGCACACGGAGGGCTGTGCGGCCCTCCAAAGAAATGCAACCCCCACATCATTACTGACACACTGCCAAACCGGTCATGCTGCAGGATGTCATCAGTCAAAAATCATAGGAACTGAGAAGTGGTCTGCGGTCACCACCTGCAGAAGCACTCCTTTATTGGGGGTGTCTTGCTAATTGCCTATAATTTCCACCTGTTGTCTGCTCCATTTGCACAACAGCATGTGAAACTGATTGTCAATCAGTGTTTCTTCCTAATTGGGTAGTTTGATTTCAGAGTGTGATTGACTTGACTTGTTGTTTAAGTGTTTCTTTTATTTTTTTGAGCATTGCATATTCTCAAAAATATATATATTATACTCTAAAACAAACATATTTACTCTAAAATATAGTCGTCCTCTATGTGTAACCTGTGTAAGCTGCTTTCTTCTGTGGAACAGAAGAGAAAACATTTTGAAGAATCTTTCAACTGCTTTTTGTCCATTTAATGAAAGTCAATTGGAGTTTTGCACAACTGAAGTTGACTGCATGGAGATATAAAGAATTACTTTTATCACTGATGCAAGGATGTATAAAATTTACCAAAAGTTAGCGTTCTAGTTTGTGCAGGGCAGACTGCAGTCAGATGCAAAAGTCCTGCTGTATAAGAAACGTCTACCTACAGCATTTATCAATGTAAGTGAGAGAAGCATATTGTGTGTGTGTGATCTTTTGGCATTTTCTGTAAGGAAGATTTGACACATGAACACCACCAAACTGCATTGGTCCGAGGTGACACCACCATTCTCATGCTAAGGGGGGTGTAGGTGAATGGTTTTGGTTGTGTGTTCCCTCCGTGGACATTTCTGACCGGCTAGGTCAGCCACAGAGCTGAGGTATTCAACCCAGACGTTTCGCCTGACTGGCCAGGAGACCGCTTTTTGAGCAAACCACCCCGACACTGTCCAAATCCTTCCTTACAGTAAAAAAAAAAAAAACAACAACTGTAATTTCAGTGTTTATGAGCCATGAATCACTTGCATGTCCCTGATAAAACTCCCTCTCCCCTGAGAACATTTTCTTACATTACAGAAGCTTTCCAGTTCATGAGGCAGCATTTTAGAGCCGTGCCTGACCTCGTGCTAAAATGGTAGTATCCTTCACTTGGGAGGAAGACAAAGTGCAGAGAGATGCACTTGTGACACCGGGCAAACATGAGGCCAAGGTCTACGTGAATATTAGAAATTCACGAGGCACTTGTCTTAATATAAAGTAAGTCAAAAAGGCCTTTGCGAAACCAAAATAAAGTCATCCAAATCTAAAAAGATGTGTCAAACACGGTCATGCAAAGTTTGACCGTGATTAATTCCAACTAACAGTAACGTTTTTAAATATACTTTTATATTGCAATAATTTTCACATTCAAACATTAATGTGCAAACAACATGAAGACAGTACATTTTGTAATATTTGTATATAGTAAATGCAATAACTGTGAATACTGTATACTATGAATTAATACTTGCTATATAATTAACATAAATATATTATGTTTCTATATTAAATTTTTCCAAGTTACAGTACAAATTTTAGCTCAATTGTTCTGAATATAATGCAAAACTGGGTCCCAATAGTTACATTAGTTATTTGTTTCCTTTTCATTTCAAAAGTAAAATTTGACCTGGACCGACATTCACCAGAATATGCTGAATACTCCCCCCCCCCCCCCTTGATATAAGTATTATATCAAGTATTAAGCCAATAATTAACAACATGTTTAATGTCAGCACAGACCCCCCGTGAAGATACTCCCCCTGCTGAAGATAAATCCCACTTCAAGATAGATGCCAAGCAAATTGCACTGGCATTTATTCTGTTATTTTAGGTTTAAAAGAGAAGGAATTTAAAAGAATTTAACTAACACTCCACCCACAATCAACCCCGCCTTCTTTCGTCCTCAAAGTCCCCTCGATTCTCCTCTCAGCTTAGCAGAAAGAGAGGCTGGTGACGTGAAGGAGAGGGATGTTTTGTAGGTCAGGGATGCCACCTCATTTACAGTCTAGCAAGCGTGCGAGGACACGTCTCGTTAGGGGCCAAAGGGTTCACTCATGCATGCTGCATAAGAGGATACGTCAGGCTGGTGAGCTTACAGGAGATGAGGAGAAAAAAAGACTCAAGAGCCTTAGAGGGCAGGAGAGGTGCTGAGGTCAATTAAAAACCAAAACAGAATAAACTCGACTGTGGACAATAATTGATATAAGTGTCATATTTATCCAGATTTCAATTACTAAAATATCTAACAAAATATATTGTTTAATTTTTTGAAACATTCAAAAATTCCTTTTTGAAGGAACCCAAAACTAAAGTCATTTGCTCACCTTCATGTTCATCCAAACTTGTAGGATTTCTTCACATCACGCACAATGCACTTTTTTTCTTTACAATCTTCTCGTTGTTGGTTTTGTCACATGTAAGCGAACTCACTGCTGCTGCACTGAGACGTGCGAGCGCACTGGGAGGACTAGTCGCTTTTTTGTAAAAAATGTCACCAAGGGGGTCGGAAAAGACACTAAACCTAGCGACAAAGTCGATAAGTTGGCAACACTGCTTCTTCCATTGTCAAAGTTAATGTGTATTGTGTGGTTACGTAACGTGCAAGGTCACACGATCTCAACCGCGATTAAGACGATAGACCAAAATCTCTAACGGTTGACAAATTTCTACCGGTTAATCGTGTCTACCGGTATATCACCCACCCCTACCTTTACAGTATGTCCCAAGCTGTCGGTTTTGACAAAAAATTAAATAAAAATCTTGTTGCAAAATTGTACAAACATTTTGGTCAAAATCCCATGTCATGATACAGGCTATTTAAGACAATATTGGCTGATTAGATGGCAATGCTAAGCTAAAACACTACATTTTTGCTCTCTTTCTCTTCATTGTTTCCATATCTCAGATCTTAAATACATAAAATATTACCTTTTTAATATTCTGTTAAAGAGTGAAGAAAATACTATACAATCCTTACTAACAGTTGCCAAGTTTTTACTTTTCCAATATAAATAAGACCAGCCTACCTTTATAACTGAATATAAAGTTATGACCAGTCTGCAACCGGACCCAGTTTTTTATTTTCCCTTTATATGGGTGTTATACACCCACCCCGTCCCCATAAACACGTATACAGGTTAGGAACAACACAAGAATGAGTAAATCATGACCATCATTTTTCATTTTCCTTTAAAAGCTGACTGAGGAGTCAGTTTAAAAAAAAAATGTTTTGTGTTGACTTGGATTTTAAACTAACAAAAATCCCAGGGCTCCATACGTCTATTTCAGACATGTGATAGAGTTAAAGTTCAATTAAGGTTGCTCTCCTTTAAATCTAGGAATATTTAAAAAGACACACCCTGTGGCAAAACAGACAAGCATTGTCACCAGCTGAATAAGTTAGTTACTGTAATCAAGTTAATGTGTGGATTGAGCCGGCTAATGAAGTTATACTGAGCGTCTGCTACAGGGAGCGAGCGATATTTTCATCAGACAGTGAAGCTTTTTACTCCCCCCGGGACAAAAGGAAACAGACACAGCACTATTTGTTATCTGGGGCATTAATGACCACCCTGGGAACCTGACTGCTGTGGGCTTATACACACACGTGTGTCTGCACACACTCTTAAAGCTGGCCGGGAGCAAAGGTGAGCAGCTTGATGAGTCGAGGACTTTCACTGCTGAGAGCAAAGCCACAAACATTACTGAATGTGAAGTCAGTCTTCTGCACATTGGTTCTTTCAAACAGTTTGTTCTAAAGAAATGATTTCTAATAAAGCCATATGCAGGCCATGAAGGGTGTTTAATGCAATGTCAAGGTTTCTGGTTGAGTTTACTGCAGGTTCAATTCATAAACATTAACTGATTAATTTATAAGCTTTAATTTTTGATTAATGAATCAGACATGCTTGAATAGTTCATGATTGGTTTACTGACACATTTAGTTGGACCATTATGGACCATTTTGAATCAGATGTCGGAAAGAGAGTTCAATGATTCAAAAACCGTTTGGGCCCTTCAGTCCACATCGGTGATTAAATCATTCAGGTTATGTAAACTAGCAAAAACAAAACAAATAATGATAATCATATTGAATCATTGTGTTGCTGACTCCAAAACAGCTCAGGCTGATTTAGTCCGATGTGTGAAAGAAGAATTCAGACTTGGCTTTGTGAACCAGTTTTGACCAGCGAACCAAGGAAAGTTCACAAACAGGACCTTTCATACATAGTCAAAGGATATAAAACGCATCTCTTTAACTGAAGATCTGTGAACAAATCTCTTCCTTTATACGCCACCTCAAATAAATATTTATGAGCTAATAATGAAGAGATTAGGGGCTGCTCTGCTTGCTCAGTTCCGGGATTTGGTCTGTGGAATACCACTTGAAATCCCTGGGCAGAACCTCTGGCGCCACTCAGGCTCAGTGGACCAGAACAAATCCAAAGCACCACAGTCATGAATGTTATGTAGCATCCCAACGCTATACGTCATGGGTTCGGGCATTAATTCATCGCCGACAGTGCAGGACTTCCAGTGTCTTAGTAAAGCTGTTTGAGTTAATACTGCTAAAAAAAAAAAATAATAGCTTTAGCTGACCTATCCTCAATAAAAGAAATCTAAAATCTCTCCTTGTAGCAGTACCAGAGGAGTGTGCACATACCGTGGAGTCCCATTTAGTGCTAATGGCAAGAACTGAAAGTTTTAACTCAACACACAGAAAAGGCTTGCGCCAAACCTCTGAAGTTTGGTTACATTCATATGTCCTGAGGTCTGACTTATTGACTGGCCTTTGTAATAGGATTATGGCTAAGTTTGGAGGGGGCACCCAGAGGTGGATAAGACATTCTTTTTTTTAAAGATGCTGGAAAACCAGAACACAGCTGCCGCTGGTTAACCTTGAGTGAACCTGGTCCAACTGTGCTCAATGCACCGTGATCAAACACAAGGAAGTAGCTGAAGTAAAACCAACCTGAGACATTCTTCAACGCTAATTAAAAATAAAATTAGCGGATATGCAGTAAAACAAAGAAAATGTGTGACCTTTAATATGCAATGTATTGAGTTCATAATTTCAAGGTTTGCTAGGATAGTGGCATCAAAAGTATGAGCTGGAATTTTAATTACTATTTCACATTCACAACTATTCTTGTCAACTGTAGTTATTAAATTAAATTAAATTAAATTAAATTAAATTAAATTAAATTAAATTAAATTAAATTAAATTAAATTAAATT
>JAUMHP010000070.1:14486579-14503908 GCA_032361065.1 Enteromius trimaculatus
AGTCTATATTAATTTTTGTATAATTAATGTATTTAATATATTAATTTTTTTAAAGACAAATATGTGTGTGTTTGTGTGTGTGTGTGTGTGTATTAATTTATATATACACACAATAAATATAGGCCTATACAGTACACACATATGTATTATGTAAACACAAACTTTATTTTGGATGCAATTAATCACTTGATAACATTACACACACAAACACACACATATATATACATACATAAAAGTGTAACAATGCAAATAGGTTCTCTGTAAGAGGTAGATTTAGGGTTTAGGGATAAAATATAATTTTTGGAAGTATAAATGTCAATGGTACGTCCACCACAATTTACAGTGTGCGTGTGTAAATATATAAACAGATGAGAACCTGTTATGCAATGCAAGACTACAACTTTCCATACAGTAACAGGACACTTCATTAGAAAGGGCTGTTGCTCACATGGTGGTTTCATATTTCATTGCGTTAACTAAACAGCGAGTGCTGACGTTAGCAGTGGGCGTGCATAAACGGTGACCCGTAACCTTTCTTTGCTTATTTAACTCTGCAAATGGTGCGCAGCTTGACAATGGCTGACTGTAATTGGGCAACAAGACAACTTTTAGGAAATCAAGATGACGAGTGCTGCAGCTAAAGCCGTTTGCTTGCCAGAGAAGGAAATAGCCGAGAGGTTTGGCGCACATCCACTCCTGACCCAGCGTCATATGATGAGGGAAGAATAATTTCAGTGGATTTCTGAAATTCAAACTAAATCTACTCGTAGATCGATGCCTGAGACTACGTAACTCGAAACTTTCCCATAGGATCTTTGAGGAGTGACAAAGGCTGTGGATTATGTATCCAGAAGCATGGGCGGTAACTTTCTGCTTGGGTGTCACGACGCCGGTGTGAATGAGAAAGAAATCGACAGGCAGCGAGAGGCCTACCAGATGGGTGTGTTTATGATGAGATCTAACAAGCATGACAGACTGCATCTGTGATCTAGCGCTTCTGCTCACTGCCAATAATTGCTGAAAAGTGCCAGAGTTTCTAGAAGTTGGAATCACTTTGTGGAGATATTTATAGAGGTGGAGTAAGATGCGTTTGTGCTTTCAGACAGAAATGGCAAGGAATGCACAATATATCATGATCTTGTCAGTATTGGTTATTGTTAGCATTTCGTACAATGACCAACATGAGATAAATTAGACCAATACTAGAAGACAACAGAGCAGCTTTTTAAAATAATTTTTTTATTCAAGTATGTATAAATTCATATTTAAAAACAGCTGAATTTTGAAATAAGTAAATAAAGAGCATCTTTTTCAATAAACAAATAAATATTTATAAATATAATATAGTAGCTTTTTGCATTAAATAAATATATTTTTTAAAGAAATATATTTTATAATTTAGCATGTTTTAATTTATAAATAACTAAAATAAATATTAATTTCAGTTATTGCTGTTTTTTTTCAAGAAATATTTACTGTTCACTATTAAAAAAATACACAAGTTAATCTGCTTTATTTTAAATACCTATGTTGATTAATATTTATTTATATTTATATATATATAGTTTTTTTTTGTTTGTTTTGTTGTTGTTTTTTGTCAAAATATGTATTTGGTGGATATATAATCAAATGATATACAGATTCTGTATGAGTAAAAAAGTAAAAGTAAACATCCCGGTGAAAAAAAATAAAACATAACACATTTCCCTCAATTTACAATGAAAGTGAAGACAAGGAAATCCAAACGTATTCTAAATCCTTCCCTGAGGGTCACATAACACGAAGAGCAAGATATTTTATGATCATATTACATTCATATGAGTCCAGATAAGAGCCTGGATGGCTTTCTCCCACTATATTTCACACCTGCTATATTTCATGTCTCTATATCAGAAACACATGGTTCATAAAGTGGGTCCTTGTTTGATGGAGTCTTAGTGAAATAGACTTTCCTGGGCTCATGGATCAATACGACTTTAATCTCTGCTGGATGGGGCCACCGAGAGACTGAGTATGGAGAATAAGGGCAGGGACGGTGTAAATCTCTCCAGTCTGTCAGAGCAGCAGAAGGGCCAAGATGAAATTCAGAAACCTCCAGAATTCCACCACAAACCTCATCAGTACATCCCTGAGAGTTACGAGACAGCTGGGTGTATGTTCATTTGATAGCACATAGATATTACACAAAAGCCAGTATAAACAAACTAAATGCTAATCAGAGAGAGCACAAACTAATCTAAAACCTAAAAGCTGAGGGAAATGGGTATTTTTGCCATAAGCCAAGTTACAAGCAGTCTTTTCTCCATTATGTATACAGTCTGGGAAATACTATGAGAGTTAAGAGAAACACAAATAGCAGAAGAGGGAGAGGTTGAAATGAAATGAAATGAATGAATGAAAGAACAAAGAGTCACGCAACCACAAAAGATCTATTCTACTGAGAGGACATTTTACATCCTCAGATCACTGTACTTGCCAGGAACTGGCAAATCGGATAAATGATTCAGACAAGAGCTCACCCCATTTGTATAAAGAAAGGGTACAAAGAAAATGCCACCAGGCTATATAGATTATAAGAAAGCATTGAAACGAGCAGAGACCTTCAAAACAGGTCATGAAGACAAAAGACCAGCACAAAGACTTGCAGAGTGTTGCATCGCAAGTATCACTGCAAAACAAACAAAAAAAGAGAAAGAGAGAGCAAGAGAAAGAAAGAAGTTTAGGAAAAACCATTGCAGACCTAAAGGCTAACACTCTTTATATTGTGGCCTATTAGATACAGTTGTATTAATTATACACCCGGAACACAAAGCACATGTAACTAATGTTAAACTGAGGGCCAACTGTGCAAAAAATGTAAATCCATCTATTTATGTTACCTTCTTCTTTAATAACCGTTACGATGCTTTAATTTGTTAACAATGAAGGCTGATTTAATTAGAAAAAGGTCAAAGGGTTATGCATTTTAAAGTTCCTTAACTAATTTGTAAAGCAATGCTGAAAAGAAGTCTCCCAGCATCCTAAAGTATTTAAATCGTTTTGAGTTTAACCATTTATGTGGCAGACTACATTTCCTCATCCTAAGTCATTAAGTGCTTTGATCGAACATGACTGGTTTCCAACCTCAACAACCTTAATTAGCGGATCACTGAGAAAGTCGTAGCACACAAAGAAGAAAAAACATGCTCCGTGCATTCATGTCCTTGGCTGTTGTGCCATCTCTCAGAGAAGATGTTTCAGGAGCTGAGGGGCTCTTGAGTGACTGGCTTGTTTCTAATGACAGAAAAATCGAATGAAAACGCAAAAGCAGAAGGTGCTTTAAAGGCAAGAAGACCTGCACTCAGAGGGCCTAACCACACCATTACAGACCAAACACTGCCCTTTCAAAAAATACTCCTGAAAACCATCAGAATGAAAGAGCTCAAGAATGAAATCAGAGAAAAATAACCAGTGGCAAATAAGTGAACTGTAAAGATAAACTTTATTATTATTATTAAGGTTATTGACAGCCAGCACCTGCAAAGTTTGAAATAACTTCCACAGCAGGTAGATAAAGCTAGGAGGACAGTATATCAAAAACAAAAATGTGTTAGTTAGATGTCTTACCAGCAATTTTAGTTCTGAATATCACAAAAACAATAATAGTAAAATTAAATTTATTAGGGCTGTTAAGTCGATTTATCACATCCAAAATAAAAAGTATTATATATATGTGTGTGTGTGTTCATATGTACATACATGTGCATATGTACATGTAAAAGTATATGTAATATATATATATATATATATTTTTTTTTTTTTTTCTTAACTACATGTATATGTGCTTTTATATACATATACATATAAATGTAAACAATACACACATATGTAATATATTTTGTAAATAGTATTTTGTATGCTATAAATCGAGCTGACAGTCCTAAAATACATAAAAACTTTGGGGTCAGTCAGTTTTTTTAATTGTTTTTTAATTGTAATTTCATTTATAGGCTGACATCACTGACAACCTTGGTAAAGTCTATTGCAATTGCTTTTTTGCAAATGGAAAAAATGCTCCTAAATGGCAATTAACAACATCTGTGGAGATTTTGCTTGCAGTTGGCACTTGGCAGGTGTTCATTTGTACCCTGGGTGGATATAATTCAAAAAGCCGTTGCAGAGACGCCCTTTGGTCTCAATCATTGTTTACCATCACCGCTGAAATTACTGTGCTTAAAAATAAAGTATATTCACCACCCACACAGTGTAAACACCTGCAATCCTCTGATACGTGGTGCTGCTCAACAGACACTAAACAAAGTTAAGGCAAAAAGCTTCCTGAAAATGAAAATGAAAGAAATGTAGCCTCGGGCATTAGTGCTTGTAAGGAGGAGAACAAATCATAGAGCGCACTGTCGGGATGAATTCAAAAAAGCTGCACCTGGGTAGGCTGGATTTAACATGGGAGAATCTAACCGAGCTGAGTACTTCCTCTAGCAAAACTCATGAAACTTAAGGGCAAGCCGAGGCTTCTAAGTGCCCTCCTGTTCCAGAGTCTATGATGATCTATTTCACTGTCATTTTCACATCTAAACACCAGCCTCAGATCCTATCAGAGCCAAATTTCCATCAGGGGCCCCTTGAAATCGGAACTGTTATTTTTTTTAAATCCGTTAGATAAATCACTGAGGAACAGAGCAGCCTTCCAGAGACAACAAAAGGAAAAGCCAGCACCGGTTCGCTCTGTTGTCGTATGCTCGTTTCCCATCAGATGTTGACTCAGAGCAGCTCTGCCGTTTGAAGAGGAGGAGGAGAGAGCCCTCTGGCAGTCTCCCTTTCCCAAAATCCCCTCCCGTCCCAGCCTCATACCTCTTATAAGTCCAGAGCAGTTTGACAGGCGAGTCCAAAGAAAACATTTCACGACAAGAGACAGACTGCCTCTGATGCTGGGGGAACGAGCGCTCTCAGCTGTTGCTTTCGAAACCCTCTCTAACACGTTTCCTCATTATTTCAGCAGCGCTAAACGCAGTCAGGACTGAAGAACGAAAAAAGTCCTTCGAGATTCCACTGCAGATGGAAGTGCAAAAAAAAGAAAAAGAAGCTATGCAATTTCCTTAATTACAAAGGAAATACAATTCTGGTCACCAGGGTCCTCGCCGCCTCCTGCTTTACAGGTACTCTGCAATTAGCTTAGGTCAAAGAATTTGGATGTCAGGATGATTCTGATTAATGAATCTGTTTGATGCGGAATATCTGGGTGCCCGAGACATCCGAGCCCTCCTACCACGATCTCCCGCCTACACCTGGGCACCTGGGCGGTCTCATTGATGTTCAGACGGCTGCATTATCTCATAATCAGTGGGGAAAATCCTCCAAAACTTCATTTGTACTTTTCAGGACTTCACACCAAACCACCATTTGTAACGGTTTACAGAAAGCGCTGTCAGTTACAAAATCAGTTCTGCTTTGGATTTTAAACTGCGCGGCTCTGTTGAAAATAAAAAGCTTGTGCGTGCAAAACGCGCTGCATGTGAGCGACCCCTAAGCCTTTGGTGACATATACACCACGAAATTAAATTGTGGATCTCTCCCCTGTCGTCTCCCCTCACACGGATTCTCCCGCAGGAATGGTGGCGATGGCGCGCACGGTCTACGAACACGGGACGCTCGGCTTTCACCATTTGAAACGGCTCAAATCTACTTTTTATTTAAGTTTTAATTAATCAATAAATACCACCTGGTATTTATTGGCTGACTTTTCCAAAACACTTCTTTATTTGCTGCTAAGAAGAAACCCCAGAAGATAAGTATAGCTCCATTGTTGTTCAAAGTAAAAGAAAAGGGGTCATATTATGTTAGTTTTAATAAAAATATGGCTCATCCAACACAGTCTCACGACCAATTTGTACGTATTCGTACGAGGTGCCAAATTCATGCTAATTTGTGCGATCTCACTCGAACGATTTGTCTAAAACCCCCTGACAGGTATGTTTAGGGGCAGGGTTAGGTTTAGGTCATTATGACCCCCATGTCATTACAAACCCGTAAAAGCTTTGTTTGTCTTCTTTTGTTTAAATATGCATCTTTACTTGATTCCTCGATCGTTGTTGTTATGGTTGTGTGCGTACAATAGAGGCAGAGATTTTAAAATAGGGGCGTGGTCCTGTTCAGGAATGGGTGTTTGTTTTGGTGCTTTAAAATATCACAATTTTTGTCAAAAATCGCTTAGTGTACCTTTTAAAACTAGCAATGTGCACTAACAAAAGGCTGTGAGCAAAAGGTTCTACCAAGGTTGTCTTTTAACTGTCGAGCCACAGATAAATAGTGAAATATTGTATAAGGATAAGAATAACCATGCATGAAAAGTGTAAAAGACATTTAAAAAGGTTATTTTGGAGATGTTTTTTTAATATATATATAATTTCAGGTCACACTGTAGCAACGAAACTTCATTCTTCACCTTTTAAAAGCACATTGGAAACAAACAAAGAAGGTTTCATGTCCTGAGGTAATTTGCATCATGACCGCGTTTATGGCACTGTGAAAGATAGCTGCTTTCCATGATCTAGATTCTAGACTCACCCAGCTTCTGCAGTGCAACTGCAATGGATTTTTGAGAAACGCATAACACCTTGATGCACATGCCATGCTCTGTACTACAAGAAACAGTTGCAGTCTAAGCCATAATTTAGCTGACAGTCAGACTGACAGTCTAGCATTCCTGAGGAAGTCAATTAGGCAGAGGGGAAGGACAGAAACTCATCCTTTCCAAACATGGTTGATAACATATTGAAAAGGTCTTCAAATTCAAGTTCTTGTGTAGAAGATTCCAATATCAGCCAAGTCTACTTATCCAGCCTACACAATTTTGAGTAAATATCTTGTCAAATTAATAGACATGAACCATAAGGAAATTTTGGCTACTGCTTACAATAATTCATTCTAATTTCAAAGCTGATATAGCTATTAGTAGGAGGAAAACAAAACTAAAATAAACTAAACTAACTAGATAAACACCCATTTCAAAAGTCCAGGTACATGCTACAGGTAGCACCACAAATAATTATCTTTAATTCATTTTAATTACTTAAAAAACAAGCGCTAAACTTTCATGGCCCACAATAATTAGCTGTGGCACACCATAAAAATGCAATTAAACGTTCCTTTAAAAATAGTTAAATAGAAAGTTGTTGTCACAGAAAAAAAAACAACAATGTTTCAGGCCATTAGTCATAATTTTATTTGTACTAATTTATTTATTTAATGTGGGTTCACATGACAAATAATCACTAAAATCAATTTAATCTGCTTATATTTTAAGTTTCCTTATTCCATTTTCATGCTCGGCTACTTTAAAAAGTCACATTGAGTAAATTGCAGATTTTCTCTCAATAATTTTAGCAACAAGACCCACATCACGTTACCTCCTCCTAAACCCACAACACACATTGAGCAAAAAATACGATATTATAATAGATTATATCTATTGACATAATCTGACTTTACCAGATTATTCTGGTATAAAGCATAACTGTGCATCCCAAACAAAGAGCACCGCATGTCAAGCCTCTAGAGACTCCATCACTAGGCAGCTAATGTGAAGCTGCCCCATTCTGTCTCAGCTTTAGTATAATTATCTCTTTATGTGCTTTAATTTTTTTCCCTATTCATCCTAATGACGTGCTTCATTCGCCTTATTATGAGAGACATTTGCTTTCCATAGTGACACAGTCTGGATTGTGGACAGCATCTATGATTATGAACAGGAGAAATAAAAGAAAATATCCTTGAAAGGGTAAAATCACTTTGAGGTCAGTTATGCAATCATTATGCTATTCAGAAGTAAGGGGGAAAATATTCAATCTTAATTATTAATCTACTTTCTAATTCAAGTGCATTTTAATTGTCAAAGCAATCTTACACGAGCTGTGAAGGATTTCAGTTTTGTTCTTTTTAATGACGTCATCAGCGCTTAGGAAGTTCATCCATTCATTACTATCATATCACAAAGTGAAAATGATGCACAACTGACAAAAGAGAAGCATGTAGCCTGACAGGCAGAGTGTGAAGAGCTAAAAATGAAGTAGACACTTGGTTACAATGGCTGTATTCATCTCACATCAGGTCACTCATCACTGCCTTCCGTCAACCAGGCCATGGCAAAATAGAAGCGAAAAAAACACAGCAGCCTAACACAATAAAAGTGGATTACACTGTGTAAATCAGGCCAAAAACCAACAGAAACTAGGATTAGACTGCAGCTGAGGAACAGAGGGAATGCACACACCGCAGCAGTAGTTACAGAACCCTACAGCTACTTGACAGCTTGCTAAATGGAAGCCATTTAGTTAACTGAAAATCAATAGCTTCCTCAAACGGATCATGATTGTTTGTCAAGTTTCTTGGCCGAATCATGCGACATGTTTCCTACAGCCTGGCTCAGAGGGAGTGGTCCATTATGAGCAATCCCACTCGGCACCCTTCAGTTTCCCTGTACCTGCTCTGTCTTCATACAGCCCACTGACAGTGTGGAGGAGGAAGCAGCTCATAATCTTCACATCAGTTCGTGTGCAGATCGGGTTATGCCTACGAGGATAGTAAAACCTGAAATGGAAAAAAAACTGTGGAGAACAGCCAACGCTCCTCGTGACAAAAGCAGCTTAAAAAAAAATTTAAAAAAAATAAATAAAAATAAAAAAAAACACTTAATGATGGAAAATAATGTTAAAATGCAAAAAAGGTTTGCTGGACTTTTAGTATGGTCCCCTTACTGGGAGACCAGCATAAACCAGTCAATACCATCTGCTTCCGATTTGCATGCAATTTTTTTTTTTATATATATATGGTAAATAAGATTCATTTTAATGTGCACAATTTGCATTTGTGCATTTTCATAATGAAAATATAAAATTTACCCTAAGCTTCACATTACCTTCCAAATAAATAAATGCTTAATAGGTTTCCCACCCTGGTCAGTAGACTGGTTTTGAGCAAACACAGCTAAACCAGATGAAGATCAGCTTGGTCAGACCCTCTTAAACTAGACAAAACCAATAAACCAGCTATTTATCCTATTCCCTCATTACTTATACAGTAAGAAAATATCAAGAGTGGCGCCAAACTCAAGATGGACTTTAAAAAGACAGATTTGTTATTAAATTGATGAAACAGAGATAGTTTCAGTGCGTGAACAATTCATACACAAGCTGTGATAATTCATAAGCTTTTATCAGCAATAAAGAGCGCAGTAGGTAACATCAGTGTATTTCATACTACTAAATAAATCTTCTAGTGAAACGAACATGTTGATCATTTCGACGTTAAATAAATACATGTTTGTTTTAGGCATTTAACCAAACGCCCACCAAAAAGATTCAAATCGACTGATTTAAATAATCAGAAAAGTTTATTCAGATACAAATAATAATACTGTAACTTATTTACTATTGAATTCAACTGATTGTTAATCCGTCTGAAAAAAAATTAGATATAAAAACATCCATTCCTGAGCCGCCTCGCTGCCTTTATACGTTAACTCGTCTGGTGCAGCCACAAACGATTCGTTAATTCAGCCACTGCTTTAAAGCTTCGCAGATGAGGCTGCACTTGTTTACTTTACACCGAACAACTTCCAGACGTGTGTTTTCAATGAAAAATATTATAACAATAATTCAAAGACCCACGCTGTGAATTACGTCAATCTGAGGGAATGTTTAAACAAGAGTCTCGTGCCAAATAACAAACAGCACGAGACACAATTCATTTTACGCTTCTGATGGCATCTTGACTGTCTTTTTATGGCAACCGAGACCAAATCTCTCCATTACCAGAAAAGTTCAGCGGCTTCGAAGTGCAACTCAGCCTCCCTTTGCTGTCAAGACAACAAGCCTATGCTTCTCATATCCTCAAAAACACACACAAGTTTGAAAGTGCGCAGTCTCTGTAACTCCAGATAAACGGGACTTTACCTGTTGGTCCCTCTACGCTGTCGGCGTGAATCTGAACAGCCAGGATCAAGAGAAAGGCGCAAGTATTCATTTTCTGTTGTTAGTCCAGTTGGGAAAACAAGCCGAAATCATTTCAGTGGCTCCAGTAGTTTGGATGGTGAAGTTCATCGATTCCCGAAATCCAGCCGAAGCTCAGTTCAGAGTCGCGTGAAGTGATACGGGGGCAGTGCGATCCGTTCAAACTGACGTCAGGATAAACAGTTCCAAGCGATGTTTCTTTCTCTCCGAGCGCACTTTCTGGCGCGCCAGTATGCGTAGTGTGCTTCAAAGTGTGCGAACGACGCCCCCATGCGGGGCTTTCAAAAAATGTTAAGCTCTGATCATCCTGGTGTTCTCAGGCTATATATTATGATTCGTCGTAATCTCTTTAGCCCGGCTACTAAAGACAAGCAGCTTCCATAACTGAAAGAAATTAATGATTTATATGGGTTTATAAAACAAGGAAAAAGGCCATACATTCTATAAAACTCAGCCTTATTGACCCCAAGGCCCACATTTTGCATTTCTGCATCTTAATGTCTGTTTGTGTTTATACATACACGTACATGTGTGTGTGTACTGGTTTTTGTGGTTTACAGGGACACAAATTTGTGTAACGACATGAGTATAATAGAGGTATTACAATTTGAAGGTGTTTTTATGAGGGCACTGCCTATTTCCCTGTAATTCAAAAGGCTTTTAAAAAATACTAATTAAATTACTAAAAAATGTGCAATGTTTCTGAAAGGATTGGGTTAGGTGTAGGGTTGGAGTAGGCTGTAGGGTAATAGCACATTCAGTTACAGTACAGTATAAAAACCATTACGCCTACAGAGAGTCCCTGTAAACCACAAATACCAACTTGTGTGTGTTCACTGCAAACTTAAGATAGCCTTGTTGTACAAATGAATAAAACCTAAATAAACTGTGAAAATAATCTAAGCAAAAGACAGAGGTCAGTATTAGTAAGCTGTAGGCATTGTATTGAAATTTTTGAATTAGAATTTTTACATTTTCATATATTCATATATATTTGTATAAAAAAAAAAAACTATAGATGCGTCCTGAATCTCGTACCGATGCACTATTCTATGACGTTTTGTAGTATAAACAAAACATTCCAATCTTGAAAATTCCAAAAAGGTGCACTTTAAAAACAGAGATGATGTGTGTAATGTTCAACACTCAGTGCACTCAACTGTAGCAGCTGTAATTATGTAGCAAAGGGGGAGGGGCAATCAGACTCTGATTATTAATGACAACCTTACTATAAGTAATACACTACATGGTTGAGTACATAGTGTATAGTGTGTCATTTGGGTCGCAGCGTATATGTTATATTTTTTTCCTTTTCCATGGAAATTCAAGCTGCTAAACCAAGCAGGCTTTATCCTGTAGGTTTCCAGTTCTCTAACAATAGCCATTATGAGGCCAACAAGCAATAGAGCATCTTATCTACGCAGTCCCACAGGTTGGATGGATTTGTGTTAATCTGTTTAGGCTCCACAAAAGGAAGGACTACCTATTGAGCCATGAATGGAAGCAACAGAGCCAAGCTGGACCTCGGCTGCCCAAGGTCCAGTCATGTCCCACAGCCAGCAGGGATGGCAGGCAGCGATAGCCACACGCTGATCCATTCACGTTTTTTTATACCAATTTAATTTCACACAGCGCCAAACAGTGCACCCTTTTTTACTTTCCATCACAATCAGTCTACCTATTACATATTCACAGCAAGGGATTCCAAATCCATAGATGTAGATCAAGATGGTCAGCTATTAAGAAAAGTCAAATAAATTATGCTAGAGACTAATTTGCAGCAAACATGCACCTGTTTTGACATTCATATACCTGCATTTACTGCTTAAACATCAAATATGGCACATGATCCTGTTGGGATTCACCTGCTGCTAAAATGTATTAGTTGAAGTTATTTGACACAAAAATAGCAAATCGTCTTTCTATCAACTCACTTGGCTTACTGAATAAATAGATAGTTTAACCAAAAACTATTAATATGTAAACATATTTTAGAAAACGTGAAATGAAAGTCCAAAATATCTTCTTGAAAACCTTTTTTTTTTCTTTTTTTTGTCGATGTATGTCAATGGGGTCCAAAACACTAATGGAAAGAGTATGTTTTCAAAAAAATTTGAAAACCCTCTCTTCTCCAGTTTAAAGTCATACAAGCTTGCAATATCATCAAATCTTCAAAATGTAGGGGAACAACTCCTGTAAAGCAATAGATCATCAAAAAATAAAAGGCTGAAAATATACTCCTCCTCAGGCCCTCTGACATGTAGCGGATGTTTTTTGTTTGTTTGTTTGTTTTTTCATCAGAACAGATTTGAAGAAATTTGGCATTACATCACTTGCCTATCAGTGGATCTTCTGCAGTAAATGGGTGCCGTCAGAATGAGAGTTGAGAGTTAGCAATAATCCACAAGTAATCCACACAACTCCAGACCGTTGTGAAGTGAAAAGCAGCACGTTTATAAGAAGCAAATATATCATGAAGGGGTTTTACCTTTTTATCCGCACTTCTGGCCAAATACCACTCTATTGATAGATTATTATCTATAATAATGCTTCTCCCCTTTTCTTTAATTTTACCCAAAGTTTGTTATTTGCATATAAATAGTCTCTGTGACGATACTGCAGCAGTATCCGAATACACAATATCTGGGATCTGCCTGGAGCAAAGGCACAAATGACTGCGTAATAGTCACCATCTCCTATATGACCTTGTTCGGTCATTGCCTTAGCGGGCACCGTGCAGCGGTTTATCATTTGTTTAGGTGTCCCATGTGAATGTCAGAATGGGGCCTCTATAGCATTATGAAGGGTGAGACAGGTGCGCTTTCCTCCACAAAACCACGTTTGAGTCCCGTTAAGGGAGACACCAGTACACCCACAAACCTTTTTTCGAGGTAAATGACAAAAGAGTGATGGACTCTGCCCAGTTTTATTCGATTCACGAGATGTGTGGGAGGATTATGAAGAGCTGCTCTCACGTAAAATAAGATTGTGAGCACGTATGTGTTGTGTACAGGGAAAACTGTTCTAAGAATAAATACAGTGTAGGAATAAAAACTGTTTATATGATTAAACACTTGAAGCAAAAAAAACCCCTTAACAAATATTGCACTGTTGTAAGGGAAAACCGTAAGAAGGCTATGACCTTATACGGAGAGCTGAATGATCTCTATTTTAGGTACACACTTAGATGAACTGTAATCTGCCTGGGAAACAGATATGTTGGCATTTTAGCACGTCAAACCGTATACAACAGGATTGTCACGCCATCTCGTTTAACTGTTTCTTGATGTTTTAATGCCATCTGGTGGTATATATTCAGAATGAATACAATTATTGAATAAACTTGACGTTTTTATTCCAGAAAACGGAATGGTAGTATGTTTAATATTACAGTAGAAAGTGTTTTCGATACAAACAACAGTTTAGAAGTTAAATATTGCTATACAAAATCTATCAATAAATACCCATGTCTTAGGTAAGAAATACCCATGTCTCATTAATAGCCTAGAGACTTCAAAAATGCAACATACCAATTTTAGCAAGAAAAAAATAAGTATGATTTTGGTTACAAATACTTGTGATTTCATAGCATTTTTTTTTTTTTTTTTTACATAAGCATCACTATAATTAACTAAAATATTTTTTCCAAAATGTTGCAAATTATTGGAGGTTGTCATGGTTACAATCCAATGACGTCATACAGTGCAGAAGGAAACAGAGTTGTTGGAATCACTCAGAAAATAAGATTCCAAAAATAATCATCCGAGTAACCTCATCTTTAAGAAACATGGGGAAGGTTATTACATTAGACCTATATAAGTGTATTGTGTAAACATGTGGCATTTGAATTTGGACTACTTTCAATAAAATACAAATTATAATACTTATGATTATTAATACATATAAATCAATATTACGTTTTCTGACTTAAACAGGTTAAAAATTAAACAAGTTAAAAATAACATGAGGATGAGTAGGCTAAAAGAGAACGATTCCTTTAAGCTGAATAATGTTCTACAATTTTGCGCATTGGTGTGTAACTCTGTAAAGTTGGTTGTGTTGCTCTGATGGACCGCCTCATAGTGGTCTCTGTTGAGATCACACTTGATTTGCATTCTCGCCACTAGATGTCGGTGTACCCTCAAAATTGCTGCCATTGTCACAAATTAATTATTAACGACGCTTTTTTAAAAATTTAATTGACACAGATGAGATTTTAATCAGAACCAATTACATATGTAGCATCACAAACTTATTGAATGGACAGTAGTGATTCTAGAACTATTGAGTCATGTTTAAACATGAAGTAAACCACATATCATGTAAGAAATATCGAAACAATACGCAAGTCATGAGCATACAACTGGCATGTCATAACGGAATACATTAATACATAAAACTTCTCGACTACATGAGAAAAAGATTCAAATGCATATCCTGAAGAGGGCACCATAAGTCAATTATTTGAAATAATAACAATAATCATTTGAAAATATGATAACAGTAAATGGGAAGACCCTGAGTCGGGTGAAATAATTAAAATGTAATAAATTAAATAATTTATTAAAACAATAACAGGCTGCTGTGAATGTCACTGCTGTCCTTTTTAACGAACAGTGTTGTAATTTAGACCAATTAATTTTAGTGCACTGATATAATGACCATGCAAGTGTTGTGTCCTAATTTATAATTACATTGTTTGCACGGTTGAACCCTCCAAAATTCATTATTTAGTGAAAAGGCTAGAGGAGGACGTCTCCTCTTTACACAAATCAAAGTACTGAACCAGGGATTGTTGTAATAAAGTTGACTAGCACGTCCTGAAGCCAATAAGAGGAGAGTACATTAACCCCTGCCCAGTCGGGGATGGGCTACTTTGCAGCGTCCTAACTTGGATGAGAAGCGCGAGAGGAGAGTGTTTAAAGATTAATTACGACATGAACTAAAACTCATGGCTTAAACTCAGAACTCTAGAGTCCGCGAAGGGTTATTGCTAAGGAAACCATGCAAACTAGATATGGAGCTCTTTGGGATATTATGGAATTCTCTCGGGTTTGGCTTATTCTCAGCATGGAAAGCCTGGTGTTTGTATGCGGTCAAAAGGGTAAGATTTAAGTTAATCAAAGTTATTCTAAGACTAAAACTTTGATCAAAGGGTTTCATCACTTCAAATGCTGATTACTGTATACTGTTAAAATAGCACTACTGTATAATTTATAAAATGATGGAATGTAATACTTGTGTACATAATATAAATAAATAAATTATATATATATATATATTGGATAACTTATTGGATAGATAGATAGATAGATAGATAGATAGATAGATAGATAGATAGATAGATAGATAGAGAAGAAATAACACAAATGGATGGGAATTATCCTGAAATATTAAAATAAAACTGTCTTTTATAATAGTTTAAACAGAGAAATATTTCTGAGGAAAGCACTTTGTCATTTTAACTTTAATCATCATTTCCCCTTCACTACATTCTCTAAAAATTATTTTTAGACATATAGACAATTTGTCTACTTTGTCTAAGACATCGTACAAAGTGTTTATAGCCATGTTTGCCCTTATAAGACCACTAGCACATCAGCAGTCTGCTGGACTGAATGACCTCCTGTTTTGCCTGTGTTTAGAGAGTGAGTTAGGAAGAATGAATTTGTTTATAGTATTTCTCAATATGAGTGGGGTCAGCATGAATCACTGCAGCCAGATTCACAGACTGTGAGGACTACGGAAAGCATTTTCTAGTCAGACGTCCACCCCCAGGACTCTACGTGTACAATACCAGATTAGCCAAAAGGGAAGCTGACTGTTTTTTGGGATGCTATTGTATGAGAATGAAAGCTGACATGTTTTTCAGATCACGCTATTTTGTATTGTTTCCAAGCTTTAGAAGATCTAGAGTGTCCAGGATTTGCCAGAACATAAAAGAACAGGAAAAAACAACATGTGCTCAAATATTTTTAAGTTTACAGTTGTAATATGATTGACGTAGAGGAATTGTGATGTGACAATCTAAACAGCCGAACATCCTGTCTGCCATGGTCTCAGGCCTGCAGGGACGTGCCTGCAAATCCCCTGACGAGAAAATAAAATTACACACTGCCTGATAGTGTAGCACTGATGATGGATTGGTAGCCATGCTCCCAGTGCATTCGTAGTAGCTCAGCTGTAAGGAATGTTATATTCTGTGTCAGCAAGTGACTTAATTATACCCAGCATCCTCACGCGCGGCATGTTTTAAACACCTTGCTGTGAACTCAACTCACAGACATCGCACAGATGTCATCACAGTGTCTGCCTGCTGTTAAGTAATGTCTAAAGTTTGCCTCAGGCTGTTCTTCATGAGGAGTTCATTGTGAATTTTATGCTGTGATCACAAAAGAAATTGGCCTTGTTAAGCTGGAGCTGACCGTTGTGTTTAGTCTCTCCACAGCAGCACCGACACATTATTGTTTCCACACAGGTTTTTCTAAACATTCAACCTGCCTGCTTTTGGTCAAAGAAAAAACAAAGCCACAGCCCAAAACCACATACTCGGTGGACCAGTGTTGCTAGGCTGGACAGGTCCAGATCAAACACACAGCAATATTTTTATAGCACTACAAAGCTAAAGTATTTACGCCTTTCAGGGAATATAGTTGTTTTGGAAAAACGATATACTTTTTTAGATATTAAAAAGTCTCTTTTTTCACAATTTATAGATGGAAACTATGTTGTTATGTATCTTTCACAATTATTTATATATGTCTCTTACAATATTATCTTGTTTGTATGTCAGTTCTGCCTTTTGGTGATATTTTTAATTGATTTATTAATATAGTTTTTTTCTTTTCCCATACAATTCACACTTTACCTCATAAAATACTTACAATTTCTCATAAAAAAAGTAAATTATTTCTAATAAGTGCCACCAGCTTCACCCACAAACCTTAGATACTGACTAAAATACAGTGGGCATGGAAAAGTATTCAGACCCCGTTAAAATTTTCACTCTTTGTTATATTGCAGCCATTTGCTAAAATCATTTAAGTTAATTTATTTCCTCAATGTACACACAGCACCCCATATTGACAGAAAAACACAGAATTGTTGACATTTTTGCTAATTTTTAAAAAAAGAAAAACTGAAATATCACATGGTCCTAAGTATTTAGACCCTTTGCTGTGACACTCATGTATTTAACTCTGTCCATTTCTTCTAATTATCCTTGAGATGGTTGTACACCTTCATTTCAGTCCAGCTGTGTTTGATTATACTGATTGGACTTGATTAGGAAAGCCACACACCTGTTTATATAAGACCTTACAGCT
>JAUMHP010000070.1:14506929-14518859 GCA_032361065.1 Enteromius trimaculatus
TTGTATTAATATAAGTCAGACTATCTGCCATAAGCCTGGCTTATTTGGTAAACTTGTTTTATGGAACAGGCCCCTGATTTTAACCATTGAGCACTGTTTACACTGTGAACAAGTAGCCCATATATGCTAGAAATGAAGCCAGAACAAACTGAAGTTTGCTCATAAAAAGCCTAAATTGCCATTTAATTATTGGTTAACATTATCCGGAACCCACAAGGCTGATATGACACCAGCAGATTAAAAAGTACAATTTAAGGGCCAGTTTCCAGGATAGGGATTTAGATTAAGCCAGGACTAGACCTTTGTTAAATTTAGTACATTTAAGGTTTTTTAGAAACATGTCTTACAAAAATGCATTATCTGTGAGCATTTTAAGACCAAACAATGAAAATAATGTATTTTAAGATATCTCAGTGCAAGCCTTTTCCACTTTAGACAGCTCTTTACATTTATTTTAATCTAGGACTAGTCTTAAACCCTGTTTGGGAAACTGTCCCTAAGTGTTTAACAGTTTAAACCTTTCTAAAGTTTTCGAGGGTACACTCACTCAGCACTGCAGAGCTTCTGCCAAGCCTCATGGTACTTCACCGGCTCCTCCTGCAATGCTGCTGGCTCCAGGTCTGCCGAATCGATGTACTGAAATGAAGTACGATTTTATAGTATCACTTGGTATCAACTTAAACACTTAAAAAAACAATACAGTTTAACAGTTTGAGGAAGGTTAGATTTTTTTTTTATTTGAAAGAAGTATCTTATGGTCACCAAGTCATATTTCTTAAACAGTAATTTTGTGAAGTATGAAAAATAAAATTTAAGTACAAAAGGCACTCTCATATGGGGCAAAACTATCAACTTCATCATAGAAGCACAAGAAATTGCTACTAGTTCTGGCTTTCCTTACCTTGACCTCTAGCTTATAGTTGATGGCGAGGGCAGAGTGCTCCAATGCTTTAATAACAGAGGCATACGAATCTGAAAGCTTGGTGTACTTGCCTACTAAAGCAATAGAGGTTTGTTCCAGGAGTCGGTCAGATCTATGAAACAATGACAGACTGCTCAAAACAGCTGTACCAAACTTGGAAGTTTTGGAAGATCACAATTTTTTGAGACGGTTTTGCAAATCCAAACAGTACAAACCTGTCTGACATCTCCTTCCATTTTGTGAGCATTTTGCGAGGTTTCATCTCAATGGGCAAGTCCAGTCTGCGACAGAAATAGTCAACCATGCCCTGATCCTCCAGTAGTAGAGGTACTCTGTAGATGGAGGACACGTCGTGTATGCAGATCACCTGTTCGGGTTCTACATGGCAAAACATGGAGATCTTCTCTTTCACGGCAGTGTCCAATGGAGTGGAGCAGCGACAAACAATCTGTAAACAAAACGATGCATTCTCAGAAACTCACCAAAAAGAGTGACTTTACTTACATTGACTCTTTATAGCTTATAATGGAGAGTAAAGACTGACGAGATCAGGTGACAGGCCAAGTCCACGAAGCTCCCGAACACTGTTCTGTGTGGGTTTGGTCTTCTGCTCTCCTGTTGAATTGGGCTAAAAATACATCCAAAGACCACAGGAGTTTTTAAAATCACTTTTGAACTAAAAATGTTGAAATTTAACTATTAGTGTAAAAAAAAAAAAAAAAACTTACCTGAGGTACAAGACTGACATGGATGTTACAAAAATTCTCCCGTTTCACTTTAAACTGAAACTGTCTAAAAGCTTCAATGAAAGGCATGCTTTCAATATCTCCTACTGTACCTCCAAGCTGTGGGGGAAAATTATAAATTAATTTGTGTTATAATTTATTTAGGTTAAACTCTTTAGGTTAAACTTTAACTCTGACAGTGGTGGAAAAAAGTATGCAAAGCTTGTGTATATGTAAGGAATAATGTACAGCTAGCAGGTTGTTATCGCAGAATAAAGCTTCTTGCCCCAAAAGTAAATAATAAAACAATAAATAAATTATATAATGCAATAATAAAAAAATTATTTTAACCGGGGAGTCAGTCAAGTCATATCCACTGCTTTTGCTTTCCCCTAATATATTTATTACACGGTTTCACGGAATACTCGATTCTGATTGGTCAGTCGCCACATTCCAAGGTTTGTTATTCCCAGATAACAACCGGTAAAACTAATAACACAGGCTCATCCGGGTACTACTCGTCTTCTTGACGTTAGTAATTACATCACTCCTTTTGCTGATAGTTTGACGCCATTCTGTGGCTTAATAGTGCTCAACCACAAGTTTAAATTGAGGACTATGCTGTGCTCTGTCCTTAATATACAAAAATGTTTTTAAATGTGCAGAACAAATTAGACAGATATACCTCAATAACACAGACTTCTGGTTCAATACCGTCATCATCCACTGAGACCTTAGCCTGCTTCATGACCCGTTCTTGTATAGCATCCGTAATGTGTGGTACCACTGTGAAAAATTATTCATATTCATCTTACTGACACCACATTTTCCATTGTGTAACCTCCTCAGAAGCAAGTATGGCAGGTAACAGATGCTTTAACCTTTGTAATACAATCAGAGGAGGATATGCAAATTAAAGCTGGGTGTTGTCAAATACTTCAAGGTTCAATAAGCATAATGGTACATATATACTACTTCTCAAATATATTTGGTTTTATTAAGAAAGCAGTTAAATCAAAAAACTTGATTCATATTAAATATGGTATTTAAAAATGTAAGTTATTTAAAATTGTATTGCTACTTCACAATATTAGTGATTTCCCATATTTTTGATCAAATAAATGCAATTTAGAAAAATTACATGCAAATGAAAATTACAGACCCCACATATTTGAATGGGAGTGTATGTTATGGTTGTATATTACAGAATGCAGTATATTTAGAGTTCAAACTCAGACTGAGATAGACTGAAATAATCCTGTTTCCTCATGCCATTTGTCATATTTACAATCTAGACATCCTCATACCATTGTGTAACTCACCTTGTACAGTTTTGCCCAAGTAATCCCCTCTTCTCTCCTTGTTTATAACAGACTGATAGATCTTCCCCGTTGTCAAATTGTTGTCCCTGGTTAGCCGGATGTCAAGAAAACGTTCATAGTTCCCTAAATCCAAGTCCACCTCACCGCCATCATCCAGCACAAACACTTCACCTGTTAAACAAAGCATCAGAGAACAAAAAACAGCTATTAGAGCCTTCAGTATGTTATGCTCCAAAGTAACAACTAACTAGTTTTGCTAAACAAATGTCTCATGTAGCAGTTTATGTATTGTTAACTTCATTTGAATTTTTATGTTTATCTCTTTAAAGCAGCCTGCACTTACCATGTTCATACGGAGAAAAAGTGCCTGCATCGATGTTGATATAGGGGTCGATTTTGATAGCAGTGACATGCAGGCCACATGATTTGAGTATAGTGCCCACACTGCTGGCTATGATCCCTTTCCCAATCCCAGATATCACTCCGCCGGTCACCAGTATGTACTTCATTATTCAACAGCGTCTAATAGTGTGAGAAAGACATTGGCATTTATTTCAACAGTGATGCAATATAATGTAACAATAAGCCACAAATATATTATGTTGCGTATCCGAAGCTCAGAATATATGTAAGGGGGTATTTCTTTTTACTTAAGTTACTCAAAACCACATAGAAATAAAATACATAAAAGTCCCTTACTGTATATGCAACACTACTATAATAACAAGTCAATTTATGAACTACAGTTTATATCATTAAAAAAAAAAAAAATAAAGATTCTGTGAAAATGTGACATTGATATATTTAATATTAACAGAGTAAGACGCAGACTGGTAAGACCTTGTCAAACGTTGACATCAGACATAAATTGATAATTGAAATTAAACTTTCATATATATATATGATAACCTGGTCCATAAACTAGATTGTTAAGGACTCATTTTTAAGACGCGTCAATCTAACACCTTTTGATACAAAGTGACACTGACACAAGGAAGCAAGTCATTCATTAGGCTATATCGTTGGCGGGAAATCAGACAACAATAGACACAATAACAATTAAACTAAATATACATTTATAATGGCCATGTTAAACTCTGCACCACCCAATCAGATGAGTTTAAGGACAAACTGTAAACCATGATGACCTTGTAAACAAAAGCTAAATACGCCAAAGCGTCATTCTCTAGTGCTACTGCCCGAGCGTTTCGCAGTGTCTTTTAATAGTCACATAATTGAAAGCCATTAGAGACCCTAATAGATTAATGTTACATAACATTGCAGTAAACTTCCATGTCGGTACAAGTGACACGCGAGGTGCAACGAAAACAGAAATCGAACATAAAATCAATGTTTATCCTTACCTGAACCGTTCAAATATATAAAAGCATAGATTAAAAACACCATCCGATTCAAGATACATGAGCCATCAACGGGACACGTTTGTTTGGGTGTCAGCGAAATGCGGTAAAGCGCCAAAACAACACGTGGTCTGGAATCCAATGCTGCGTTTAACTCTAGCGTTGCCACTCTCACTTACATCGACAGAAAATAGGGTTATAACGTAGTGAACGCCTTAGAATAGCATAAAGCGATATTTTGTGGCATCACTGTATTGCATCGATTTAGTCTAGTAAAATATGTTTGCATGCAGTTGCTGTTACATTCCCCGAATAAAACATATTGCTTAAATGGAGGAATGGGCTCAAATTCCACTAACGTCAGGTTGTGCTGTGGTTTATTTAACATTTTATATCATTGTAGATCATTGGCATTTTAGAGTCGATGTGCAAATGTCTTAATACATAACCTTATAAGCTATTTATTTTGTTTAAGATTTCGATTTTTTATTTTAACATCGTCAAAACACCGAACCAGCAAATAACGTGTTTATTAACTGTTAGTAGGTTATTCTTCATTAGTATGAAAATGTAGCGTTGGTTTTGACTTATTTTCAATACACAAATAACAGACATCGCGGTTAAGATAAAAGCGAGTAAGATAAATTGTTGTCAACGGGACAGAGTCCACTAGAGTGGCAACACTAGCGTAAAATATATTTCTGATGAGCGGCGTCTGACGTCACGTCGGCGTCTACGTAGGCAGGAGGGGACGCGCGGGAAGCGGGATTTATAAAAACGCTGTATTTTGACAGGTTTTCGCCTTTCATTTGTTTAATTTCTAATCTAATTCTGATTAATTCAGTAATTTACAGGGTATACAAAAATAAATGAATGTAGCCTATGTCAATATTGGTCTTCTGTTGTCTTCTATTGAATAGTTTTTGAATCTATGAATACATTTGTTTTTTTTTTTTAATTTATAGTGATTTTGCAATAAAAAAAATGTTAGCTGTAGGTTTAAAGAAACCTGTTTAGATGCTATTATATAATATTTATTGCACACCATTGAAGTAATCTACCACTTAGGACTCCATATATTTATAACCACTAGATGGCGCAAGGCGACGTCAGGAGAAACATTAAAAGAAACAAAAAACATATCACACACAAACTGCTAGAGACTGCTGTTTATTGACAGTTTAAGTTGAGACGTGTGCTGAGTCATAAAAACATGTTTTCAGTTTTGGTTGCAGTTTTTTTTTCTGCTCTCTAATTGCAATAACAGCAAGACTCTTAGATGAGAACATGATATAACTAAATTGGATACATTTCAAGGACCAAACACATCAAAGCCGATTAGTTTTGCCAGGTACCTTATTTTAAATGATGCATTCTTGTGAAACATGACAGACATTCACATAGCCTACTCCTCTTCCCTCCAACCCAGAAATTAATAATCAAATAATGATTAGCATCTGAAAATGAGTCATCCATCACTATGACTGAATATATCACCAGCGCTTTCCTCCAAAAGTGTAGAGACCAAATGAATTATTCAGAGACTATAATTCATCCAATCCTTTATATAACATTTCAGTCAATAGCCGAGTTGCGTCTCTCGTGGCGACAGCTGGGTTTAGGTTTGATTATTATTTATCTAATTATAGCGCACTGTCCATGGTTTAGGCTCCTCAGTAAGGTGTGTCGCATAGGACTTACATAAGCGTTGGAGGTAATTATGCCAGAACAAACTGTATTTGTGTCTGCTGAGCTCCATTGCTTTGAATAAGACTCACATGTAGAGCTGTTAGCATTATGTAAGATCATCAAGTGCATCTTTGGGGCAAATATTTTGAAAGTGTTGTTTAAATGGGATGTTGTGTGATTACACTTTAAACGTAGGCCTATTTTAAATGCACAAAATTTTTTGTTTATGCCACACTTAAAGAAATGACAGTCTTGGACTTGACAACTGGCAGTGTGGATGCAGTATCATGCAAAAAAGACATTATACACACTTAAATATATATATATATATATAAACTACAACCACAGATAAGCAGATTATTTTATTTATTGTGTGTGTCCAATTTTGACAGAAATGTAAATAATCTTGAATCTTTAAATAATAGTGGTAGTAGTAATAGTGATGATAATAATAATAATAATAAATTATAAAGCATTTATTTTTAAAAGAAAAGATCAAATGCATTTTAAAAAAATTTATAACAGCAACAACAGTAATAAATAACTAAATACTTAACATATATTTGTTTGTATGCATCATCATCATCAAATTAAATAATGCATCTTATGTTTTTTGTTATGCATTTCCTTTTACTTATTTTATCCAACAATTTATTATTATTATTAATAATATACATTATTCTGTGTGTGTACATAAATATAATCATAAATTAAAATAATGTATACATTGTTTTCTGTTATGTATTTTTATCTATTTAATGTATTTGTACAATGGAAAACAAAAAATAAGTTTTATTAATAATTTAAAAAAATATACTGTAGCCTACATTTTATTATTATTAGCAAATAAAATACAATGCATCTTATGTTTTATATTGTAGTATAAATAAATAAAAAAATTACTTGCATATTTATTTTTTATGCTTATTCTTATCATTAATAAGAAAAAGTGTAGTGTATATAAATATATATATATATATATATAATATGTAATAATAGCATTTACTGTATGCAAAGTTGTCATCTAAATGATTGTAAATGTAATTTATTTTATCTCTTAACAGCTTAGGCTCTTAATATTGATTAAAAATAATCTTTAAAATGCAATTCATTCAATCCCTTTTTTTACTTTTTTAATGACGAAAGTTGCACATTCATGCTAAAGAAACCCCATCTTTTTTTTTAAATTGTGTGTAATGTATAGAGGTTACCATCATGACAACTATTGGATGTTTTCGCATGGATGCAAATAAACGGGTGTCTTACTGGCATGACAGAACGAAGACAATCTAATATCCACTTCTACAGGCCTGTGAGCTCAGAATCCACCCACAACATCCTCTCAATAAAAGCCACAATTTACGAGGAAAACAAATGCAGTCGGAGGGCGTAGTCGACTGTGCGCCTGTGCACGACCAGAGTCCTCTGCCTGGAATGAGCCCTAATTTGATTATGAAGGCAGGCGAAATGAGAGAGAGAGTGTTGTTGCCCGAAAGAATAATTTCCATTTTAAACAAACAAACCCCGTACAAGAGATATCCCTAAATCATTTTAATGCTCTGGTATTATTATTGAGCGGCGGCTGGTCACCTGTGTTATTACAGACACACACTGCTCACACAGACCGCCTTCACCATAGTGCTCGTATTAGAGGATTGTGCAATTAAGTGAAAACACGTGCACTATGGTTTGTTTTTTTGGTGTAAACACACCCTGCTCGTGTATTTAGCATAAACAGCTATGAGAAGCAAATTCAGGATCACTGTCTAAACGAAAAGCTGCAAGAGTGCTATTGTGGTTCGTGTTAAGAGAATGAGATTTAAGTTTAAAGAATGTTTTAAGACAAATGCGGTGAGGACTGATTGCTCAGTGCTGTTCTTAAAGGAATAGTTCACACACAAAAAAGGGAAAATTCTGTCATCATTTATTCACCTTTGAGTCGTTCCAAACCTGTATGAAGTTCCTTGTTCTGTCGAACACAAAGGAAGATATTTTGTTAAAAAAGTTTGTAACCAGGCTGTTTTGGGTCACCATTGACTTCCATATCATTTTTTCTTACTATGGCAGTCAACGGTGACCCAAAACAGCCTGGTTACACACTTTCTTCAAAATGTCTTCCTTTGTGTTCGACAGAACGAAGAAATTAATACAGATTTGAAACTACTTGAGGGTGAGTAAATAATGACAGAATTGTCCTTTTTGTGTCAACTGTTCCTTTAAGAGAAACATTGCTCTCCGTCTAATGAATGTCATGTATGAAATCCAGATTTGGTGAAACTTCTAGCATGTGATCCTGCGCCAGCAAACCTAGAACACACACCATTCACAAGTCAGATGTTAAACTTGTGGACAAGAGACTCTTTGTCGCTCGGACTCTTATCTAATCATTTTGTTATGTACATATGAACAAACAATACAATCCCTTGCTTAAGAGTAGACAGCATGACAAGGGCAGCCTGAAGATGCCCACAGTATTTCACAACCTCTCAAAATACTTCTGAATCATTGCAGTTTTATTCCTAAAACTCTCACACTGTTTGTTACTCATGTCACTGTTAAATGAAACTACTTTCATGTCTCTCGTATCACACTACATACTCGCACTCTCGTTTCAAACCAATGAAACTGACACATTTTGTGTCTCATTTATCAACGTGGAATCCAAAATTCTTTGATGGTTAAAACCCTAAAAAAAGGCAACTTTAATTGATATTCTTATGGCTTTTGTGTTGGATAAATCCTGATATTTTAACTGAACCTATATAGTTTGCTACTTTTTGTAGCTGTGGTATAGATATAGTGAAAGTTATGAAAGATATCAAAGATGAAGCACTCAACATACACCTTTCATGCTGGGAATCAAACCCATAACTGTTTGATCTACAGAATTAGTCTCAAAGAGGCAAATATGAAATTACTGCGCTAGAAATGAATCCATACACGTCCGTTTACATTACATGAAATTCTGGGCTAATTTTGTGCTCTAATCTGCACTGCTCCTAACACACATGCACACACACACATCTACATTATGTAGAGAGAAGCACGCTGATTCACCACCTGTCGCACAGGTACTGTCCAAGAGACTGTGTCCTCACCCGTGGAGTTAAAACAGCGAGGGAAAACGACCTACAAATCTCTAAAGCACACTGCACTGCGCATGATTTAAAAACATATTAAAAAACGAGCACTGAGTTGTATAATGATATCAAAAAGCCAGAAATCTGACCTAACCGTGCTTTTTAAAATCTGACAAACTGAATTGTTTTCCAACATGCTTTTGAAAGCTGTTGCTAAACACACTGATTTGCAGTTTTTACATTATTGGAAGGGATACATTACGGTTGCATTGGATCATTTCATGTGAACAAAATGTTTAAAGCCTAAAAACAGACGTAGTCTTAAATCCCATAATGTGAAAAAATGCATCTGAGATGTCAGGCTCATATGAACTACAAAAATGATCAAGCTTCCCGTCGTGGTGCAGGTTGCAAGCTGCCCTTTTGTCAAGTGTTAATCCTCCAGTCGCCCGTACGCAGATGTCACCATCACACGGGACTGACAGATTGCTCTGGAGAACCAGTGTCTGCAGCCAATCAGACGCTGAATGAATGGAGGACGTGGAGGCAGATTGAGCTTGTCGTACTGTGAGAAATATCTCAGATGACATGAAGGTATTCAGTTAAAGCCAATGAAAGTTTTTCAACAAGGTCATTTTATTGCCTAGTTTTCGACATGGCTGAAGAACAACATAGAGCAATCGACTTTGTTTTCTGTTTTGAACAGTTAAACGATCAGACGTGCACAATCAGTACTGCACAGCTATGCATATTACATGCATAACCATATATTTGCACAATTAAATGCCTTTTGAAAGACGCTCAGAGGACTGAAGCATTGATTCAGTGCATTTATTCATCTCATATGCTATTAATGTTTAAAAAGATTTTTCAAAAAGTTCAATACTCAAGGGCAATATTTTACACAGCAGTACAAAAGTTGCTTGTTTTAGAACTGATATATTGTGTGCGTTAGTGTGTTAAAAATGGACACAAATTATATTAATAATAAAGTAAGAAATTGTGGGGGAAATAATTAATAATAATAACAAAATAGTTATTTTTGTTGGTGGTGATTTAATACATGATTTAATAAATAATGTACTTTTGTAATTATTTAAAACAGTTTAGATTAAGTATAGCATACACTATAGGACTCTACTGTTATTGCTTAAACCTTTATGTCCACCCATGGTGGATTCTTTTAAACCCTGTATACTACAAGCTGGCAAAGGTAAGCTGTCTAAAAAACGAAAAGAAAAAACATCTCATACAGTTTTCTTGTTTTGGAACAAAAGCTTTACAATGACAATACCAGAATGACAGCGTTGGATGTGCGCATATTAAGTATATTCTGAGCAGAAGAACATAAAGCTTTTAGATTTCAAGGTTTTTCCATATTGCACTCTGATCTGAATGCATACATCACAGCTTTTAAAGCTGACCCAATCTCTCAGCTCATGTGCAGCATACAACCCATCAAGCATGTGAGAGAGAGAGTTAGTGTGACGAACTAAAAAAAGACACAGGATCATTTCCATAATCCCTGACTGTGGCACGCTTCATCCCGGTGCCTCTCTCTCTCTGTCTCTCTCTCCCTACCACTTTCCACATCTAAGGCACAAGGCACTCCAGCTGGGCTGTGCGTTGCAGGCATGGTATTAGCATGTCAAAACCACTCTCTGGTCTGGGTTAAAGGAGGAGGGAGAGTCAATGGAGATCGACAAAGCACTGACAGAAACAGCTGATCCACAAAAGGTGCCTGTTTAACGGATCTTCCTGCCCCGAGCCCAGCTGCTCCCCAAAACTGCAGCGTCACAATGCGGCCCTGATGCTGCACCCATGAGCACAGAATCAACAAGCCTCCAGCAGACAAAGGATATTCCTATATCAAACCGCTCCTCCAGCAAGGCTGTTTGGCAGCGCACCTGCCATGGAGCAAACAAAAGAGCTGCTCTTGAGTCTGTCAGGAGCTTTAAACACAAACCACTACATGTCACGAACAAAACCTTTAGGTTCTTCTGCTGCAAACATCAGTTTCTTTATGTTAACATCATTTCCATACCAACAACCACAGCTGTGACCTTCTCACGTACGCCGTGAGGAAGTATCAAGGCCACGATTAAACATGGAAGAAAACACTTCATGTACAAACAATACAAACAATATGACAAAAGAAAGTGTGTGGCATAAAAATGCAAAGAGGTGTCCATCATGTTTAAGGAAGAAAATAAAATATATATATATATATAGTACAGATATTGTGAGCTTTATCAGTATGGAGCCTGTCACAAATGCAAAATAATTTCACTTGGGCGTTTTTTAGAGTGTATTTTGGGATGCTTCCATGTTTCTTAGGAATTTTGAGTAGTTTCTAGAATATATTTTAAAGAAAGTCAAAAATATGTTTTAAAGATGAAAAGCCTTCAGGTGATAAAATCTGAAAGAATTAGCAATATGGAAACTAATTAGCATGTCACAAATGCAAATTAACTTTTATACTTCATAAAACAAAGTCATATTACCTATAAGTGGAGTGAATTTATGGAGGTTTGGATTTTCAATAATACAGAAATATATTTACATTATCATTAAAAATACATTTAGGTGAATCAATATTTGGTTAATTTATTTAAACATTTTTGAAAATAAAATTAAAAAATATATATATTTATTTGTTTATTTATTTATTCATTGTCACTATATTTTAAAATATTACTTTTGCCCATTTATTTAAAAATATATTAAAATAAAATTTTGAGTATATGTTTTGGTGAATGTAATTTATAAACATAGTTTTTTGTATATTGTATATTTATTGTATATATTTTGAAAAGGATTATATATATATA
>JAUMHP010000070.1:14518959-14569934 GCA_032361065.1 Enteromius trimaculatus
AAAAACTTGTTGCATCTTTCCCAAAAAGACTCATGGCTGTATTCGATCAAAAGGGTGCTTCTACTAAATACTGAGCATGTGAAATACTTACGACCATGTGATATTTCAGTTTTTCTACTTTAATAAATCTGCAAAAATGTCACCAATTCTGTGTTTTTCTGTCAATACGGGGTGCTGTGTGTACACTGAGAAAAAAATTAACTGAAATGATTTTATCAAATTACTGCAATATAACAGTGAAAAATGTAAGGGGGTCACAACACTTTCCATACCCATTATATATATATAATATTTTCTATATATATATATACATATACATATACATAATATAAAAAAATAATAGCATTAAGTATTAACGGGATTAATCAAGTGCCAAATGCAAGCTACTCACTATTTAAGACATTCAAACCATCTACTTTAAGAAATCTGCTTTTATACTCTACCAGGTCCGTTTTAACCCAAACATGGATGCGTACAACTGGATCCTGTCGGGTGGGCAGTCAGGTTTGGTGCGTGTGAACTGTGTACGTGGACTGAGCTGCTCAGTGATGCTCAAGCAGTTACGTGAAGCTCAAGCCCAGTTCAGCGCCATGTTCCAGTCTCAGGAGCCCGATGACTCTGCAACAGCTGTCCGTCACAGCACAGCGGATACAGTACAAGTGCACTAGCCTCCACCCCCACAGACTCTCAGCTCTATCCTCAAATGGACTGTGCTGTCATAATAGACTGAGGGACTGTCATTTTTAGAAGACTGATGACAAACACTTTTTATTCTTAACTTGTATTAAAAGAAGGAAAACTATTTTCATATAAGCCTCTGTATGTTCCTGATTTTATATTTTTGTGTGTTTTGTTTTATCAGTTCTGTACAGGGAAAACATTTTCAACTTCTTGCACCATTGTGAACCTCAGAGAGAAAGTCTGTTTGTGTTGTTTTTAGTTTGGTATAGTCATCTTAATACGTCAGGTATGAGTGGAGAATGAAACCATCAGCACTTATATCCGTGTCATTTATGAAAAGCGTTATTCTGTTTCCTGCTGTTCCACTTCAGTGCTATATAGTGATAAAACATCTTGACTTTAAGTTGGAAAACATTCAATTGGATCCATTAGCTATCGTATCAAGATCTTTTTTTTTTTCCTTTTATCTTTAGCTTTCTTAATCTAAATGGTAATTTTAAAGGAACAGAAACACCTCCAAATTAAACCTCATCACCATGTCATTTCAAACCTGACTTTATTTCTTCTGTGGAACGTGAAAACATAAATGTTTTTCCATTCTATATTCTTGGTCTCTGCACTGTCCTCATCCATATATTCAAATGTCAGGCTTTCATATGAAACAAGTAATAGTGTTCTGTGCACTTTTTGAGATACTGTATTTTCAGAAATTTTGAAACACATTGGAACATTTTCAGAGCCCAGATTTCTATTCACTTTCTTAATATGGAAAAGGGTGAACATGTCTCCTTTTGTGCTCCACAGAAGTCATACAGGTATGGAAAGACATGTGTAAGTAGTCAAAATGTTCATTTTTGGCAGAACAATACCTTTAATTCTGTATCTTGAGGTTTCTTGTCAAGTATTTTTTTTCTTCATTACCTCTTCTTCTCACTCAGGTCTAGCCAAATTTGTAAGGGCGTCATGGAGCGTGCTGATAACTGCAGCCTGCATGTGAGTTAATGTTGTCTCTGAACCAATAGCATTCTCATGTTAAGATCAGATGCACCTTGATACCCGCCTCATAATTCATAACCTTAATTTTGTCTGAGTGAATTTAATTGACTCAAGTGATGAGATTCTGGAGAGGTTCCAGTCTGATAATGCTGCTGTGGTCTGTCAGATAAGATTAAATAAGGGAGCTTATTATAATGAATTTCAATTTAGTGTATTAATTTAAATATCTCAATCTGACTGTGAGACTGTAGATATGGTTTGTAGTTTTGGGCTGTTAACATTTATATTTTGTAAATGATATTAAAATGAATTTTTAATAGGTACAGAAAAGTGTATTTATATTGTTTCATCATCATTTTAGTTATAATTGCTATGCTGTTTACCACTAATTATTGAAACATCATGGTATAGTTATTCTTGAGAGACACTGCAAAAGGTTGATTTGCATGATTTTATTACAGATTACAAAAATCATACACATTATGTGACAGATATAAAATGAAAAGCATGTAAAAATTAAACATCCATCAGTAGTTTCTGGTTAGAGTTGCTTTATGAATAGTCACATAAAGGATAAAACATTTACACACAGGACTTTTTAGACAGATAAGTTTATACAAGAAGCAAATTTATATACTGTACACATACACAAATCTGAGGCACGACAAAAATAATCATGTAGATTATTTACAGTTTCCACAGAACAACATTAATGTCTTTCAGTTCATGACACAAAATGCAGAACACGTCAAAAACATGACGGATGATGTACCATCTCACGCTCCGCTATCAGTTTTGAAGCTTCCATTAGGTTGAGTGCACCTGCATCTGAAATTGATTTTGGATTTGTCATATTCATCTTTCCTTTTGAGTCGTGTTGCTGTGTCTGCAATTTACAAACTAAGTCTCTGACTTATTCTTGCAAATAATGCTAAGAGGTTTGTCATCTGTCTCGTTGTATATGAATTCTATGTATTTTACTTTCATTTAAGAAAATCTAATTTTAGATTCATTCCCAGAGATGTAAAGTTGCATAAGCTATAAAACCTTATGTTATATGCAAGTAGGAAGACATGTTTCGGATCAAATTTTTGTGGGTCCTGGAACAGTATTATTTTTAAAAATCCTTAAAACCATAAGCGTATGAACACATGCAGGTTTTTCCTGTTATGCAGTACATTTTCAGTAGACAACATGTTTTAATTATATTAAATGAAATGTACTATAATCGTTCTTTAATTAGAGCCTTTCACAAAAGCTAATCCCTATGACATTTTCTGAATTCTGTAATGTTTTGTGGTCCAAATAAAAAAATATATTGATAAAATTACCAAATAGATCTAATGATATAAGACACTTAAGTTATTAAAAAATACTAATAGACTAATACTGTTGCTGAACAAAATCTCTCGGGTGAAAAAGGTTACACTTCTGCTTATCAAATTTTTCCAGTTTGTGCAAATTAACTTATTTTCCAACAGAAAATTGCACGGTTAAAAGTCACTTTGTATGAGTGGTGCCTTGTCTATTGACAACTGAAAATGACATTTCACTCATGTGACCAGGTACTAACGTAACTCTCAATCCCTAGCAATTTTAAAGTAATAAAGTATTTTTTATACATATATATATATATATATATGTATCTCCTATAGGCATCTAATCCCTTTAAATAGAAGTAGGTAAATGTCCAGCATAACAGGAATGACTCTCCTAATCACAGTAAATTGTCACTGAGGTCCCTCTAAAAGTACAAGTTTTAATGCAGAGCTTTGGCACATCAACCCCAACGTTATCAAAAATATACTGCTTATGCATTGGTCCTTTCATATTATCATTTTGTTCGCTCTCTTTTCTTTTATAAATGACTGTGATATTCACATTTAAAATATATATTCATTTTATCAAAACAAATAGACAAAATATAGAATTTAAGGAATTTCAGTGTGATGGCGAGGTCCTTGGGTTGACTGGCCATCTAAATCACAGTCACTTTAAAAAAAAAAGAACCCAAAAAAAGCAACCATGCAAAGCAAACCCTTAAAACTCTTTCACAACGCCACAACAGATCACAATGGCTACATTTTATCAGTACACGCAAGCTTTAAAACACAATAATCATCTGTCAAGTGCGTCTTTTATTAGTCTAAAATCATATTTAACTGTTTATATAAAATCTTCACATATAATGTAAATGAACATTAGTGCACATTTAGGGGCTCTGTGTTACCAAATTAGGAATTGAAAGATGAAAAATGTTTTTTAAAAGACATTCAGAAATCTTTATTATTGAATGTTACTGCCATGACCTCAGTGTTGAACTACAGAGACGTGAGAAACGTGTTGCACCACTTGCTGGAATGTCATAGAGTCATTGCGGCAGTGTGGCGGCACCGAGATCAGAGATGGAAATCCTGTGCAAAACGAGTGTGTGTGTGTGTGTGAGACTACATGCCACAGCTGGACAGAGCCTGAAGACATGAGTGTATACACGGTGTGAAGCATGCTCGACTTTGAGAAACCAGAGTAACCCACAACAGCATCCCAGCTAGGTGAAGTGTGGAATTTCTGTGGCACGACTAAGGCAGCACAAGCTTAAAGGGTTAGTTCAGACAAAAATTTCAATTCTGTCATTATTTACTCACCCTCATGTTATTCCAAACCCAAAAGACCATCTTTGGAACCCATATTAAGATATTTTTGATGATATCAGAGAGCCATCAGACCCTCCATAGACAGCAACACAACTGAAATGATCCAGGTTCAGAAACGTAGTAAAAACACCAGTAAAACAGTCCATGTGACATCAGTGGCTCAACTTCAGTTTTGCCACGATACAAGTGCTTTTTTTTTGCACAAATAAAACCAAAATAACATAATTGAACTCTAACCTTTTTCCTCGACTTGCGTCTTCCGCCATTTTAGAGAGTATCACAACGCAAGTTGTATGCAAGCTTTAACATATTTGACATAATCTGCCTTGTTTATATCTGGGTGAAAGCAGGCGCATGTGTGTAATCTGCTGATGTTTACGCCTAGAGGAAAGCATACGCTTACGTTGTGATGAAGATGGAGGAAGACGTAAGTCATGGGAGAAGAATGGATAGTTAAATTATGTTCTTTTTGTTTTCTTTGCGCAAAACAAGTATTCTCATAACGTCGCAAAAATTAAATTGAGCCACTGATGTCACATGGACTGTTTTACCGATGTTTTTGCTATGCTTCTGGATCTGGGATAACTTCAGTTGTGTTACTGTCTATGGAGGGTCTGATGGCTCTCTGATATCATCAAAAACATCTTAATTCATCTTCCGAAGATGAACAAAGGTCTTATGGGTTTGCAACAACATAAAGGTGAGTAATTAATGACAGAATTTTCATTTTTTGTGGTTTTTCTTCCACTTTTTAAAATTGGCTAGGTTTAGAATAGAGTATTTATTAGTGTATATTCTACAGTCTTAATCAGTTGGTGTGTAAAATGATCTTTATTTTCATCAGTTTGTTCAAATAAGGCAAAAAGTATCAAAATGATAGTTGATATGGTTACCACATTGTTCATCACATTGGATGGAAAGTCAATTTGATTGCGTTAATGCTGGGGAACAGTATAGTATACTGCACATTTTGCAAATTTAGTACATCAAAATATTCTATACATCCAGAAATATGTTAGACAGGATATTAGTACTACATTTACCATCTAGATATGGCTTAAAATAGCATTTCATATCACTTTTGACAGTCTGATCAAATTATGATTCAGGGAAATTAATATTTTAAAATGCAATTTACTCTTTTGAAGCCTGTTTTTTCCTTCAGCTTCATCGCCAATGAATTTGTTGGGATGTTCTACCAATGTTTTACTTGTATTAATTTCTGTGCATGAAACGTGGATAGTTACATGCTTCACCTTTTAATATCACTCTTAGGTGTTTAATTCATCAGCCATTTTGTCTCCACTGTTCTTTCAAAGCCACATGAAAACCACAAGCAGCCAGCGAGGAAGAACACACGAGTTAATCACTCGCTTGCTTTTGCAAATTGTACTGTACCATGAGACAAGACATTAGCGAGAGATCGCCAACAAAATCCATAATTACACTTAAGCACAATCTCTTTTTAAGCCCTACAACATCATGCCGCAGTTTGGAGGACATTCACATTGATTAGAGAACCATGCTGACAGCAGACGCAAGGCTGGCTGGGGCATAATAAACCCTATTTTAATTGTTTTTAAGGAAGTCATGTCGATACCCATCTTTTACCCTCCCAAGACCACAGACAGGCAATTACAGTACACTACAGTAATGTACGATGCCAGCCGGCCAAGCAAAACCTTGCAAAGTCACAATAAAAAGGCTCACAGTTATGCCTCCAGGCCTCATTTATGTGCTGCCGCTCAATTCAGCATACGGCATGTCGAACTAAATATCAACACTTCATTTTAAAGCTACTCCTCCTATAAACCAATGCATTTTTGATGCTGAAGATGCACGTTTAAAGATGGCACAGTGTGAAATCTTTTTTTTGTTTTGTTTGTTTCTTGTTATTCGATTAAAAATGCATTTGGCATTATAATGATATGTAGGCTAGATGATACATTTGCACAGTGTTTCCATTTCTGGCTTGGACCCTCAATGAAGCTTAATATGTGTGCATACATTTTATACAGGCAGCCTTCTCTCACCGGTTCGCTTGGAGAACTTATCCCATAGGGTCCTGGCATTGGGAGCAATGGATCATGTCCTCGCAATAAGGCTCCACTTGAATGGTTGTGCTGTAAAAGCCAAATTTGGTCTGGAGGAGTTCGGTGGCTTCCTTTAAGACAATATGAGGGTCAGCATTTTCCTCTAAAATGGGGAAAAAACACGGTTAGTTTCGCCTGAATAGATACTGCACTTAAAAACTGGGAATTTAGGAATTTTGCATTTAATTTCATGTTTCATAATTTCATTTCATAATTTCACTTATTCTGCCTTCACACAGAATAAAAATAAATTGACCTTTAGGCAAATATATGCTAACTATTATCAAATAATATTAAATAAATAATAAAATATTAAATTTTATTTGAACCACAGGGTCAAAACACTTCTTAATTTGTATTATAAATGAAGAAATTATAATGAAAATTTAATGTTAATAAATTGAACTAATATTTATCTAAAAAATATACTTCTGTTCGTACACTTGGCCAATGTTGCAGGTGTTTGAGTGCTTGTGAAGATGATGAAAAACAGACGGAACAGATCCTCTTCACTGTGGCCAGAGACTTCACACAGAGGACATTGTCCCTGGTAAAGAGAATTTAATCTTAGATGAAGCCTCATAGTCCAGCGACACAACACAGCTCTGAAAAGCTCTGGGAAGCTTCTCCAACTTCCCCTGGTTCCATTGTACTCAAAAATGACAGGATACAGAGGGCGGCCTCTGGGTTGCACCCAGTTTGTTTTTCCTAAATTTGCTCTTCGCATCCAAATGGAAGCAAACAGCCTCCCACACTGTCATTTCTCAAAACATGTGTCACAGACAATTGACCTTGTACTGGCAGCAGGACATAAATAAATGCAGCAGCCTAAACGGAATGAAGTTCCTCTGAAATAAACAGGGAGGGTGGCATCTGAGATTAGCCCCAGATGGTGAGATTGAGCTTCTCTTGAATAAGGCCGACATTATATAAGTGGATTTGAGCCCAGGAGCAGGAGCCTTGTTTTGAGTGCTTGATGTAGGGGAGCTATATTTGGAGCCTGATCTAAGAGAGACAGACATGGACTACTTAAAATAGCTCAAATACCCCAGTTTGGACACTCGGTTCCTTTACACTTTTTCTGCCACACAGCCTCTGACCAAACGGACTTGCACTGTGATAGCTCACCTTCTCTGATAATGTCAGATATCGTATCAGTTTGTTTATGTCTAGTCCTGGGGGGCAAAGAACTAGATAGGAGATACAAGATGTTCAACTTAAAATCCTTAAGTAGGTATTTAGCAATGTCTAAATTAATTTAAACATGTATTGAGTAATTTCAAATTAGAGCCAATAAATGAAGGCCAATTACATTCATACCAAGCCTGATCAGCAATGAGATGTTTAAAAAACAAGTAACATTCTTACATATTATTACCATTTAAAATTTATTATAAATTATTTTCATTTTGTGTTCTTTTAAGTATTTTATTTTTGGGGTCCTGGCGTAAAATATATTTTTTTAAATGGTAAAAATATGTAAGAATATTACTGTATCTAATCTAATCTAATAATATACCATAATATAATATACATTTAACTAAAATTAAATATAATGAACTATAAAGAAAGGAAAAAAGAGAAAACCATCTGAGCAATTTTCCCATGGACATACATGAATGATTTGCTATAATAGTAATAATAATAATAAAGTAAATAAAATATTGCCTTCAGAATAAATAAGTAATTCATCACGCTACAGTTTTTCAGCATTCATAGAGATCCATTGTTACATTTTATAATCTTTTGGGTTTTTCCAAATCGAAATTCAGGCATGGTGTGAATAGGCCTCACTGATGTTCGGCCCCAAACATAAAAAAGTCTTTAGTCATGCCACACATTCCTGAGCCTGTGCCGCAAACCCTCGTCATCTGCTCAACAACAATGTGTCATTCTGAGGAACCCAGACAGAGAGAGAAGCACAGAGAGGGAGCCGTTCTCTCTCAATGGAGATGAATGAGACGGGAAACACAATCCCCTGGTGCCGGGTGCCCTTTGCCCCCCAGTGAGGGGAGAAGTAACAGGGGGGCCAGCTGTCTCCTACAATGGATGAGCTCAAAGAAGCTCATTCAGACCTGCATCGTTGCATGCGCGCAACTGACAATGCGGGTATACAGAGAGGCCACACTTCTGCTCCGACGTCCCAGAGGAAGTATAAGACGTGGTCGTTCAATCTGGAGACAACTAATACTCAAGCATCACATTCAGGAGTCGCAGCTGCTTGTGAGCATTTATGAACTCAAACAGCATTTTTTGGCTTTCTCTCCATGCTGCGCTCCCATTTCTTTCATCCTCCCTTTTAGATATGCTATTTCCTGTGTCTTTCCTGTTATCCTGTCCAGTGATTACTTGTCGTTTACAATGCTTGCCTTAGGGACAGACCCCTGTAGTAATTACCCCAGTCACCTGAGTACACATTTCCACACTCACCACAGGACCCCTGAAATCTTATCATGAAGGGGGATCAATCTGTGGCCTGACCATGTAGCAGCGGCTCTAGGTGTCTCTTAAACAGCCCAGCTGTCCGTGCTAATGTTTATTACCCTTACTGCTGAATACCTTTAAGACAAAAAAAAAGTGAATCATGTCACATTATATGTATGCTATACATAATAGTTGTTTAAAACTTTTACTTCTAATAAAATACTTCAACAGACAATATTCAGCAAAGAACGACACATCTACCTCCCCATAGACCTACATAGAACTACTTCCAGGCACCACGCCACCCAAAGGCCGAGTCTTTCCCCTGTCACACCCCAAAACGGAATCCATGAAAGCCTACATCAAGGAGGAGCTTGAAAAAGGATTTATTTGGCCCTCAACCTCACCTGCCTCCGCAGGATTCTTCTTTGTTAAAAAGAAAGATGGCAGTCTCCGGCCCTGCATCGATTACTTAATGACATCACCGTGAAGTACAGGTACCCACTCCCGCTGGTTCCCTCCGCCCTGGAACAACTCCCCAAAGCCCAGTGCTTCACCAAGTAAAGTCACCTGGAAAACAGCCTTCTCGACCACCACTGGGCACTACGAATATCAGGTGATGCCGTTCGGATTGTCCAACAGTCCCTCAGTCTTTCAGTCGCTGGTCAACGATATCTTCCGGGCGGAACTGGCCCCGTCCACACACCATTAAGGAACTACAGCATTTCCTGGGTTTGCCAATTTCTACTGCCGGTTCATCTGAAACTTCAGTCAGGTGGCAGCTCCGTTCACCTCCATGACCAAGAAGGGACCCGCTCTGTTGAAAGGCGGTCCTCTGTGGCTCTGTCCGACCGTCATCAGCGGGAACCATTGCCGGAATATTAGTTTCCTACCCGGACAATTTTTACCTGAACACATCGCGGATCGCTTTTTAAGGCTATCGCCAAGAGACCTTCAGTGCGAAGTTTTGTCTAACCCACAACTCTGAGCGTTTCTCTTGCGGATTATTGGATTGCCTTTCGGATTCTACCTGGACTGTTTCTCGACCTTGATTCTCGCCTGATACCTCGACCATTGCCTGGACTATCAATTCTGATTCTCGCCTGTTACCCCAAACTTTTGCCTGGACCTGGTACTGTTTATGTTCTTTCTCTGATATACTGTCTGTTTGTCTGTTTGATTAAGATATTAATATACAGCTTGCAAATGGATCTACCATCATCCGAGTCATTATCGCACACACACATACATTATATATCTTCATATGTTTTATATTATATATATTATATATTATATTAAATGTTTAAATATTAAGTATTTATATATATATAACATAGGAATCAACATGTGCAGTGTATACACATATATCAAATTTTTATATATATTTTTTACATTTTTAAAATGAGCCTCGAACTTAATATAAATAGTTCAGTAAAATTAATTATAAGTATATAAATAATTATATGAACTAATAAAAAAAATAATACAATCTAAAAAATAAATCTAAATATTGAAAGAATTAATTAAAAGCATATTTTTTGTGTCACAGCTCTGTATCCATTAAAATACATAGCTGACTTCATATTTTAGAAAAGAGGTCCCTCCCAGGGTGATTATATTTTTGCACATCCTTGTAATTGAAAAGTTTGAAACCTCTGATTTAGAGCACTATAATGTCTAATAAAAGACACAAAGTTTATGCATTTCTAGTTGGTTTGCTTTAACGATGTCAATGTGTGTTGATGTATGAAAGCATTGTGTGGACTAATTGTTAATTTGGATATCCTCACTGGTGCGGCCAGTGGTGTATCCACAGCTTTTGATGTCTGCTCTTTAGCAGTAGTCAGGATGCCACATTTTTCATTCTGGGATGGGACTGGTTGTGTAAGGCGTCTCTCTGGGGACCGTCTCGCTGATACAATAGGCAGTCAGCCCTGGCTTGTGTCCTGCCTGAAGCCCCTTGCATTTTATTGAGGCACACCAGCACCAGCTTGCTGGCACACTCCTCCTCCAAGCTTCATTCTCTTCTCTCACCCCTCCTCATCTCTTTCTTTCTTTCCACAATGAGGCCCTTCCTGTGTTTACCCAACACAGCACTTCTCAACTATGTCATTATATCTCAATATCATCACCCCTGCCCTCCAGAAGATCTCCTTCAAGCACAAACCACCATGTATGTCTTCCTTTTAAACAACAGTTTTACATGTAAATGACTGCAACCAGAAGAAATCAACTTTTGCAGATTTCACTATTCACGTAAAGGCTCTCCAGAGCAATGAAATACATAACCTTTGAGAGTCTCTCACAAATTAAAACTGTTCAGTGTTTATTTTTCTCGATGCTAAATCCAGACGCTAATCATTCCGCCGTGTGCATAATTCATGTGTGCCACATTTGAATTATGCAGACAGAAGAATGATTACACACTTGCCAAAACTGTTGGCTGGGTTTTGTAGACAAAGGCCAGGACTGACTAAGGAGAGCTGTGAATAATGGGTTTGTGTTTGTCGCTGCTTCGTTTATTTCCATCTATCAGGTCGTATTTTGACCTAGATTTTTTCTAATCGAATTGCACTTCCTTTCTGAAAATACATTATCAGATGTTTTCTTATATATGATACATCACAAAGTAGCTCATTTTACAGAATTAAAGAAAACAACAAATTATTATAGAAAATTTTAATAAAATATAAATATTATTAGTTTACTTAAATTGTATTTACCTTATAAACTGTCAAATAAAATTATATAAAATGTTTTTGGTATTTAATTTTGTATTTATTGTATGCATTTTATAATTTATTTAAAAATAGACTTATATTTAAAAATAAAACAAACTGAAAATGTGTATATACAGGAGTATATATATATGTATAATATCAGACACCATGACTGATTCATTCTCCTGACCAGTCCTCACTGGTTTGACCCAGTCTCAGGGTCTTCCACATTGAGACCCTCAGCAGACTGAACAAGCCTTTTGTTTGAGAGTAAGGGGATACTTTGAGGAAACAGCCCCCCACAAAGTCCCCCTTTCTGCTGGCTGTTTTCTCTGGTCAGAGGCTGTGTAATGACTAATAGAAAGGAGTGACCCGTATTGTTCCAGTGTGGAGGAGGGTAAGTGTCTGACCAGAGTAAGTGAGTTTACAGTACTCCAAATCCAATCCAGGTTTTCAATTTTTTTTTAAACATGTTTGTCTAAGCATATGTACACTTATGTTTTTGTCTCTTTTTTTAATCTAAGTGACTTACATTCAAAGTACATCTTCTTTATTCATTCTGCATTTTACATTTATCCAGAAGTTGATTGTGTACTCACATTTTATTAAATCCGTGCATTCCCTGGAAAAAGAAACCATGACCTTGTTGTTGCTAGCACCATGTTTCAGCTACGTAAAAACACAAGATGAAATGAGTGCACACTTGGAGAGAACAGAGATCTCTCCATTACTATTTGGATTCTCTCCATTATTGTTCTTCTGTAACAGCAGCATCCAAAATATAAAAATAATTTTGTGTGTATACGTTGCTCACAAGCCTTAACAAGATTCTCAAAAATAAAGATTCTGTATTCACCCTAGTGTCTTTTCTGTCTCCTGTGGATCATAAATGAGGATATTCTGATGAATTTGATGATATTGATGGTATTCACAAAATACTTGGCACAAACCGGTGAGCTTACTGCCTTTCATTTAAATGGCTGGTTAGCATTCACTAAAGCATCTCGCAATGCACTTTTAGAGTTCCTCTGAAACCCTCCACCATCCCCAGCTCCACCTGTATAAATATCCAGGGTTAATATGTATGCTACTTGTGCAGCAGCAGTATATTAAATACTTACAGCACAGTGGCGATGTATGTATTGTCTCCTGTACTTGCTTTGCAGCAGCAGCAATAATCTACAACAACAGCAATAACCAAAAACAGCAGCGTAGCATTGATTCCTCCAAGACCAAATACTTTAACATTGCCATATCCATTGCTATGCTCTAATCTTCAGAGAGTCATGACAGAACTTTCATTTTAGAATGAAATATCACTTTAAGCAAAGATATTTTTACTTCTACAATTTTTTCTACAATTGCATACTTGGCCTCAAATATTTAAAGAAAAAAACACCACTATTTTTCCTTATTTCCCTATGTTCTTCCCTCAACTGAGACAAGTTGATACATATCTCTTCCATCTCAGTGCGTGCACTTCATCACTAGCGCACGGCACCATTATATTAGCGTTTAGCTTAGCTCCATTTATTCCTTAGGATCCAAACAGGGATGAATTTAGAAGCCACCAAACACTTGCACGTTTTCCCTACTTAAAGTAAGTATGGTGACACAAAATAAAACGTAGACATTAAAAAAAACATAACTATAATGTATGGGCGAAGAGCACATCACAGCACTTTGATCTCGGCACAGTAATATCATCACTCCTTGGTTGTATTGGAGTGAAAGGGAGACAGGAAGTTTTCAGGAGTGATGATATTACTGCGCCAAGGTCAAAGTGCTGCAAAGTGCTCTTCTGCCATACATTATAGTTATTTTTATCCGCCTAAAAATCTCCACGTTTTATTTTGTGTCATGCGTCTGTTGTTCATGAGTGAGAATTTGTGAATCTGCTCTTATGATTAAAAGAGTGAATCTGGTTGAACAACACGTGAAAAGGTGAAAAGACGAAAAGCTGAATTGAATGTCCATGCCAAATTGTTCTTAAACCAGCAGTGAAGGATGCAGAGGAGGAATGTGTTCAGTGAAACTGTTCATAAATTTCTCACAGGATACAAGATAAAAAGTTTGACCTTTTGAGCTACAGTTAGGAGAGTTACTCTGTCAAAACATTTTCCTATCTTTATTCTTCCTCGCGCATAAGAAACATTCACTTCTTGGTTCTAGGTGGTATTCAAGGACACACTACACATTTCTCTGTTTCCCTGTCTTGGCAAATTGCTCCTACTAATTTGAGCTCCCACAATCAATAGATCCAATCAATAGTCCCTCACTGACTGTTACTATGACTATTGCAATTACTACTCGGTCTCAGGATTTCCTGTACTAACCATTCAGTTAATTGGCACACAGCAAAACAATCAACCAAGCGTTTTTTTTTTCTTTCAAGAATTATTCTTCTTGCTCTCAAATTATTTTAAAACTGTAAGAGTTCTGCCGAACATAAGGACATAAAAGAGACAAACACCAACCCCGCGAGGCTGTCGGAGACTATGACTCAATAAACAAGCAGGGCTGTAGTACTCAAGTCCAGACTCAAGACATTTTTCTATCATCTTGGACTCGTTGGTGTTTGCACTCGGACTTGGTCATTGAACTCGCTAAATGTTCTCACTGGTCTCGGCCAAGTCCAGCAATACGCCTTTTTTCTCCTTCAAAACAAAACCACACTCACATGTTCTGTCTAAAAACGCATAGGTGATAAACGTTAGACACGACACTTTCTATATCTTTGCAAAGCAAGTAGTAACTGTTACTGTACTCGTCTGCGCTCTATGCTTGCGCTCCCGTGGCGTCTGCCGTTGCTAAGCAACCATGACCCACACGTATCAGCAAAGGATTTTCATTCAAAACGTCTTGACTCAGACTCGACTAATCTGGTCTCAGACTTGTCTTGGACTCGACATAGCTGGATTTGACTACAAGCTGTTTTTTCAAATGAAAACAGATCGCTTCCACTCCCCTTCCTCTAACATACAATGACAGGAAACGATTAACAAGAAGTGCCTTGGAGAGCAGTGTAGGGTGTTGGGTCACTGTCTTGTTTAACAACACAGTGCAGCAAACCCATCCTTTCCTCGTTGGGTCATATGATAAGCACATACTGTGCACTGGGGCACTGCAGAAACTCATATCAATCTTAGTTAATCTAGAGCTGAGTGTTTTAAACGACTGTAAAGCAGCGTATGCTGACATTGGGTAGTGGGATCCAAAATGCTGATAAAAAGCTGCTGTCGTTGGATCACAGCATAAATGGCCTGAATCCAAATGAAAGTCTGTCCAAAAAACTTTAATCAAAGAGATTATGGTGCTTTGTTACTATTGGGCTTGTTTGATTAGAACGGAAAGAAAGAATAGAAAGATCATTTTTTGCTCTCACTTTCTGTGTGTGTCTGCATTTTTACACAAACAAAGATAAATGTCACTGACTTTTATGCCGCTCCTCAACTAAACTGATTCATAAGTTATTTGTCAGTGATCTGTCACTGTTTAATGTACCTTATTAAAATACAACTGAATGCTATTTCAACACAACAAAAAGTCATTGTAATGTGACCTTAAAGTAGGATAGACATGTGTAGTTAGTTGCCATTTAGCTAATGCTCTTCATTTAAACTGACAGCACACTAATTACAGGAACAGCCCCGCTAGAGTAACCTGGGGTTAAGCACTTCGGTCAAGGGCACACTTGTAACATGGCTGGATTATGATCTAGAAACTCTCCAGGGTCCATTACTGGCTCATGCCTTACTGGGATTGAACCTGTAACCCCTGTGTTAGTGACCCACATCCGGGTGATAATGCCATTTCCTGGCGGTCGGTGCAAGTTTGTTTTCTAAACTTTCCCCAGTGTTGTAGACTGATAAGGAAGAGAATGAATTGTTGAATAAAGTCATTATTTTTGTTTTCTTTGTGCACAAAAAGTATTTTCTTAGTTTCATGAAATTAAGGTTGAACCATTGAGGTCACAAGGACTATTTTAATGACGTCCTTAATACCTTTCTGGGCCTAGCTGTGTTGCTGTCTATGCAGGTTCAGAAAGCTAGAAGATTTCAACAAAACATATATTGTTTATTTGTGTTCCGAAGATATAGTATAGCTTTGGATTTAGACCTGTGTTTCGGTTTGTGACAAGAAAAGTTGTTGGGTACACGTACAATGAAAGTCAAGGGAGCAAGGCATTGCACTGGAATAAACACTGCGCATGTACAAGTCAAAAGATTCATGATACAAGATTAAAGATCAATTAAAGAAAAAACATCAATTATGTCATTTATGACCTGTCAGTAAACAAATTAATGAAAAAAAAAATCATACAAACTTTACAATGTTACCCATGATAGAGATGCCTAAAAGGCACATTGATACCAGAAATGCAGTTAAAATTAGTCAGAATTTTAGAAATAAGTAAGAGTCACTTTATTTAGCTCAAAACCACGCTCGGATATGCACTTGAAGTAATATCAGCACTTTACCAAAAATTGTAGCACATCTTTTAACAATTGTACTCCCAATGTTGTGTTCACCTTGGATACTCGTTTTAATGACTCTGAAGAGTCTCGCTATTGATAGTCATTTTGTCTTTTTGAATAGGCTTGTTTGCTTGAGCCCTGAATAGGCTTTAATGCGTTGTACTCCACTGTAGCATCACTGCACAAAACAATAGCAACAGCACCCCTGAGGCTCTTATCACACCTGGACAACCTTTTTGGAAGGCACAATGATTTACTGTTTTACTCAAAGCGAAAATGAGAAAATATCCCCAGTTCGCCTGCTTAAAAGTGAACTCCAATGCTAGTGTCACAATATGAAGTTGCGTAAACACAGATCTGCCTCCCGTACAGCTTTTTATGTATTCAAGTCAACATCTCATGACCTTCAGTTCATGTCCTCTAGACAAAAGCAGGGTTTATATCAGTCTTTCTCAGCTGACCTTTGTGTTGTTTTCCTGTTTTAGTCCTATGAGTATTTAAGTGGACCAAACAAATGGAGGAGTACACATCCCGTTTCTTGGATAACAAGAGAGAGTCATTGTTTCTCATGACGCTAGCCTCTGATTTAGGTAGCTACAGCGGTCTAAATCGAGGAGAGAAACAAACATCTCATTCTGCTCCTCACCCATAATTAGCCTTCATAATAGAGAGACGAGTCTATTAGTCACAGACGTTCAGCAGGATTTTACATAATACAGCCTGCAGGAAGCACAAAACAACCACTACGATGGCATTATACAACGAATTAGTGTTTAAAATGATAGTTGTACTTGAGACTGAGGCATTAGACAATTCAATTGGATGTTCTCTGAAAAACAAGAAACAAAACAGAGAGTGGACACGGCGGCTATTATGTAAATGATGTTTGAGCATCTGTGAATGTGTCTGGCCTTTCCCTGTAGGAACTCATATATAACACTGCAGGAAGGCTACAAAAGAACTAAAGTGTTTGAAAGGAGCAGCAAAGGCCTGAGGTGTCGCCTGACTCCTTTGTGATGTCTCAAACGCGCAGCACGTGTGGGCGGAACGCTAACCCCTGATCTAAGTGAATTACGAAAACAAAGAGACGCATGTCCGCTGCCGTGCTTGCTCCCTCTCTTCCTGGTGGATGTCTGTTTTGGTGTTTTAATTGAATTTGTTTCTTGCTTGCGTCCAATGTGACGGAGAAGAAAAGTCGGAATGATGATCTAATGTTCTTGGTTGTGCACTACGTGCCATATGCAGCTCATCAACCAGACGTTTAGATGCCAGCCTGCACACACCCACAAAATGCACATGCAATTTCTCTCGTTATGTATCTGACTAGATGGAGAATTAAAAACTAGGAGGAGGAGGATGTGAAACCGTTGCGGAAATACCAGCTGGCTTTTTACAATATGAATAAAAATATCACCATAGTAGAGCAAATCTGTAGTGATGAAATATCAATTTGAATCAAATCGAAACATCATTGCAGGGAATCCAATTGTTTCCAATCACTGTTTATTTAGAAAGTAAATGAGAAAAAAGAAAAGCTAATGTCTTTTCTGTAACTTTTGATGAATATACGTCAGGCCAATAAAGGTTCAATAACATTTATTTGAAACAGAAACTTCTGTGACATTAGTGTGAAATAAAAGTTATTTCAAAAATAAAACTGCATTAAAAGCAACAATATTTTAATAAAAAAGTGAAACCCCAAACTGTGAAACAGCATTTTTATTTCGTATAAATGTTTTTTAAAAATCACATTTTCACAAAAATGTTGTGAGATGTGCTGTTATAAAAAGAAAAATTAATAATGCTGTACCCACATATAGTGCCCACCCTAGTTTTATCCATTAAATGTAAAATCTTTCATGGGTCTGACATCAGACATCGTTAAACAAACGTTGACAGCAAGTGGGCAAATACTTAGATCAGTCCATGATAAAATTGTTGTTTGTACGGATGGAAAGACATTTCTGCTTTAAGGAACCGCATTTACGGCAAAGCCTACGTCACTCAGGAAGTGGGCCTGAATGACTATAGCTCAGAGCCAAAAGGATGAAGGGACGAGATGTTTATTGCTTCTACAGTATTGCAGGAAAGTTTAAAAGGCAGACGTTCAAAGGATTAGTTCGCTTAAAAATCTAAAAACATACCACTCGCTTATCCATTTCTTTCCATGCAATGACAGTTCAAAATTAACATGACTGACTCTTGCATGCATTTTTATCAGTGACTTATATTTAAAATTGTGCAATGTTCCTCACACATAGCTTTTATATGACTTCAGACGGCTTCTTTGTCATTTTAGTCACAATGAACTGTCATTTTATAGCAAAGACTCTTATAAATTACAACAGCACGCTTATATGAATTGAATGAACTCCTCCCGAGTTCCTAAAAACCCTCTGTGAAGAAACCTGCCTCTTTATAATGAACACATACAATGTTTACGCTACAGCAGGTGGATTTGAAAGTGCATGGTGCACGTCTTCAAAACCACGTCTGCAGGCAACAGAAAAGAAACTTGAGGTACAGTGATGACACAGCTTGTCTCTTCTCTCCCAGTCCAGTTGTTTCAACTGTAAACAGGAAGCGTGTGGCACTTTGTGCAATAGGGGGGAAGGGCAGACCAGAAAAACAGAGAAAGCCAGAGAGCAGTCTTTCACGGCTGGCTGAACAACAAATGAAGTGTCCAACTAAAACGCAATAAAAAAATGTGGTTTCACTTTTGTACAAGCAGCCAGTTGAGCTGTTAAAAAAACAGGATTTGACAAAGCATACATATTTATAAATCATTAGCATCCAACAGTGGATGATATCAATATTTGTTTGATTTGTGTTTAAATGAATGTGAAGCTCCCAGCTTTCAAAAGTGGGTTAACGCTACTGTTTTCTTGATGCAAGACAGCTTTGGGGAGTGACAGATAGAGAGAGGAGGAAAGCCTGACAAAAGATAACATGAGCGAGGAGGGGGTGCAGGGAAGAAAAGGACAGAAAGAGAGAGAAAAGTAAGTGGTATGCAGGGAGTGCAACTTGAGCAGAGATGGGGGTGGGTGGGAGTTTGGTAGCAGATGAGGAGAAGGAGCATCTTTTGTTGGGGGAAAAGGCGCTGACTGACAACAGGCTACTGCCTACGTCGTTTGTTTATACGTTTATTGATCGTAAACCTCGTTACCCACCAGATGAGCGTGAGAGTGCAACACTTACTAAACTATTACTGTGAAACCATGGTCAAGGAATTCCCAAAATTAAGTGTATTAGTGCTGACATTACTATTATTATTATTACTCATACTTTAAATAAACGTTATGAACAAGCTCGCATACAAATACAAGTCCACTGTTAATAGCTTAGAGATTTATGAAAGAAAGTCCATTTCAAAGCAGGCTGATTTTCTGTTGGTCTACGAGGCAAATCTGCATGGGGAAATCTTTAGCCCTTACGCAAAACTCCAGATTGCGTGGATTTCTTTTGGAATGACTGGCGGCGCATTGGTAAATGTGACTGCACATTTAGTCACAGTGAAACAGTAGTAGCATCAGATAATTTCTTTCGTATTGTGACCTACGCTTCTTCTGCAGTGTAAGATTTTCGAAAATGAAAAGATGTAGGGCAGGAAATTCTATCAGCTCAATCAATTGGTTGTTGATTAGGTTTTGAGATGTGGGCGCTACTTAACAACGAGGGCAGAAGAATGTATGCATGTAGCGATAGGGTTTAAATGGACTAAATGATGGGGGAAGTCCTTCATACATCACTAGAGACTGCTTTGTCATTTCAATGGAAGATTGAGTTATTTTGATTAAGAATTGTGAGGTTAAAGATAAATGAAATGGATGAATGATTCAAAATAACATGTATTTAAAAAACAGATAGTTGTGTTCTAAGATGAGCGAAGGTCTTATGGGTTTGGAGCTAAATGAGGGCGAGTAATTAATTCGTTCATTTTTGGGTGAACTATCCCTTTAACGTGGATAGTAGGGAAGTATATGATTTTGGACGGTGTGTGTGAGTTCACCAAGTACAAGATGTTCTTGGATCAACATCCTTGTTGATCTTGGAACAACATTCTAATCAACCAATCAGAATTGAGGAATAACTTTTCTGGAAATATCTGTTTTAGGCTTATAATCATAGTTAGGTGCTTCTACACCCTTGTTTTGGGTAGGGGTAGGTTTAAGGGTAAGGATTGGGATACGTTTATATTTTTGGACAGTAATGTCTTACTTGGCAAAATCACAGCGACCGATTTTGGAGGCAACCCAAATTTAATGCATGGTTTTCGAAACCTTTCCAAGCACACTCCATTAAACATGAACTTGTGCACATGCACACTACAATTGCTTGGCAACCCTTCACCTGTTCTTGACCTCCTCGCACAAACGGCCAGACGAATCGCCATCTTTGCATTTTGTTGTTTTAATCTTCTTCAGCATCTTCTTAAAAGCATGATCCAATTGTGAGTACTGCCACCTAAAGGACACATTTAGTTCAAATCAGTGACGTCAAAATCCGGCATTTGCATACAACATACAAAACAACTGAACACCCTGTTGATGATTAAATTAATGTGCATTAAGCTCGCAAAAAAAAGGAAAACCAATGCATTTCTGACTTTGGCTTATAACTTGGCACTGTTTGAATAATACTTCAAGCAGCTTAGCAAAGATAGGTGTGCTGTTTTCAACAAAAACATTCCTATAGACTTATATTCTCAGAGGAATCTGGGCCATACCTAGGGACCAGAATATCATATAATCACAAAAACACCCTAGCAATCATCTAACACCAACCTAGCAACCTCTCAAAACAACATCATGGTGGCAAGTTTGGTGGCACATTTCTCACATTTTCTTCAGGATCTCATATTACTCCTGTGGCAGTGAAGAGTATAGAGAACTGCTCCTCTGGTTAGATTATCTCAAATTAACTAGGCTAAGGTCTTTACAGGCTACTAACAATGACACATGTAACAATGATAAGAGGCAACATTACTCATGTTCATATCATCATACATGTCATGAAAAACCCTTAGGGGGTTTGAAAAGCACATAACAAATTAAAAAGCAAATAACACAACTAAGTTGCATGCGTTTGTAGATATGTAAGCTAGTGAATCCAGTCATTAGCATGACATTAGCATGGGTCTTTATGTGACCTCTGACACTGACCAATGATTTGTTGTTCTCATAGGCTGATTGTGTACGAGGACTGTGAATAACAGGCGTTGACGCTGCAACAATAGCACACACTCGCACACACCTTCACACAAAGAAGCAGACTCCTTTGTTTTGAGCCAAGGTGATGTCCCAGGTGCAAATGATAGTTGTGTGTGTGTGTGACTTCTGTTGTAATTGCTGCCTGTCGGGTTCTGCAGGATTATACTGAGGGTGTGATTGTGGCCGCAAAAATCCATTTTACAATAGTCAAGACATGCAGATTTCTATGGAGTTACTGGAATATCAATATGCAGGAAATGTGAATGTGTTACAAATATCGATCGGCACATAGACAGTAGAAGTAATTCAAAGAGACACTGAAAGATGTAGGGCAGTGACAAGAGGAGAAAGAAAAAAACGTGAATCTGTGAAACCAAGGGAGAATCCAAAAATAGGTTTCTGGGCAGAATCCAGAGCTCCTTTGCATGAATACTTAACGGTATTGTCAGGCAAAGAGAAAAATACAATGAACGAGTCTTTAACTAGTGAGGTCCGAACAATGTGCTAGTGAGAAGGACACATATGCTACACAGACTAACTCCTCAAAGCTTATATGGTCATGAATAATTAGGGCATTCTCTTACAGAGCAGATGTCTTTTTTTGGGCTGCATGTTGTCTGAAAGAAGCAGCCAGCAACCCATAGATTATACAACGACGCGGAAAGGAATTGAAGAGAGTGGACCGAAATACTGACCCCTCAACAATGAATGCTGACCATTACAACCACTGGGTTTGTGTGTGTGTGTCTCTCACATATACACCCTTGAGGGCTGCACACAGGATAGGGGGGCAAGTATCTTTCAGCTCGGCATTCATTGTATCAGTGAGTCCATAAATTATTCACCAGCTCTCAAATATTGATATGGAAATCACCATCCACACAAGTGACGGCCCACATATAGACAGAGCGTGCTCCCATTCACTGTCTCTCTCTCTCATCTGGCCTAGCGTTTTATTCACGCAGCTCAAACGCTGCCCATTTAACACGTTTATGCTTGGCTTTACAGTCAAAGAGGATTATACAATCACTAAAATTATAACATTAATCGTTTTCAATCTATTTTCAGTACACCTAAAAAGCACTTCAGAACACACCCGCCTCAATTTTCTCCACCAAACCTATTATAACAGATCACAATGTTGGTTTAACAAAGCAATGCAGCTGCAAAGTAGAAATGGTTTTAATACAATAGTTTGCAGTTGCGAAGATGATTGTTGTAAGGTGTAGTTTACTGTAGTGTTGTGACAGTGAAAAGAACACTGAATACAGCAATGGAACAAGAGTACATCAATACATCACTTCACAGGAAGTAGAGAGGAAAATTGAATTTACCCACTAGTCATTGCACACCAGTCATCAGTATTATTGAAGTGTAGTACTATAGTTAATGCAATTATAATGACCATTCTCTAAGTGGTTGCTCATTTTGAATTAATACTTTTTTCATAACGGTTTAAAATTATAGCATGTGTGTAGTAATTGTAATTCGGACATACTGCATTTGTCAGGTTGTCATTGTCAGCCACTTCACTGCCATTCACAAATTTTCTCCTGTGGCTTCTTGGGATATTAAGATGTCCATCTGATGCACTTACAGAAAACAGTACGCCATGCAGGTCCTTTTTGACGAATACTTACTACTACTTAGTTTTTATGGAAAAAAATAGGATAAACAAAATAATGAAAATACAACATTTCCATACTAGTAAATATTAGTAATATGTATTTTCTATATGGACAAATGGATTATACATTTAGGTACTGTAATATATTACCCAAATAGCTTATTATAATACCTGAATCAGCACAACCTTTTTGTGTCTGTTGATGGTGTTGCAGGTTCTTCTAACTGACCACTTTTTGACAGGTAAAGTGAACGTGTGATAACGGAAACCTGTCAGATCAGAGTGAAAATAATTAAGAGGGTCGCGCAAAAGTGTGAAAATGTTGGCGTGTTCATGTCACGTCTGACAAATGTAAAATTGGGTGGAAATGACTTATTCTTACGTATTTTATGGATGATTTACCGCAAGTGTGTTGCAGATCTCAGCAGTGGGTATGGGTCCTGTACCGCTTGAATCATCTTCACCCGCAGCATAGACTAAAAAAAGTGTGAATGCGTGGTTTGCCGATTTACGCCCACGACTCTTTAATTCTTTTAATTAAAGGCCTGTTAACACCAAGCACGATAACTAAATAGAACGATAAAGATATATTGAAGTGTAGTACTATAGTTAATGCAATTATAATGACCATTCTCTAAGTGTATCTCTCTAAAAATCATTCTCACTATTAAGAAATTGCAGTCCAAACCACACATATAACGATAAAGGCACAGGGAAACAATATCATTGGAATCACTTCCAGAACATTTTTTTCCAGCTGATAATGAAAGATACAAACATTGACAGCCAATCAGAATCCTGCTATCACAAGCTCGAGAATTTAGTGGCAGACACAATTAGTATAAATAAATGATATTGTTCGCTGGTGTGGACGCTAATATCGTCTCACCAAGCCCCGCCCCACGACTGACCAAAAAAACAGTGTTCGCGCGAGCAGGTGAGAGAAGATCGAGCGCAGGAATGATCGCACGCGAGTGCTTGAATTGCGCGCGGATGACATATCAAGCGCGCGCGAGGGTTTGAAATGAGCTCACGGCCCCGTTGTACATCTGTTTTCCTCTCGCGGAAATGATTTACCGCGCTCGCCAGCATCAGTGGTGCGCTCGCTTATTAATGCCATAGGTTTGCCGCCATAGATAAGTTTGTTTTTCGCGAGCTGGTTGCTGTGACGGGGCGGAGGATCGCAATGCCGGCTCAGCATCGTGAATGGCATCGTCTATCGACCCAACCCAAAAACAAGCAACTCACAAACTCACTTGTTTAAATCAATTTAACAAATTCTGAAGAATTCTTCAATGAACTCGTCGAGCCGATCTGCTACTGAATTAACATATGATTCGAACTCTACATCTTTTGAAACAGACATTAGGTTACTGCACCACGTAGGAAGCAAAATGAACAGTTTTACCTGTACGCTGAATCTCACATTTTTAATTTTTATTAACTTAAATTTTTTATTTTTAATTGCTTTCAAAAAAGCCTTAATGCAATAAAACTGATAAGTAGGCTGACTTTTTTAGGTTGAGTTGTTGTAAGGTGTTGTGTTTATTCAGTATTCCAAGAAACGCGCAGTTCGACTGAGGGAGACATTTGAAGCAGAGACATACAAACAAATAGTGGAGCGTTTGTGAAGGTTGACAAACATGTGTTTGTGCTACAGTCTGGAGGTATCACATGGGCCGCAGCCTACACATTACTGATTCTCCACACCATTCATCCAAACTGTTTTGAAGGTCATCTGAGGAAATCATGTGACACTCAATATATTGATTTGGCCTTCCAGTTTTCTTCAGAAGGAGACTGACTTGTTTACTCTGACAACGTACGACGTAAGATCACTGACACCATAAACATCTGTGATCTAACTTTTGGCGATGCATATCTGGGCAGTCCATTTTTGCATATATTTTTGGATGCTTTCTTGCCTGACTTATTGGCTATAGTATCGCTTGCATGAAAAGCACAATGAATGAAGGAATTGAACGGTGATGGAATGAAGCATCACGTAAGTGAGATTAGTTCAAAATTTTGACTCAGAACAACCCTTCAAGGAAGTCTCTGTCTCTACATCTCGTCTCGTTCAACGAGAGGAAGTAACCGCCTGCTGTTTGTTTCCAAATCCTGTTTTGTGTGTGTGTTTATGAAAATCGAAACCTCATCGTTTCAGCCCACCCCTTTGACATGATGTTCAGAATTTAAACATTCTGCGTTCCGTTCCTTGGGCGAATGAGTAATTGTGCAACGTCTCAGGAAATAATAACTGTCAGGACATTGCACGGCCTAAACACGCAACAACAAAACCAAAAAAAAAACGAACCAAAGTCTTCGTTATTTCGCTGTCTCAGTTTTTACAGCCAGACCAGAGGTTAAGTGAGCTACCAGCTACATCCTGTTCCCAAAAGCTCCAGGAAACCCCAGCAGTACCAGTGTGTCAACAAAGCTGCAGCCCATTTTGATGATAATGTCATCATTGAGCACATAGGGCTGAATGCTAATGAACCATTATCCACTTTGATAGCGCTGAGGTAGATGTCTTTATCGTTACCGTTTCCATTGTCGTACTCCATTGTCCATGCCGTCTTTGTCTTTTACTGTAAAATAAAGAATGTCTAATAAGTAAAAACCATTTAAGATGACTCAGTAAAAGTTTAAGGAAAGAGATGTTTTGCGTTATGAAATAATTATTAGTCAAATTCTTGAAGTACCGGTGAAGTAATTTGTGTTAAATGTATAACAAGATGTACAAGAAACACATGATGACAGTCATACATTGCAGTGGGTCAAAGTGTTCATATTTACTTCCTGTGATGCAAGAGTGGACACTCCAGTGACAGAATAAGAACAGTGTGGGCATTTACATTTATGATACCACCAGTGAGGATCCGTGAATGCCCACTAAGGACGATAAATATCTAAACTTCTAATAATCATAATAGTAAGTCCATACCCCAATAACAATTACAACAATGACACAGAAGTACAATATCACTGGAGATACTTTTTTTCCAGTTGGTGTATGATGTAAACATTGACAGCCAATCAGAATCCACTATATATAGCTTATGGCCTATCTTTAATGTAAACATTTCTAGCTATGTATATTAGCATAAATTCATCTTCTACAACTCTTTCAGGTCACCCACTGTTAGTTTGAAAAAAGTCAATTAAACAGTTAAACTGTTACTAAGCTTTCTTTAAAGTTACCATGAAAAGAAAATTCTCCCTCTCTATTTTCTGGTGATGTATGTTAAACTTCTCCGATCTTTATCCAATGATGGATAGAAAAACCTGCCTTACTTTTTTTTTTTTTCAATATGCTGTACATTACAATAAAAAAGACATTTCTCACAACTTATTTTCAGTTATTCTTACCAGCTGGTGTCAAGGTCATGTTCAGTAGATGTATGAAGTCATTTCCCTTTAAGTTCACACAGGTGTCCTAAAAGAGTAACCACAGGTTTGTTTATCATTTAAACTATGGACACATTACACAAGCTTTTAGCAGCCAGACGAGGTTCAGGCGCTTAATTTTAAACAAAATGTTATTTTATTTGAAACCTATTTTTGCAATAATCATATGTCATACATGGTTTGATATCTTGTTATTTAATGACCTTTATTGCAATTGTTTTTTTGTTTTTTTTGCCCTTCAGTGTGTCCTGTAACATTCTCCAGCCTCCTGTCACTCCGCAGTACTGGAAGTGAAACCCTGCTGGTGGCACCGGCCATCTCCCCCACAGTTTCCTAGCAAAGGATGACAACAGCGGCGTGGGTGAGTGGAAAAACAGGATACAAACTTTGCACTTGTGGGCAGTGCACAGGGTTTGACTCAACATCCAGCGTGAGCTTTGGCTCACAATCAGCTGAGATTTGAGTAACTAGTGGCACAGACACTTGCATGTTTTTGCAATCACCAACACGGTCACACTGAGTAAAGGTGCAGGGTTTGAGGTTTTTCTCCTGGTGTGTTTTTCTCTTGTGGAGTCTGCGTGATATTTTGTCTGGTGAGGGGATTTGCTGTGTGTGGCATTGCAAAACAACACAGGGATTTCTTAATACATGTATGAGAGAGTGTGGGAGTGCATGAGTGTGTGCGCTTGTTTTTCATGAGGCTCAAGGTCTTTGATTATTTCTGATAACAACTGCTGTGACATCATCAAAGCAGAACATGACATCATTATATTACATTATGTGAGAAATATTTATCAGAGAACCTTAATAATGTAATCTTTTATCAGACAAAACAAAAACAAAAAAACATGCTGTCAATTAAAAAAATCCTCTTAATATAAATCGTTGGAACTTTGGATTCTTTCTTTAACAGAAAACAGGCTATATTGTGAAGCAAGGTGTCTGTTCTCGATGAAACACAACAATGGCCACCCACCGTTTCAGTGACCTTGGTTCCAGAAGTATTTTTCCTATTAATTTTCTGAACAGACACTTAAATATTACCAAACCCTTAAGAGCTTCATTTATCTTTGAAACACAAAATCTTTATTTTGGATGAAATCTAAGAGCTCTCCGGCCCTCACATAAACAGAAAAGATTTTACCAAAATCAAGTCACAGAAATGTACTAAGGACATTGGTAAAAATCTATTTGACATTAGTGATTAAACTGTAATTTTATGAGAAAATAATTATTTTGTGCACAAAGGAAACAGTAATAACATAATATATTCAACAATTCTTTTTCTCTTCATTTTGGAGAGTACCCCAGAACATAATCAACTTAAATAACATTGTTAATTTTGCTGAATGTAAACAAAGCTGATTATGCTTATTTGACATTGCATAAATTATGTTATAATCTCTTTTGTCCAGCTTCATAAAAATATAGGTTGAACCACTGATGTCACATAAACTATTTTACTGTTGCCTTTGACGTTTGATCGTGGTAATATCCTTGCTGTCTATGAGGGGTCAGAGAGCTCACAGATTTCATCAGAAATATCTTCATTTGTGTTCTGAAGATCAACAAAGGTCTTTGAGGGTTGGAATTCTTTGGTCATTCTTTCTATTTTTTTCTCTCAAGAAAATAAAAGTTTTACACGAGGAACCCTTCCTTAAAGATTATACACAAGTCTCTTCACAATAGAGCACAGTACTGGTGTGCTGTTGAAAACACCAGCTCAGGTTGAGTTACAGCAGGGGTTGGTTTGTTGGCAGCAGTGAATGCGTCTCACGAGGTGTTGTGTGTCTGTTTGTGTGTTTGTGTCTGCATGCACGTGCGTGTATGAGAACTGATTGCTCTTGCTCTGCTAACTCTGTTTGTGCCTTAGATGTATTTTTACCAGAAGAACTAGGCCCTTGACGTGGCCATAACAGATTTGTTTGCAGACCGTTTTGACTGTGTGTGTGTTGCAGTGCCACCCCTCTGTCGGCTCATCCTGACATCTGTGAGTCAATTAGCTGTCTAAAGAGAAAACATCCCCCTCTCCACCTTGCACACACGCACACACACACATCGAGGGCAAGCCTCACAGCCAGCCCGCCCCTGAGTCTGTGTGTGAACCCAGGCCGGTGTGCTCTGGTGGGGGAGGGGTGTATATTAATGGGGGAGGGTAATGGGGTTGGGTGTCAAGAATGTGGCTCTTGGCTTGTTCTTTTGTATGTTGTGTGTTTTGTGTGTTTTAGTGAAACAGCAAAGGGATCTTACATTCTTACAACTTGTGTGTGATTAAGTGCAAGTAATAAGGTGTCATATGCCATTTAGGCCTGAATATATTTTGTTTTATTTATTTTTTACTTAATTTAAATTTTTTATAATGTTATTGTTTTACATATTTATTTTATATATTAGTCTCAATTTTATTTTTCAGATGTAATTGAAATTAAATTACATATGTATTTGTTTTTATTTTATTGTCCACAAATCCTCGATATGCAGTTTCAGCCTTGAAAAGAGCACCTTGCAACTTCTGAATACTTCATTATTCCTGTTTGGTCCTTTTGTGTGTCTCTATCGATTGCTGTCCAGTTGGTTTTGGGTATTTTATTCATACATTCTATTTATACATTATAAACTCTACAAGTTTTATTTTATGTAAAATTGATCAAATTATATTATTATTATTTTATTTAGCATTTTATATTTTATTTTATTCTATTTTCTTTACTTAATTTAATAATATCATTAACCAACTTGTGAACACTTCAAAAGGCCTATTTAGTAATTTTGTGTGTCTTGATTAAACAAGCTTGTTGTCCAGTTAGTTATTGTTAGTGTTTTCCATTTGTTCTTACATGAATTGATTGAACATATATTTTTACTTTTTCAGTGCTATATGCAAATATAATGCTATACACTTTTGAGTTTTATTTACAATTTTATTTTATTTTATTTTAAGCTGTTAACGACATACAATTAAAGCCGGTACAACATTTTCTGTTGAACACTCTCTTAGTCTAAATGAGTGTTTTATTTTTGTGGTTTCTCCATCTGTGTGTCTCATTCATGATTACTCATTGTAATTGCAAGGCTCTTACAGATCCTTACGTTGACATATTTCCATTTGGGAGGAGTAAAGTTTACATATGTGGCCTGACCAACCAGATGACAAGTGTAAACGCATCTGGTTATCTCTCACCTCCCACCTCCTAAGGCATCTAGGTTTGCATTTAATTTTATTTCCCAATCAAGCACATATATACAAACTTCTACACACACGTCTGAAAACATACGCGTGTGTCTTTCTCTCGCAGCTCAGCTCGTCTCTGATGCGTCCCACATTCTTCGTACCGTCCCCAATGCCCTCTGCATCCTTAGGCTCTGCTATGGAAATACGCCTCAGTCTCCCCGCTAATTATTAAAGAAGCACCACCTCATTAACTGGGCTAGGGGATAATAAAAGATTCATGCAGCATTCTTAGCGTCACTGCACGCTCAGCTCTTCTCTCGCTCTTTCCCACCTCGTCTCGTCTCCCGAGGATTCTCACGCAAGATACTTATCTGTTATCCATACAGGTCCCTCTCACTCTCTCAGTTTATTCAGGCTGCCAGCCATCTTGTGTCATGGCTGTGTGCCAAGTGCCTTTAGATCGGAGATTGGAGGAAAGGTGGTGAATTAAAATGATTTACTATTGTGAAAAGCGAAAGTGAAAATCCATTAAAAAATCTTAAACGTTGATCAGTTATACGTGAGATTAAAATCACAGGCACAGAGACATAACATTTTAACCATGAATAACATTTTTACGGTATCAAGTAGGGTTTCCCAGTAGTGTGGTGGTTTCTATGTTTTTCAAACTTGCGATAACACATTGGATAGATATGGCTGTTTTTAAATGTCAACAAACAATGGCTGAAGTAAAATGTCACCATTGTGCTCCATTACATTGCTTATGCAAATGCTCTCATTTACAGCATAAAACCAGAGTAATGAAATTCCTGTGGAAAATACCCACAGTTTAATAATTCCTGAATGACACAAACGACTGGAGATTTAAAAACATGTAAAGATCATATCCAGCACTTGCTGATAAGACACTTTGTTGTTTCATTATTTTGAATAAACATGACACATACAGAGAGATTGTAGTGTTACTGAATGTGTATGGGAGTTTCCATGGCAAGGAATCACTGCCTAGTTCCTCGTATCGCAAAAACTCACTTATTTACTTTCTATTTCTTGTAATGGTGGTTCTCTTTTATGACACTTTGGGAGTCTTGCTTCAATTTGGAATTGTTAATATGACATGCTTCAAATCCATTCCCAAAATTTTATTTACAATTTTTACATTTAATTTAATTTAAAATAAATAATAAAAAAAGATTTAATTTCATTTAATTGTGCATTTTTAATTTAATTTAATTATTTATTTAATTTTATTATTTATCCAATATGCACTTATTTTAATTGGACAGCATTTATGGCTTGCTGCATAGCTTTTGGATATTTTCTAATAAACACAAACTTTTAGTGACGAAACGAGAACTAATGGATGGCCCTTGTCTCCATAACCCATTAATAATCAAGACTTTCAGTACCTAAGCATGGACAAGAGTGGAGTAAACAGTGATTTACTAACAGTGGAAAGGCAATCTCAGCACCATTTAAAGGTACACTGAGGTGTATTTCTGAACAGGTACAGTGTAAGCCATGCACAGTAAATCTCAACACAGTTCTCTAATCAATGTAATATTTTAGTGCTTTTATCTGCAGTCGGATGTCATTGACCTATGTAAATCCAGTGATGATGATTTTAGTTTCATTTGCAGGGCTGCTTCAACAGGATGTGGCACTCTCTAAAAAGGGGTTTAGAGAAGTCAAACGCTCCTCTCGCTCCCTGAAACAAGCCCCACTCATGCAAAATCGAAAGACTCTTCCTCAGTGGCCATGTATCCACCCACTGTCCTCTCCCATGGCCCTGACTCACCATGTCCAGCAGCCTCCACTTCCCAAAGATGGGGCGTTCTGTTCACCAAGAGGAAGCACCGCATGTATTTATAGACATTTCTCGTATGAGAAGTCAGAACAATAACAAACCCCCACCCCCTCAGTCACTTCAACACCACAACACAAAATAAGGGGTGGGGTGGAGGGGGGATTTGAGTACAGATAGAATCAAACTTTAGTTTCGCTGTTTGATGATGACAGGAAAATAAAACTGAGAGCACTGCACTATAGTTACAGTTTACAAGGTGGTTTTGACAGCTAATGTAGAACTGGTTAATTTCAGTGTGACGGTAACACAGTAACAGGGAAAAATCGTGTTACAGTGACTGGGTTGTAAGCACAGTTTATGTTGGAAAAAAATATATAAATATTAACCACTTTACACTTTTAAAAATAAAGGTTCTAAAATGGTGTTTTTGCAGTGATGCCATAGAAGTACTATTTCTGGTTCCCCAAAGAACCTTTCAGTGAATCATTCATAAAAGAAACATTTTGAAAAATACTTTAGAAATCTAAAGAAGCTTTATTGACTATAAAGAAACTTTTCTGCCTTTTAAAGGTTCCATGAGTTCTTTATACGCCAATAAAGAACCTTTATTTTAAGAGTGTATGGTCTCTGAAGAACATTAAGAATTAATACTTGTTTGCTTTCTGGCACTTTTTTTTATAAATATTATGTACTCTGTGACTTTTAAAAGCATTATAAGCACAAATTATTATTATTTATATTATTATTACTATTGTTGTTTGAAAACTGCTGTATACAATGTATAATAATTTGTTGTATTCAACTTTTTAAAAACTAGGGTTAACTTAATTTAGTCAGTTTGGAATGTTAGGTTGTAGTAAGTGACAACTAGAATATTTGAGCTGACAACACAAACATTTTAAGATTTATTATTTTAACCTCAAACTAAAAAATGTTTTACAGTATAACATACAATCATAACATGAAACTTAGGTTTTAAACATTAAATATGTGTCATCTCCCAGATTCCATCCATCATAACTCAGAGATCTTGACCTAATGGACAGTATATAATTTTTTTAAATATAGTTTTGGCATAATATCTTGCATTGATATTCAATTCATATTTTAAAATATTTAAATATAATTTTAAATATATTTTTTAATTCCTTTAGTTACTTATTACCTTTAAATGTATTTTTACTAAGTGATTTAAAACCCAAATTATTTTATCTTACTCATACATATGAAAAAGATTAGGTACCAGAAAATGTATGTATGTATGTATATATATATATATATATATACATACATACATACACACACACAACATACACAATTTCTTTTTATTTATTTGTTTAATATATAAAATTGTTATTGTAGCCTATTTATATACACACAGACAAACAACTCGTTCTGAAGCTTAGGAAAAAAAATACATAGTTGAATAGTTGTTGAATAGTTTCGGGAACCATCTGGCTGTTATACATTTAAGGCTGTGGGCACCCACAATGCCTTCTGTCAAAACCTGCTCCACTGTACATACATTACAGTGAGAGTCATAAACACTGAGTCACACACTTTTAGAACAACAACACAAGCAGGACGTGGATTCTTACAGGTCCCACAGCTGCACCAGTCAGCTGCTCCATGAGAGGGCAAGATCATGCAAAAATGGTGCACAGATCACAACTGAAACAGATTGTTTTGCGTGAACAAAACTGGGTCTGCAGGTGCTGAAACCACCAGAACTGAAATTCACGGATACACCGAAGTCTCCACATAGCCAAGTAGGCTAACCAGCATCACTGTTTAAGCAGTCAACAAAATAGCAGATGGTGCTACCATCCTGATCTTCTGAGAACATCTTTTCCTTAATTATCTGAGAATGCTCCAGCAGGCAGTTTGGTGATTATGGACCAGCCGCTAAGCTTTATAAGGTAACGCCTGTGTTGGTTCTAGAGCACTCAGATGAACACCTTCAATTGCCTGTGTCTTGAGTGGGTGGTAACGCTCTTTATTTTGTTAAGTATGTGTTAAGTCTTTGTGCTTCAGGAGAAGTTGATCTGTAGAATAAGACAAAGCATTATGGATATGCAGGGTTTTGGGGGAAGGGTTGGATGAGCTGGGGGTGGGGAGAAGATTCTCTCAAGCTCAGCAGGTGTGTTTCTGTTTTGGTGAAACAGTAGAAGGTCCCACTCCTGCTGTCACACATGCATTCTTGGGAAAATCTGAACTATGCCCTATTATCGTGGCGTTGCAAGTCACAATATAAAATGCCAGTTATTACAGCCGTCATGCCGTATATTATATGCCTTATGACGAATCTTATGCAAGACCCATATAAAAATAACCCAAGTCGTCACATATATAACATTTGGACTGATTTACACTGTTTTTAACATTCCATGGAAGTCTACAACAAACTGCACATCTAAATCATCCTCAAACTGTTGCAACTCATAATTGCATCATATATTTACTGGGAGTGCACTTGTAAGGCAGCCAGCACCCAAAACCTGACCTGACATGACCCTGGTGACACATGTTACTTCCAGTTTGTAGAGAATTCATGATGAAAATGAGTTCCTAGCCCCTACTAAGAAATCTGTTGAAAACACAAAGGTGAAAACAACAGCTTTGCAGCAATATCCAGCTGCTCAACTCTTGAGAGTGAGAGAGAGCGAGGGGTCACTTTGGAGCTAAATAAACAAGGTAGATAGTGAAGTGTTTCTGTAACTGGGTTGGAGGGGGTTGGGGTGGCTGGGACAGAGTCTGATCTCTTCATTGCAGGGTAAGTGGGGCAAAGTGTCTGATTGACAAAAACACTCTTACATATGCCTTAGCGAGCTGTAACAGCTATGGTTTTCTAGGAAATTTCTAAAAAAACAAATGTTTGCCGCTCTGTTTACTTCCACGATTTGATGTACACTATTATTCAAAAGGTTTCATTTTAAAGAATGCTAACTAAAAGATATATATATATATATATATATATATATAGTAAAACAGTGGAATATATTGTATAATATTCTGAAATATTATTACACTTAAGAATAACTCTATGTATTTAATATATACATTTAAAAGTAATTTATTCCTATGATGGTAAAGATGAATTTTCAGCAGCCATTACTTTAGTCTTGAGTGTCACATACTCCTTCAGCAATCATTCTAATTGCTCAGGAAACACGTCTTATTATTATTAATGTTGATTACTGTAGTGCTGCTTAAAATTTTCTGGAAACCGTGATGCATTTTTTAGGATTCTTTCATGAATTTAAAGTTTCAAGAATAACATTTAGTGACATTATGTCTTTACTGTCACTTTGGATAAATGCAATGCATCTTCGTATGCGAAAGGTCGCATGTATTACCCACATGGTAAAACATGTACGAATTGCCGTGAGATTTGGTTGCAGAAGAATATACAGCAGCATATCCACAACAAACAGTAATTCTTTGTGGACTGTGTAAATGAGAGCAAAATCGTGATAAAAATGTCAGTTTTACGCATCCAGTCTACAGTCTCGATAAATACAACTGTATTTAGCTTCTTGAGTCCTTTAGCAGGCAGCTCTTGGTGGCAGTTGGCCGGCCCCTCCTCCAGCTTCTTGCCTCTTTGCTAATCAGGTGTGGGGGAGGACGAGCCTGTGGCCGACCAGACACACACTGTACAAACAAGCCGGCAAACTAAGTGTCTAAGCTGGACGCTAAACCACTAACTGTAGAGCAAGTCTCCAGGGCTGTGGCGCTGATATACACGGGCATGTCTAGTTGTTTAGGCTTAATCACATGTTTGAATTGTTTGTGTCAATAGACATTAATCCTTCATGTCTACATGCACACCTTCGTAAAGCTGTGGCATTGTAGGTAAATAAGCAGCTCCCAGAGCTGAGTTCTCAATGAACCGTGCATCTGCCTCGAGGAACGATGAGGTCTAATGCACAGGTAATTGTGAATATGTGGTGTGATTATTCTCACTGGGATATTGATTTAACCACAGCTGCTTTATTCTATTAGAGAATCACAACACCTGACTCCAGATAAATGATTATTAAAAACTGAGATATTGTGGATTTTACACGTTGTAATTACAAACTTCATTTGGATCTCCTGATACTCTGATTGGGTCAATTCACATGTAAAATGAACAAGACTTTTTTTTTTTTTTTTACATTTTAGTCTATGGTGAACATTTTATTGGTTTTTTATTGGTTGAATAATTTACATTAAAGAGTTTAAGTTAAACTAAGTTAAAAACGTTGTGACAAGTATGTTGCATGCCTGTTTAGTGACCGAATCTATCACTAATCTTAATTAGTGAAATATTTGTAATATTTGTGTTTTAAAATAAATTTGCCACACTCCAGGATCTTTAAAAAAAAAAAAAAAAACAGTGAAGAAAAACCACAAGCAAAAATTATACAAACAAAAAAGGAGACATATTTAGCTACATTTTGATTGTTACATCATCTACCTTCATATATAAAAACTGAATGATTACAACAAAACATATAATAATAATTTAGAGAGCAAATAATTGACCTATTTCTTTGTTCATATCTCTATTTAGTAACTGTTTAAAAATATGTATGCTTCATGCAGGAGTAGCTCTTTTTTCTTTCATAAGTTTGGATATGGTAATGCTAGATGATGCATAATAAAGTGACTAGTATGAGCAAACCCAACATACGTACAGTTTCCAGATGACCTTTGGTATTGAGATAAACTTTGACAAAGAAGGAATAATGAAGAACTCAGTGGTGTTACTAAAGATGATCTTGCTGCTCAGTTTTGTACAAGCTGAACTCATCTATAGTGTGGCCTGTCAGTTTATGCTTAGTTATCATGATAACTTATCTTTAACCTATAATGAGCTGTGACTTCTGTCCCATATTTCCTAACACCACAAAATGTGTCTTTAACGCTATAGAAGTGCAGCAAGCTGTTGAAGGTGTGAACAGATTATCATACAAATTACACCCAAGCTCTTGGTAATAACACGAAACAAAGACAATGGAATTGAGATGTTAATTTGTCAAGAGATAATGCACTTTAGAGGTGTGAGGTTCTGCTCTGACCAGTGTTGACCTCTGAGTAAACAGAGAGCTATTGTGACAAACGGAGAATGTTGATTCCCTGTCCTCTCTAACAGACAAGCCCAGCGTTGTTGTGTTCAGAGCCAAGTGATCAGGGTCCAGTTTGGAATGTTACACCATCTTCATCAAGTTAATTGTAACTGAACCGCTAGGAAGCTATTTACTATTTACCTTGTGCTCTGCAACTTCCAATAAATTGCACATGCAGTCCAGGTTTGCACCTCAACCACTCCAGCCGATGGCCCAGAATAGCACCAGCATTCCTTTCCCCTCCCCTCTCTCTCACACCCAGCAAAGACACGGCACAGCAGAGCGAGTGCTGGGTCACATGGACTGCCACAGAGCTGCCAGATCACTCACACTAATGTATAAGCAGCACCCACAACGACCAAAACAAAAACACCTCTGGAGAAAAACACGTAAGGACTTATATTAAACTAGACTGATAAACAATAGGATTATTAATGTACAAAATATTAATATTTGGTCTTCAATCACAGTGGACAGACACAATGCATATTCAGCATCAAGATTGTAAATCTATCTAGCAATACTGAAGAAATAGTGGAAACCATCTATCTATCTATCTATCTATCTATCTATCTATCTATCTATCTATCTATCTATCTATCTATCTATCTATCTTTGCATTCTGTCCATCCACCCATCTATGCATCCATCTTAATTCATTGTCAACATTTTACATACATATATAAACACACACAATATATCTATCCATCTAGATAGATAGATATATAGATAGGCTTTAAGCTGTACTTAACATCAAACAGATCAGCTTCTTCTGAAGGGATTTCCTGTTCACTTTAAATCAGAAACAGAAAAACAACCCAAAACTGTAGACAGAAATTGGCCAGTGTTTGACAGAAACCGCTAGGGGTTTCTATGCACACTGATATTAAGCAGCAGGGCCAATGGCAACAAAGGATAGCGAGTGAACGATAGCTCCACCTCTCCGCTTTTCTCATGTATATAAGCCCGTGGAGTTGACCCAGAAAACACACACTCTCTCTCTCTCTCGTTTGAAGGTAGTGAGAGCAGCGCTCTTTTGTGCGTCGGTCCGCTGGAGTATGAAGCTTCACCTTGTGGAATATAAAGTGTAATTCTTCAGAGGTTTTGAACAGATAAAGCACATTGTCCTGCCGCGGCGGAGTCACTGAGCACAAGACACGGGGTAAGAGAATCAAAACGCTTAAGAAACTCACGGGCTGTGTCTTAAAACGCAGTGCGCTGACTATCTAGACAGCATTTTAGGCACTTGCAATGCCTAAAAAGCTGTCTAGCTAGACAGCTCACTAGGTTTTAAGACGGCGCCAGTGTTTTAGAGCTCAGGGTGGCAGATCCATTGTTTGCTTCACCTCACGGTGACTTTCTTTGGATTGATGATGTGCATTCTTTAAATTTCTGCGTGTGAAGTACAGGATTATAATACAAAAATGGCGTGTAATATTTTTTCTTACACAAATGTAAGTTTTTGGTTTTTTTTAAATGCGTTTTCAGTTACCCCCATTGTTTAGATCTAGTGTGTTTGAAAATACTCTTTTAATTTATTTAGGTGGGATTTAAATAAGGCTGTGTGAAGGGTTTACTGAGAATAATACTGCATTCAATTCAAAAGTGTTGTTTGGATGTGCATTAGTGGGACTTGTGTGTTGAGTGGGTAGTCAGGTGGGCTGAAGGGTGCAAAAAAAGACATCTCTCCTACCTGTCCAGTGAGAGTGAAAATTAGCGTAGTCTTTGCTAAAAAATTTTGTGCATTAATAGGATTTAATGGCAATCAATCTGGGCGTATTTACTATAATCAGTTTGGATAAAAGTAAAACAACTTGCTTCTGTTATCAATAGTCCAATTCTAAACCTAATATCATCTGTTTCACTAAAGGGAGATTCTATGGCAGAGCACATGATGATGCCCATGAACCACGGACAGGGTAACGGGGGTCTGCATGGCTACCGGATGGGCATGAATGGAGGCCTGCAGGCAGGTCCCCAGCAGCATGCGCCCCAGCCCGGCCTGAGAGCAATGTCCAATGGACAGATGATGCACTATGGAGCGGGGCCTCAGGGAAACATGGAGGCAATGCGCCAGAGGGCCAACATGGTGGGACCTATGAATGGACAGATGGGTCACCACCAAATGCAGTCAACTAACATGATGTTCAACAACCAGGGCCAGCAGCAGCAACATCACGTTCAGCAGCATCAGCAGCATCAACAGCACCACCACATGCACCAAGCGCAACAACAGCAGCCTCCACCACAGCCACAACAACAACAACAACAACAACAACAGTACATGAGCGGGGGTCTCACTTCCCAACAGCTCATGGCCAGCATGCACCTTCAGAAACTCAACACCCAGTACCATGGACACCCTCTGGCACACATGAACGGCAACCACATGGGGAACGGGGCGCAGTTTCGCATGGGTCAGGCACAGTTGAGCAACATGCAGCATATGGCCGGGCCGGCTCTCAGTCTCAACGGCATGGATGCAGATTTGATTGACGAAGAAGTTTTGACGTCGCTGGTCATGGAACTAGGACTGGACAGGGTGCAGGAACTCCCTGAACTCTTTCTGGGACAGAACGAGTTTGACTTTATCTCGGACTTTGTGAACAAACAGCAGCCAAGCACCGTTAGCTGCTGAGACTGGAACATATGGACGCTTGAAGGCGATATGGGCAGCAAAAGTTGCTCTTTCGATTTATTTCTTTTTTTGGGGTCGCCATCACCAAGACGAGAGGTGATCAGATGCCTCTTTGTCCACAGAAACGGGTGGTCAAGCTCCTGTCAGGACTACAGTTCTGTTTCTGGCTGGAACGCCGAGCGGCGATCCATGGATGAATGTAACAACACTTCAGAACTGTGAACTCGGTGCAATGTAAAGACACTCGAACCTTATTTGTCTTCAATGCAGTTTTACATTTAAAAATGTATTTATTTATTGCTTATCAGATGTATTAACATAGAACAAAAACAGCAATGACATTAAGAACCTGTGGTTTTTGGGAAACTGCCAGTATGGTATTGCTGAATTGTTTTGATCATTTAGATTGAGAACTTTGTTCATCCGACCCAAACTGTAAGTCTAATGTTTTGTTGGACGGTAAAGTTTCAGCAAACCCAAACCACTGCTTGCTTACCATAGTGGTTAACGCCTGTCGTGATACAACTGGTCTGTCTAAGCTTTAGAATTGCCTTAAATCAAGCTTTTATTTATTTGCCCCCATCCCCCCAACAGTCCAGGAGGGCTCAAACCTATGTGTGACTTGTAATAAAGATGGCCAAGTTTTAACTTTGGCCTAATTTTTCATCAGTCTCTGATCTTATTTTTGGAAATGAATAGTGGTGTGTGACGTGTATCTGTCGAAAGCAAGCAGAAAAGTTATGAAATTCTAAAGCTTGGGTTAGTTTTATCTGGTTAGTTACCATGTCATATCAAGCTATAAGTATAGAAATGGTTCTAATTGCAATCTTGCCTGGTTAAAGCGGTTACTTCATTTATCTAACATTATCATAAAAGGGATAATTCATTCAAAAATGAAAATTCACCCTCCTGTTGTTCCAAAATGTTATGCCTTTCTTTAGATACTTTTGACATTTTTATGTAATGTTGTTTTGGGTCCAGTTGGTTTTTGGATCTTGGGGAATAGGCCCAAATGTTTTTCAAAATATCTTTCTTGTGTTCTGGAGATGAAAACCATTAAGGTTTGGAACCGCACAAAGGGGAATAAACTGGCTTTTAATACATTTTAAAAGGGTTAACCATCCCTTTTACCTGTTAAACTGAAACAATGACTATGACTCACTGTTAAAAGCTGTTTAGACTAGTTTTGAGAATCGCTGGTGCACCACAGATTGCACTGACTAACCTGTCTTGGTTTAAAACAACAAACTAGTTTTATGCTTTGCAAAGTAGCTGAATTGTGCTCCAATAGCCACTTTCTCCTTTTGTGTGCACTTATTAGGTCTTATATGCACGCCTGCTTGTAAAGCAAGAACCTTTTACCTACTTTCAGAAGTAATAAAGGTGTGTATAGGGGAGGTAGTGGTAACTGTCCAGGTTAATCTGCGCTTACCTTGCTTACAAGGCTTTATGTGAACCCTGGGCCTGTGTTTTTTGTCCTAGGGATGGAGGGCAAAGTGTTGTCCATTTACGGACATGCTGTGGTGAGGGGGTTCGGGCTGGGGGAAGGGTGAAGATTGCAGTGACAAGCCGTTAACGCTCCACTGTCACTTCCTGTTCCTCCTCTGCGAAGAAAGGGTTCGAAGAAAGTCAATTGAGGTAACTGTGTAGTAGCAATGGCATTGGATTCCTCTTTGATTGCGCTGGTATCAGAACATGCCTTAATAATACAAAATGAATGCCTTTGTATGGTGAATGCCAGGAATGAACTAACAGTCACCATCAATTTCTTAGAGTTGGCTCCACCCTGTTTATTTTCAAAAACTATACTGTTTGTTAGTTTCTGACTTGTTCTTGCGTTGATGCCCTCTCCTTTAGATGGTCTTGAAGCCTAGTCTTTGACCCATAAGCAGTGTTGATATATTGCGTGAAGATAATATATTGCGAATTAACATGGTGTATGGTGGTGGAGTATAAATTCACATTCACAAAGCTTTTATGCTTATAATTTCTAACTAACTGACTAAATTAATACAGAAGAGTAATTTTTGTTTGAAAATTCTATTTATTTTGAGCAATAACATATAAATGTATAAATGAGAAAGAATATACAATATAATAGAGATGGGGTACTGTTTTTGCCTTTTGAATATGTTGAAAAGGACTTTAAAATTATTTTACATCACTTTTAAACCAGAATGTTTAGTTTTATTAACATACAGACCTATGTTTGGGGTCAGTAGGTTTAAACTATTTTTTTTTTTTAAATAAATTAAAAAAAGACTCTAAAATTGATTTTTAAAAAAAGGAAGTTATTTATGACATTGCAAATTTAATTTTATTATTTCAAATAAATGCTGTAATTTTATATATATTAATTTATTTGTAATTCATTTATGCCTAAAAACATTATATATGACAGAATGATTAAAAGGTTTTTTAATCTTTTTTTGTTTTGTTTTTAAATGTACATGAAGGAACACGTAAGAGTAACATGTGCCAAGTGACATTTAATCCAACAATTAAAGATAGAAACAACTCTAAAGAATTTAAACTGCACACTTTTGAAATGAAAAGTGGGGGTTTTCAGTTCAAAGCTGTATCAGTAATCTCACCTCTTCTCTGGGAAATTCAGTTGTCTTTGTGAACTTTGCAATTTAAAAAAGATAAATATAGGTGTGTGTGTGCACAACAGGGAGAGGGGAGGTATGTGTGGCTACTTTCTTAGGTGATGGAACACACAACAATTTTGTGAAAGAGAACACTATAACATGTGACATCTCTGGGCGTCCTAGGAAAGGACTAAGATGGCACCACCAATCCGCCTATTAGATAAGAGTCGGGTGTGACCGATTATTACTGTCAGTTCTTAGCTAATTGTTTTGTACAGAGAAGAATGAATTTATCATAATTAACTTTTCTATGAACACATGGAGTACTTAAGCCTTTTTGTATTACACCATCATATATTTTCTCTTTGTCAAATGCTTGGTCTAAATCCACTTCTGGGGAACCAGACTAGACATACGCTAAGCAGGGTGTGACAGGAGACATGTACTGTTGACTGTTTTTTTGCTGTCTCTCTCTGAGGCCACCCACAATAATCTCTAAACACACACACACACACGAACACACACCTACTGTTCTTTCTGAGTGAGCTCTCTCAGAACAGCTTTAGATTCAGCAGAATGAGCAAATGACAAGGTCATAAAAGAAGAAATGTCTTGGGAAAAAGAGTCACTTACTGAAATTGAGTAGAGCAGTCTGGGAAATTCTGTGTAGGGTTTTACCCAGTAGCCATGAAGGATCCTGGAGACCACCCCTCTTCTGCATATCACATAGTCAGCAATTTCTCATTCTTACACAGTTTTCCTGACAACAGTTTGTGGTTGAGGTGTTTACTCATTCAAGTCTATGTATAAAACAGAATATTTGTGATACGTTTTTCAGAGAATAGTTAACCAAACCCTGCAGCTAGATATTATTATATATTAAATTGTCTGTTAAACGATATCTGACAGCACAGCAAGTAAAAGCAGCAAGGTAAACAATAATTTAATGACGCGACATCTAGCTCAGCGCGCGAGCAGTCAGCTAGTTGAATGTTGATTCGGTGAGTTCGTTCAGTTGATTCATCAAAAGGAGTCCAAGCGCTAACTCCTTACTTCGCGAACGTTTCTAAACAAATAATGAAAGATATGGTACATAACAGTAATTTGTTTGTTTGTGAACTACAGTACTTTGTAGTCTGTGTTCATGTGTAGCAGGAGTAGAGCCACACATTTCAGAAAGTGGCTATGTAAATAGCTTACAAATGTTACGCTCACCAACAACTCGTTAACTTCATTTTAGAACTTTTAAGTTTGTTGTTTTTGCGTGACATGAATGCAATTGTCGAACCTCGCGAGACCCACAGTTTAAAGATCACGGGGCATTCAAAAACGCATAACGTGAAAAACGCTTAATATGGCTTAAAGCACCTAAAAACGACGAGGGAAACCCAAATTTCTGTCAAACCTTCCTTGTAATAATCTCTAATTACTGTCAAAAGAACGAGCCCATATTCAACAGATAAAGTGAATAACATCACGTTACGCGTTTTCTCTCCCATAGAAGTCCATTATAAGGAATGACCATTATGTGCGTAAGCCACGTTAAGCGTTTTTAACGTTAAGCGTTTTAGAATGTCCCAAAACCGCTAGATGGGATTTAATTATTTATTTTTTATCTTCGAGTTTTCGTGTTAACTTCGACACTATGGTTGTGTTGTTCTGGACTGAATTTCGTTGCTGCTTTTTTTGCTGTACCTTACAAGGTGCCTTTGCTTCTTGTGTGGAACACAATATTGAAGAATGTTGATGACCAAACACTGGTGGCCATATACTTCCGTTTATGTGTCCCACACATGAGAGGAAGTCATACAGGTTTTTGAAAGACATGAACCATTGATTTAAGTTATTTTTAATCTGGCTATATGCTTCTTTGGATGTACAAAGTTTGAATTCAACATATTTGTGCAAATGATCATGTGTAAACATGGAAACGTGAAGTCCATCTGGGTTCTTTGAAGCAGGTTTTCTCAAGAACCACAGAACTTAAAATGGTCCTCATATGGCACCAGGCTTGCAAGCACCTTTCAGATCCTTTATTTTCAAGCCATAATTTTCTTAGATGACAACGCATGTGATCTAATAAGCCTATATCAGCTTCAGATCATAATATCAGAGAGAGAAATACAGGAAGAGATCGATGGGTGGAGCATGCAACAACATGTTTTCCCGTCCGCCGATCGTCTTTTAAATAAAAACATGTTTTTTGAACTTCAATTGGTTTTACCCCCACACTAACCATTCATGCATGAACGTACACAAGAAATTGATTGTGATGGACCGCACTTCCTGCTCTTGTTTCGCCTGACTGCCAGCCAACAGCTCTAATTTGGACCACTGGATGAGCGTCAGACCTAGTAGCTCTAGCTACAGGACTACCATAAACTTTAACTCTGGATATTCATGTTCTGGTCCATCACAGCTCTTCACACATATCAATATCTTCATTATATATGTGCAAATGATGATGCCACACATGTTTAGACAGGTTGTGGCACCAAGAGTGTTTGACTGCTAAAATCTCTGGAGATTCTCTTCGCTCTGCTCCCATCGTTCCCCTCCCCTTCCACTGTTTATTGCCTTGGGCTTTTGAAGTTAAGGGCACTGTGTAAATTATTCATTTTCCTGTGTGAAGCTTACCTCTCAGCCAGGCCAGCTTCAACAAGCCGAGGTAGGAGTGGCACTGTTTGTTGTTTGTTCAGTGTTATGCATGTATGTGTGTGTGCGTGTATGTGGAGGCGGCTTTAAGCTCTTGTGTGTTAATCTCATCTGAGCGCTCAACTACCGATATCCCTTAGCTCTAAGAACGTTGGTTTCTAGCATACAGGCAGATGGACACCAGTGAACATGAGCTGTCCAGGTGAGGTCATCCAAATGTGTGCTCCGAATGTCTCCAGAGCGCCATGGCAAAGTCTCAAGCACACTGTTTTGGCAGGTCGAGATGGAGCAGATTGAGAAAGCCATGTGGGTTTTGATATCTCCCGCTAGAGATTACTATCACGCTGACAAGTGACGTACAACTCATGCAACATTTCCCAAACATCAGCGAGAAACATGGTTTCTGAGATGAGATGTGAAACAGTACTAGGTGAACTATTAAGCTTATGTAAAAACACTGAGTGGGGACTGGAAGTGGTCAAAACCCGTATCACAGATGGTAGAAACTAACCCAGCACCCTCTGGCACACAACAGTGCGTCGGCGCTCTAAGCATTCAGAATATTCTAAGAGCCTGACAGACACATTTTTATATTTGTAGCATGTCTGGCTGAGAGAGCACCTGTCTGCTCTTCCGATTGGATACCACTGGGTTTGCTGGATGCTCTCGAATTCTAAATATATGCTTGCTGTGATCGCAAAAGACTGAAAATCACAGTTTGGATTCTGTGGTTCTTGAGACATCTTGATGGTCCGCTGTGGAGCACAGGTGTTTAAAGAATTCTGGGTTCAATACAAATTGAGCTATTGCAGAAGACTGAAAACTGGGACTTGGTTTGTAAAATGCTTACAATTAGAATAGTGTAGTCACAATAGCATAATGGTTGTTAAGCAAAAAAAAAAAAAAAAAAAAAAAGGGAACTGCAAAATGGAAAGTCTATGTATTTTCTAAATGCATATTGATTTTGTCGTGAATAATTCCTCTTATGTTTTTTATTATTATTTTAATTTTGACATTCCTGTGATGAATTATGAACAATCATTGAGGGGCATTAACAAAACACAGTTTTCAACAAAATATAGCAAACTTCTTATTGACGCTTTTGTCTGTTTGGGTTTGGGTTTGGGTTTACAGCATTTGCAAATACTCAAAATAATGATCATATGGACCCTTTAAATTTGCAGTTTCAGCACACTTAAAAGGACCATATGATGCTATTTTAAAGATCATTATTTTGAGTATTTGGTGTAACACAATACGTTGGCACACTTTAATGTTCAAAAAACACATTATTTTTCAAATACTGTACTTTACTGTAACCTCTCTATGCCTCAAACGTGTTGTTTTCTACAAAGCCCCTCCTTCTGACCAGCACAATTTGCTCTGATTGGCCAGCTGACAGAGTGCACTGTGGTGTGAAACCTATTCATTTCAATCCATGCGGGCGCAAAAAGTAAATAGCAAATACTTTAACTATTCACAACACATAATTACAGTTGCTGATTCAGATGCGCCAGATCGGAACTGACCCATTTTTGCCAGCTTTGTACTCTCCTAGGTCCTAGGAATTTTGCATCCGATGATCTTGTCATAGTTAACAAAATCCACATTTTATTACGTTTATTTTCCTACTGTATTTGTAGTTCTAATCGAATCCTCGTCCACTGCACATTGTGTTGTGGGCAATCTTTAAAGTGTGCATGGATCTGTAATTTAAAGTTTAATCCCAAGTAGTAGACCATCCATGAATCTTTGGCATACTCTTTTCAACATACTATAATTCAGGACATATTCTATTTTCAAATTCTATTTAGGATTCTAAATAGATTCTATTTATTTTAGTCTATGGATTGTGATGCAGCATTCATTTTTTCTGTTATTTAAGAGCATCCTCTGTGTATTTAAAGTGTACTCTTTCAAGTGTGAACACACTGCTCGCACTGTTTATAGTGCACAAGTACACAATTTGGGGTGCACAAATTGTCACCATAAACTAAAAAAATCACAAATTTGTAAAAATGTCATGTCATGTGTATGCTTATCACATGTTCAGAATGCATGAGTTTCTTTATAGAATGGAATTACAAAGTAAAGACTTGGCATGCCTAGTACATACTTAATACTTTTCAAAAAACGCAAAGCTTTTCTGTTATTAGTACATCGTTACCAAGTAAGCCATTAGTAGGTTTCTCCCCTGAAGGTTGTAAAAATGTTGGTGCTATCAAAACAATGTTTATTTTTTGACCAGCCCAACATAGCAACAGTGGATCAACCTACGGTGTGAGCTTGGGACAGTACTATCTGTTTTATGAATGACATTGATCTGTATCAAAACATTGGTGCGTTTGACAGAATCATTGACGGGAAAGCCAATTTTGCTGATTCCTAAGATATCTTGGATGGATCCTTCACAGAGGAGGCAATCCTAGAAGGTAGGGCAAATCCAAGATGGTGGACGAGATGAGAGAAATGATAATCATTTATTCATATTATATTGAATACTTAGTTTAGCTACATGCTAGTATAAAAAAGTATTAAATGGTGTGTCATGAACATGGATGATATTAAGTAACATGAAGTAACACTGTAAAATATGTCAACTAGGTAATATTTGCTCCATTAACTCGATTTCTCTATATCTTTGTTAAATACAAAACATTGATGACATCTCCACAGCACTGCTTCAGTAAAACCACAGGGGTTTTTGGAAAGGTACAGAACACCTCAGCACATTTAATCAGTGTACATAGACCAAGATCTGATGTAAATAGATTAACTCTGACTAAAATCTGGACTGGTTGTAATCACGCAGAGAGCACACTGAAACTCCAAAAATGTATCTATAACATGTTGGTTCAGCTACTATGATGGAGAGGGGTTTTCCACACTACAAACTACAGAGGGATTTGTAAGTCACATGACTATGTTATTCTCACTGTATTTGTGTACCATAGTGTGCACACATACTGAGGGATTTGGTCAACATGTTGCACCCTCAAAGACGCCTTCCTGTTTTTTTTGAGAATGTGGTAAGATTTACAGTATGTGACATCCCCTCACCTCGGCTTTATACGTGTACTAATGTCAGTCACTAGCGCACTTTCACTATAGCTGTGGTACTCAGAAACCAGTAATTCTTGACAACTGTTGCATTCATTTTGATGAATCTATATTTTATATTTTACTTGTTTTTTACTTAAAAAAAAAAAATCCTGACCAAACATAACCTTCATACAGTTCAAACAATTATTTTAAATATCTTCAAGACTGTAAAGAACATAGATAGTATTTGTATAAAGTTTTGGTCGGTGTGCTTTTCAGCCAGTAAGCTTAAAAATAGAACAAAAGAAACCAATAATGATTGTGCTGCCCCCATGTGGTAGTGAACCAGCACTTTACATAATTAGTAGAAATGGGCTCAGTCTTTATGATTTTGTTCTTTTTGAACAAATACAAAGAGGACGGTGTTTAAAATGCAGAAAGTGTAAAGTAATTGAGATCTAATTAATTTAAAACTCTAATCTGTTTCATTTTATTTTATAGTAATAAAGGTTATAATCAATGCACTTATAAAATAAAATACAGTATGCACATTGAAATGAACCAGACAACATTAAACTAAAATCCAGCGAAATACATGAAAAAAACCCCACAACTAACAAAAGAAAAGCTCCAGATTTTTAATTGAAGCTTAGAGTATAACGCTGTCAACGTATGCACTCTACAATATTGTATAAAAGTACAAACAACAAAGACAATGTAAACATCAACACGATATAAAATACAGGCAGAGTGTATAATAGCAGTATGTAGCAGAAGGTGCGGTCATACTAGGCTTCCTGTCAAATGCATATGAATGCAAGTTTGCTAAGTCTTGTGCTTTACTTTGAACTATTAATTGATATGACAGAAAGACATTTGAACAACGGATGATCTAAATGTCACACGATGACCTTTCTGGACCAATGCGATGCAAAGAATAATAACTTTTAACACTGTATTGTCTGCAGTGTTGCTGTCAAGTGAAGTAGATAATATAAAAAATTTATTTGTCAGTTACAATAGATTCGAACAGAGAGTGACATCATATCCTGTTGGCCATATTTGTTCTCAAGTCATTTTGTATGCTTTAAGTCTAGTGTGACCGCATCTTAATTCCTAAATGTGCAGTTTGTATAAAGTACGGAGGATGAGTAATGGTCTTTGTGTTGTTGGGCCAGAGTGATTTCCAGCATAATGATGGAGGTCTAGTGTTTATCTGTAGTTAATTGAAGAAAATCAGTCTTGTATAAAAAAGGCATACAAAACACCCTTATTGATGTAGGACGAAAAATATACAATTAAACGTATGTCGTACAAATCAAGGCCCAAAAACGGCCTTTATACTGTCCACTTCACTGCTTCAGTCGAGTCCGAACATGTGAAATGTTCTGATACGGTACTAACACAACCGTAAAAGTAACGTGAGAACAACCGCAAAGGATATCAGTCATAGAAACTGATTATAACAGTGCTAGGATTAATAACAGAATGCATTAAAACCTGGAGTAACGGACTATTGAACTAAATGAAAGGTAAAAGTACTTTGGGACACAAAGATCCCAGCATGCCATGTATCTCAAAATGTGCTCGGAAGGGGTAAAGGTCGAAACCCATTCAAGTGCCATAAAGGTCAACGGCCCTGTTTCAGTCTGTCAATGTGGAAGGTGAGTTTAAGGGCAGGACCCAACTTCAATCCCATGTATTTCATCATGACGTCGCTGCGGAGCAGGAGGAGAGCTTTGCCATCAATTTCCTGCAAAAAAAAAGAGCATCACCTCAATAAGACAATCTTTAGCATTTTATTTGACAAACTATAAGACAGCATCTTTCTTGTGTAAAAAGATACTGGACACAAAATCTACATGCCCCAAAGTGTTTTCTCTTGACTGTTGGAACTTTGTCTAGATTAAGACTAACCATTAAATTTATGCTATGATGTAAGCATGTCTAACAAAACAAGAATGCTTCCATTCAATAGACTTTTATGATCCCTGAAAAGGCTTGGATGACAAAATAACTTTAAAAAATTGCAGTGTGCTTCATCCTCCAATGGCTTTTAAAAAACAAGAGAGGCAATAATAATAAAATAATAATAATTCAAAATAGTAATTCAATCTCAGAGTTTTTAAGACTCAAACAAATGAAATAACCAGTGTTCATATAAAGACCAAACTGGTTATAAAGACAACCAAAAAACAACAACAACAACAACAAAACTCTATATCTGATTTATTTACTCAGCTAAACTGACTGGGGCACACATTCAACTAAGACTTCATACTGCTTATCAGCAAAACAATAAAATACTAGACATGTTTTAATCAACATTATTAGAGGTCAAGTGATAATGGATTTCAGTAATACAATAATGTGTTTATAGAAAGGCAATAAACAGATTAAAATCCTGATACACAATCGCAATGTATATATTAAATGTGTTAAATGTTCTTAGCCTTTCCTTCTGACAGGATGTCAAAGGTTTTTTTTTTTTTTTTTTACGAATCCATAAAAATAGGGCTTGGCGATATGGCTGGAAACTGTATCACGATATCAGTGTTTCATATCGGTCGATATCTATAATTACTGATATTTTTATGACCAGAAGATTAGAAGGAAAATATATTTCATTTAAACATTGTTATTTTAAATTTAACCTTCCTCTGTTCATAATCCCCTCATTTATTAAGACAGAAATGTCAACAACCATGGAAAACTCATAATGCAAACATAATGCCACTGCCTCCTTTATATCTTTGTAACGTTACCATAAGGTGGTACACCAAGTTTATGGTATTACCAGTCTTGGCGGGGATGACCCATAATTTGCAGACGACATTGGTTAGACTACGGTCAGATTTATTGTATCCAAAAAACTGGCATACTAGCAAGCTGATTTTTCCTCTTTTATTTACGATTTCTTTGCTCGCTGCGGCACTCATTTTCTGCTCATGAAGAGGAATCCAGCAGACCAGTGCGATACAATGATACGGCACAACCAAACGTGATACTGATACATGACTGCCTGTTAGCGTATCAATCGAACTGATATGTACATCGTCATCAGTAATAATCAAGCAGCAATATTGCAGAGAAAAAAATGAAAAACTCAACTTTTAAAAGTCAAAACTATTTCTGTAAACTTTCGTATACTTAAAGAACACTTTTTAAAATAAGTAATAGTTTTAAAAGAGTAGCCTGTTTATATAATGATAAAAAATGCAAATTCTGCACAAAATAAATTTTATTTAAAATGCAGCCATGTGCAGTAATATTGAATGAGAATGTGATATTCACCTGGTTTTTACAGAGCTAGTCCCAGACTAAAATGCATGTTTGAACTGCTTCTACTGAAAATATCTTGCTCTGACACATCTTAAAATTTTGTAAAAGATGCATCAATATCTTAATTTAACTAAGGCCTGGTGCTGGTTTAAGCTAAGCCAAGTTTGGGAAACTGGGCCATTGTGTTGATAATAATAATCTTATTGAATTGAATTGTGAAACCAATATTCACATCCCTACTTTTAAGATGGCAGTACTGACACACAGATATCCCAAATATAATAGGGCTTTACTTTTAGTCATTATTTAGGTAGCACACATATTCTGAAAGCCTTTGGCAGAATTCCATTTTAATCTTGATTAATCTAGATTAAAAAAAATAA